>JAQIBA010000028.1:526653-692133 GCA_028293925.1 Brueelia nebulosa
CCTTTGCCCCGCCAGCCTTCGGTCGGGGAAATTGGAAACTTCATGCTGCGGTGACACGGTTAATTAAAGCATCATTGGAAACTAATAAAAAAGTTTACAATAGCGTCTTAATTATCTCGTTTTCAGGGTCTACAAAGTGGATTAATCACCGTTATTTTATCGCCTCTTTTAAGACACACGATTTCAAGACTAAAAAAGGCGGAGGATTCATTAAGTACACGTCAAGACGTGATTAGTAACAAATTATGCTCGGATTCTTTATACTTTTATATATTCCTTTCCCCTTTTTTCATGAGTTTCATGATTAGCTTGCGGGAAGGCGAGCCCTCGAATGAATGGTTCGCCCTCCACCCCCGAGGGCTCCGGGGGAGGGAGGGGGCTTTCCCTCAAGCTCAAGGCTCCAAACGAAAGGTGGATCATTGAAAAGTTCTACAAGAAATGGTTAATTAATTTACAACAAAAACCAACAACGTCAAAACTTGGATTAATTAAGGATAGATTATGAACGTTTCATTCATCGTTTTAATTTTATGTTGAATCGTCTGTTGCTCCCCACTCGCAGTTTTAATTATTAATTGATAATTAATTGGGGGAGGCAAAACCTCCTCGTGATTTCCACCAGAAGAAAAGTATACGACAGCACTTCTCATCCGAATTCAATACAAACCAAATACAACCAAATTATATAAATGTAATTGATTTTCGCCTCTTTCCAGCATTTCATCCCTCGTTGATGATTAGTCGCCCCCCGAAGTAACAATGATGTTGAATCCAGAGAAAAAGTTATAAATAATCCTTAAATGGTTTCAAATCAATGAAAACCATATTAAGTTTAACTCGGGAACATTTATTATTGTTTTGCATCTAGTAAAATAATAAATAAATAAATAAACTGAGTCAGTTGCCTCATTTTAACCCTTTTGGGAGAAAAGAAAAGGAGGAAATTAGCAAAAACCGAATTTATTTGAAAATTTTTAATGAGACATTGACACTATTTTTTCATTAAAACTTTCAATTGAGTATATAATATTACATTTAATAGTATTGATTTTATAAGAGTTTAATGAAGGGAATGTTTGGCGGGCCGCATAAACATTTCTGCCCGCATAAACGTGTTGCCCACCCCTGACGTAGTCTTTTCAAATCGAATATGAAATAATTAGAATGTTTATGCATAGCGGTGATAAATAAATTTATTTTTTTGTTTCCGCTTCCAATGGCTGCAAAAATAACAAAGGTATTTGAATGGGGAGTCAAAATGAGTGCAGTCGCAGCACAACGCTGTAACGGAAGAATTTCCTCGAAAGAGAGACGCATTTATCCGACGTTTCGATTGGTCGAGGCCCGGTCTTGTCCACGTGATTATAAAAGCCGCCATCTTGGTCTAAAAGCCTCTACGGGATCGAATTATTTTTTAGAATTCAACGATACGCCCATAAATCTTTTTACGCTTACGTGTTTTCGTTTTAATTAAATCTCAGCGAATTAAAATGGCGCGTGTCAATTATGGTTTTGCTGTTATTCTCACAGGCATTTTGGATTACGGCTTTTTAATCTGTGGAGGGGTTGCAAGCTTTTCTTGAGAGCATGAAAATCTGAAATGGAGTTTTTTTAAATTGCCTAGAAAGGGGGTGATGAGGGTTCGTTTGAAGGGGAGTTTTGCAACATCGAATAAAAGCAGAATGGGACGCCATGGAGGACGTAGGAAAAGTTTATTTATGAAATTTCCCACAAACGCAGAGTTTGCGGAGCATTTTGTGCGTTTTCCGTTGAATGAGTTATCGTTGAGTTCAAAGGTTTAATCGTTAATAAAGAAAACAATTATCCATGAACAAATCTTGTGATCTACCAACTGCTGAGTCCGATAATCAACTTTAATTAGCCATTTATTTGGTGAGAAGAAAAGGTTTTGAGTCAGTTTTGTTTTTTCTCATAATCAGACGTCCTTCACATTTCCTAACACTTTTAATTACGTTTCGCTCCTGATTGACAGGCCCTGGGCAGGGCATTCGATCCCCGATTAGGGGAACAGAGAAAGCAACATCGACCTTTCACACCGCGGGGGAGACCTTTTCTCTCTCCTTCGGGAAACCCTCCCGCCGGAAGCTCACATCGCCAACCACGCCATCGCTTTCTTCATTGAGACAGAAAACGTAGAATTGGCCAAATTCCAGATTAAACAGTCTCTTTATCCTCAGAGGCTGAACCGCGAGTGCGTTTTGCAACTTTTTCAATTGGAGAAAGGCAACAATTCAAACAGTGCCCCATTCAAAATTCTCCATTTGTTCACAACTTTTATATTGCATACATTTTAGTTTCAAACACAACTGATCTTCTTAAGGAAACGCTTTTAATCAAAGTTACTCAAATTTGGAAATTTCAGATGATTGCTTTTTAATCGGGAAATCGGGAAATTCCCGAAAAATTTTAGTAATTTGAGATTGATGGCAATTATAAATTTTTTGTACAATAATTATAACACGTTTGTCTTCGAGTCGGTACTCAAGAAATACAAAGATTCAAATTGAACAATAAGTGAATGTATTGTTTTAGGATTTCGTCAAATTGTTAAAATTTTTTTTTGGTTGGGACCCAAATTATCAATATTATTTATCTAATCATCACTTTTATCTGATGTTTCGTTCAGACAAAAGAGGTAATTAGATGCGGGCCCTAAAAATAAGTAAACTTTTAGATAAAATACATTATAAAAATGAACACCTAACCGAAGTGCAATGTGGAAAGGGTTTCCGAAGAAAAGTAATTCTCTCGGAAGTCTGTAAATGCAGTATTGGCAGTCTTTTGGCGCAGTCGTTTATTATAAAGACAAAACTTAATTCCATTCTCCCGGAAAATGTTCCGGTCGATGTCGATTTACAGCACCGAACAAATTTTGGCGGTCATTTCGCATTCGACTGAAATGATGGGGTGTTGGAACAAATTAACCCCCGACACCCCCGACAAAGCGAAAGGCCGCCAGCCGGAGGAAGACAATTAACGACATTAACAAGAAAAGGTTCATCAATCATATCTCTCAGGTTTTCGGGGAATGCACTGACTGTCGCGAGTCGACGATTGCTGTGACTAATCGCAACAAAAGACATCACAAATTGAAAAATATATTGAATTTGTCGCCCCGAGGTTGACCGAATTGTTTCTCCTCTAATTTCCAACGCATTAATTCACTCGTGCTTCCTTTCGGCAGTTACAGCTTAGTTAATTGAGTTGTGACGAGAAATTTTTAAGCTCTTTCACAGCCAACCATTTCTAAGGCGATTGTCTGCCTCCTCGAGGCGAGCCCGCCGCCCCCCGCGCCCCCGCGCCCCCCGCCGCCCCCAGCAACCCCCCCAGCCAACCGCTCCTCCCCCTTCCGCCTCAGCCTCATTGCGCTTCATTACGGACAATCCCATACAATTATAATACAGTAGATTGTTTTACATTAGAACTTATTAAATTTTTTTTAGTCACATCTAGGGATTAGGCTTGTTAAAGCGACGAGCTTATTAATTTGACGGGGCCCTTCAACATGGCATTATTCAGGGACAGAGGATTACAAATCACGGTTTCCCTCTCTCTCTCTCTCTCTCTCTCTTTTCTCTTTTCTTTGATGATGAGATAAATTTTTTTGTTTTGTTGTGCTCTCCCCCTTGTCCCACGGTGCTCGACAAACTGGGTTAAATTTGACACTTCCGGGGTTGAAATGGACCTCCCTCATCCCTTGGGGAGTTGAAAACCAGAGCAGCAAGAAGAAAAGGAATGCAAAGAAAGGGACAAGTAGGAGTAGGAGGAGAAGAAAGAGAAAAAATAATTGATGAAAAGCAGAAGAAAAAAGATGGAATGAAAAAAAATAATTAAAAATATAAGGAGGAAAAGGGAAAAAGTAAAGGAAAAGCGGCCATTATACAGTAAGTATATTAAGAGAGTGATGTGGCTGGGAAAGTGAGCACAGGAGAAGGCGCTTCTGCATCTGTTGTCCAACTTACCACTGGATTCGTTTTCGTTCCTGGCGGAGTGGTCCTGCATGTGGGGACTGGGGGACGTCCTGGCCCCCAGGCCCAGGATGGCGTCGATGGTGTGCCTGGGGCCGGAGGAGTGCTGAAGGGAAGCGGTGCTGCTGAGGTGGGCGGGTTTGATGGAGAGTCCCAGCGCTCTGCCAACAAAGGAGAATTATCTTGAAGCAATAATCAATTATCCAGTCAACACAATAGAAAGCTAATTAGTGTTTTTCTAGATAATTATTAATTAATAAAACCCTCGTTAGGAGTTGTTATTGAATTAGCATAATTCTTTCCACTAAGAGGTTTTCAGGCCTCGCCCACAGGCAAACAATGCTGGACCAGAGGAACCATAACCGACTTTGTCCACTTCGACTCGAGCAACGTTTGTCCCGTCCCTTGAGGGGAACTTCCGGTCGGAAAGGAGGGAACACACCCGGCTGCAATGGGAACATCCGACGGCAATTCCATAACGACAGTTGTCTGTCTGTTTGTCTGTGAGTGCAGAAGGGATGATTGCATTCAAGGAAAGGATGATTAAACCCTTTTTGGAAATTCATCCAAAAAGAAAAGTATTGTTGGCCACAACACCTTTACTTGTTCATACTGTCAAGAGTATGAATATATTTACTAATGATCACACATTAATTTCGTTACATACAAAGACTGCATAACAACAAAATAATGAGAAGTGAAATCTTGCTGACATTTCTATTTTTCAGAGATTTTTGTATATTGTATGTAAAATGTTGGTTCGTTGTTAGGTTTTAATTCATTTATTTATTACCTCAACTGCTTATTTATTTGTTTTAATGTATATGTTATATTGTATATTTTTTTTCGAATGATCGTTTCAAGTCCCAAATGAACATTTTGTTGTTAATATTTTGCTGATTCTTATATACTTTTTGTTTATACATAAATAAACAAAATGTATTTTTAAAATTTACCTACTGAAAACTTGTAATACGCGTATTTATTGTTTTTTGTAAACCCTGAAAAGGGAACAGAGAAATATTATTATTATTATCATCATCATTATTATTATTCACTAGTTATAAATCATAAATTCAGGAGTTTTACACTGTTTTTGTAATCCACGAAAATGAGCAGAAGATGTTAAGGTACAGTTTTTTTTAACAAAAATGCTTCTTTTTACAGTTTTTAAATTTCTAATTTGTTTTAATTTAAATATTCATATAATTTTTGTTATATTATAATTATATTTTTAATATAATTAATTATATAAATTAAGATTTATATATATATTAATTATATAATTAAGATTTTTAATTTATTTACTCTGTTATTTGTTATTTATTTGTTATTTAGGACGAGGGTTTGATTTAAGTTTCACATTAAACTGAATTTTAAAAAAGTTATTAAAAGTTAATAATAAAAAATAAATATAAGTAATTATTTTTCAAATTAAAACTAATCTCTTACTCCTGATTTGCCATCCAAAATTTCATCCGTTATTGGGATTATATTTGTATAAAAAACTGAGTATGTGCTGAATCATCCGAATGAAAAGAATATTACAAAAGGAGCGCCTGATGTTGTATACAACTTATGTTGTATTTCGGAATTCCTTTTACACTTTTAAGTCAAAATGATATTCAAAAAATTATAAATTTTATATTTTTTTTATACTTGCAAAAAAATTAGCAAAATTAGAAAATTATCAGTGATTTGATTACTCGTTATTATTAAATTTGAATTAATTAAAAATCTTCAAATTAAAAAATAAATTCCTAAACTCATAATTAATTATTTTTCAATTTTTACAAAAAGTCATTTAAAAATATATAAAAAATGGAGTTTTAATCAATTTAATTTCAATTTATTACGCATTTTAATGACAGTTTTTAATTGTTTATTATTCAATTTAGTTTAGATTTAAGTTTTTTTTTTTTTACAAATGAAGGTTTAGAATTTCAAGTCAGTTATAAACACAATCTAAAACTATGTCTAAAAAGAAAGCTTTAATGAATTAGAAAAATAATGGCAAATAAAAAATGAAAAATAAGAATTAAAGAATAACAAATAAAAAGAAAAAAATGACTTATAAATTTGCTGTATATACATTCACAAATTAAAGTAAAATATACACAATAATTATATGCAATATAGGTTTTATTCAAAATTATTTCCTAAAACCCATAGTGTAAATTTATAGGTGTAATAAATTCAATGGTATAAAAGACTGATGTAAAGGTATAAAAATGAAGAAAAATTTGATTGCAATTATGAGCGGTATAACCTTTTAACAGAATACTTTTCCGATTTTTTAATTTGTATACTTTTTTATTTTTAGATTTAGATTTTTAGACTTTTCACATATGTTTTTATAGCAAATTATTACAACCGTCGTTGTAAAGTTTCAAAAATAAAATTACTTTGGTCGAATTTATATTTACCAAAAACAACTCTATATTCGTTTGTTATTTTGATCGGCATTTGATCTTATCAATCGTTCAAAAGTTTGTAAATATTTTTAGAAATACATAATTTCGATGTATTTGCGATCGAAACCGAAAATGGACTAATTTTCAAATTATGTTGTCAACAAACAAAATAAAACCTTTTACTGAAAACGTTAAAAGGCCGCGCTTTTGTTGTCGTCCCAATCTTTTCACTAAAACCCTCAATTGAATTCCCAACAAACCGACCACCCCCTCACTTCTCCTCTCCTAAGGCTGCGCAACCCTTCCCCAGACCAAACGACACAAACCTTTGGTGGTGCTGCAGGATCATCCCCGCGAAATCCGACGTCCTGTGCGGGTCCTTATTGTAACTCAACGCCGCCAGCATGTGCTGCTCCTTCCTCAGCCCCATCGCACTCTCACCCCTGCCCCCCAGGTACTCGGCCACCCTCTCTCGCGCCCGCCACCCCTCCCGCTCCCTCTCCCGCTCCGACTCGCACGGGGGGCTCCCCGACCCCTCCCTCCGCCCCTCGAAGCCCCCCACCCGCGAAAGGCCGCCGCCGAACTTGAGCGAAAAGTCAGTCGGTTGGGCGGCGATGGCCGCCTCGGGGGTGGCGCACGTGATTTCGCCCGGCTTCCGATCCGAGGAGAGCATAGAGGGAACGCGGAGCTCCGAGGCGGACTCGTTGGTGTCGCCGTCCATGGTCGCGAGTGTACTGAGTTGTGAGAGGGCCCGCCCTCGCGAGGGCGCGGGGCGGTGGGGGGGCGGGCCCTGGAGGGGCGGTTGTGCGCAGCCGCGGCCGGATTTGTTGTTGGGACAGTGGGAGTGAATATAATTCCGTGAGGGGTTTTATTTTTGAAAAAATGAAACTATTCCTTGGGCTTTTTATTTGATTTTCCTAATGGGTTCCCAGAAGCGACATTTTTTATTTTAATTTTCTCCCTTTTATACTGAAAACCTATTTGAGCAATTTAACGGATTTTAGGGGCGTTACTAACGGCAGTTCGATTCCGAATTTTTAACGGAGTTTTCATTAATCCGTTTGTCCGCGAGGGTTTGGGGGTTTTTGTGGACAACTGTCCCTTATCTCGAGACCTGAATCTGGAGCAGATGGCAGTCCATTGGGGTGTCAGGTGGTGGAGGAGACAATGATATACTGTACTGTGTGAGGTTGAGTGTGTTTGAGCACTCATCGCCCCATTCACAGACAAATGTTTGACCTACTAAGCTACTCTGCCCTCTACTCTTCGAAGCTTATTTATTATTTTATTTTTATTTATTGTTTTTTGAATTTTACAAGCTTTTTCTGACTCTTTTTATTTTTTATGAAAAGCCTTTTTATTTATATATTTTAATATTTAAATTGGATCTTTGATTAAAAACGTTGCTCACCTCTGTTTTTTTTCTTTGATGTTTATTTATTTTTTATTTTTATTTCTCATTTGCTTTTTCTCAATTTTTTCTTGGCAGCGTATTTACTTTTTATTTTATTTTTTATTTCTAATTCTTATTATGTCTTTTTTTGTAATTTTCCGTAATTGTTTTTTTGTAAACTTTTTTATTTTAATTACTGTTTCATTTGTAGTGGAATGAGTTAAAATAAGAAAAAAAGCATTGCGAGGTGAATACAGCCCATTCTTTTTTTACCTTTACATCAGGAATTAAAGGTCCATCACCATCTATTTACAAAATATAAATGAAATACAATTATGCCACTTATCTTATACAACATTGGGAAAACGAGGAAATACTGCCACAAAAGAAACGCATTGAGCTGTCGTTAGCGGGTGGGTTTGTTTATTTTTCTTTTATTGTATCTCTTTTCTTGGCCGTGTAAATCCATGTTTTTGTCAGAATATTTATTGATTTTCATTAATTTTCGCCGATTTTCACAATATTAAGCATTCGAAAACTCCCACTTCGCCTCTCAAACTCTTTAAGGAAATGGCGTCAAATGCTATTTCATTTATTTGATTTATGCAACGATCGTTTTGCAACATTTAATTCCCACTCAAAGAAATCTGTGCCATTTAAAGCAATCGACGATTTCTTTTAATCTTTTTTAAAACAATTTTCAAAATCATTCGAAAATAACTGAGTCTGGAAATATCGAAACAAACCACAAGACTGCTTAAGGGCGGTTCATCCCCAATTTCACCCCCCCATGACGATCATCGAAAATGACGGTTTGAATGCGAGGGAAAAAATCTCTGTATAATTTGATAGAGGAACGAATGGACTCTTCGGTCGCAATTACCATCACTTATGGTCACGAAAACCTTTTTTCATTATTATATTAAAAATTTATGGTTTAAAAATCAAAGGGAAAAGATGTGTCCCATAAAAAGCAATTTGAACTAATCGAACTCATGTTTAAATTAAGATGGCAATGTTTCCTGATAAAATTGGAGCCATTTTTAAGGTGAAAATTTAACGAGTTTCCCCACAGAAGTCGGGCGCGGAAGTGGACCGAAAGAAACACACTAAAAACGTCACATTCACTGAATTCCCAAACAATGCACACTTCGCTGTACCCAATAATTGCCTCGCTTTTGCTTAAAACGTCACAAACAGAAACAAAATGAAGTTTTCATGTGCTACAGCCAATAACAGGCACACAAATATAATTTCAGCTTTTGTCTTGTGTACTTAGACTAAATACAGGCGCACTCTTTGCCCTCTTCCCTCTCCCTTAAGGGCCGGGGACACTCGAGGGATTTGCCCGCCCTGGGAAGGAACACAATTTCCCGCCTCTCACAAATGTGTGTTAATTATTTTTTATTTATAATTAAAGACATTTCATTTAAGAAAAAATATGGAGAAGATGAATAATTGTGTTATTTTTGTTTTAGAAAACCGACGCATAAAAGCAGGGGTGTCAAACTCGCGGCCCGAGATGAACTTTTGGCGGAACAGTCAACAAATCCGACTCAAAGTAAAAATTAAACAAAAATGAATTCCACATTTTTCTTTAGTTTTATATTTTTTAATTCTAATGTTTATTAAAAGTAAATTTTTGTAAATTTTTGACCCGCAAATAATTTTCAGATTTAAATTGGCCCGTTAATTAAAAGATTGCTCATTTCTGAATTATACGCTTTTCAACGCCCACACACTTTCTCATGTAATTTTCAAGAATTGAACAAATTTTCAGTTTAAGGTCCTAAAAATAATAACCGTAATAAAATTATAACTTAACCGTATAAATATTATTACTTATACAATAGTATATAAGATCCGTTAATTGTATACAAATTGGCGTATTATAAAAACATGATCAATTGTAAACATATAAATGTGGTTTCCGGAATTTTGGAATGATGACAAAGGAAGAGAGAAAGGAAAAGAGAAAGAGAGAATTTATGTTTATGTTTAGGTTAGTTTTTGACTTTGATTTGTTTTGGAATGTGCACAATAAAATTATATTTTTCTTTAAATTATTACATAAACATATTTTTACACATTTTTATAATCATACAGTATACATTCCATATTTCTAAAAATGGTGTTCTATTAAAACTTAAATAAAGTTTTTTTCGATATTTCAGTTCAGTAAATTTTTTTTAATTTACTTTTAAACTGAATTAGTCAGTTTAAATTATGGAACGACCACAAATGATCACATTCTTTATATTTTTCCTATGCTTTTATAAAAATTCTACCCATAAAATTTTCCTCTCTCTCAAAAGGGTCTTATACAGCAGTAATCATTTGCATATTACAATTCTAAATATAAAAGACTCAATACCTTAACTGAAATCGATCCCGCCACGTGAGAACACCCCCCGGCCGAATCATCCCTCAATCATCCCCCAATCACCCCCCAATCGCCTCATCCGCCATTAATTAACAACGAGGAAAAGAAAGGAGATTCACTTCCTCATTGGATTAATTATTTAATTGGGTTTGCGGGAGGCTGAATGGCGGAATGCGGGAATCCCCCTCCTCTCGGGAGGAGGCGCTTACTGTCTCTTCCTCTTCCCACCAATCATCGCTTCTTTCATTTCTTCAATCCCATTCCCCTTTCCCAAGCCAGAGGAAGACATTTTTACCTATTCCCCTTTTCTTTCCTCTTTATTAATCAACTGTAATTAACGGAAAGCCCGGAGGTGTCACTTTTGACACTCAGCCTAAAACCGCTCAATTTGTTGCTATTTTTCCGCTTTTCTTCGCATTTATTCTTTAATAGTTTTAATGCTTTTCTCAACGTAAACTCAAAGATTATTCCTTTATTTAGAATAATATGAGGTTATGCTGTACTGCTGTACCGAAATTCCAAGTAGATGTTAGTTTTTATGTGTAATGTAAACAACAATAAATGAGGCCGTGGATAAATTTAATTGAGAAATAGTGGCGTTATTGGGGTAAAAAGTGACACATTCGGCCTTCATAGTTATACTCAAATTCATCTCAGCCCCCTTAGAAATTTTTGAAAAATTCCTTGACCATCCACTTGCGTTAATCCACGCAAAAATTAACGAAAACTCACGAAATTTGAAGAATGAAAATTGAGGGAATGAAATTATTGTGGTCAGTGTCAAAAATGACACTCAAGTTCGTTGTAGTGTTAATTAACAAAATAGATAAGTGAATTCTTTGAATTCTAAAAATATTATCTCATACTGTTTAATAGGAACAGCAGAAGAAACCGCTGATCTTTGAGCCAAAACGCCAGCATTAAAAAATACATCATAAAAAATGAGTTTGTTCTGCTTCTTTGAAATTCCAAAACCAGAAAATAAAATCGGTTAATCCAATTGCGGCGTTTTTTCTCTGCAATTTTGTAGGCTTTGGGATACTCTCGATTTTTTCTCTTGAGGATTTTTGAAAAGACAAGAACGATGGGAGAAGAAGCGGAGGGGAGGGAAAGGGTTGCGTGGACAGCGTTGGCGTGAAAATTAAAATTTGAAGCGCTGTCCCTTAGGGGAAGCGGTTACTAGTAATTGTAATCCTTTTGGATTTTCTCCGCAAGAAAAGATTAAAATTATTTAAAGTTTGTGCTTGCGGTTCATGAGATTCATTATCCTGGGATTATTCGGGAAAACCCCCGGATAATCCGCCCCTAAGAGGGTTGCAAACAATATGTCTTTTGTGCGCGAGTGTTAATAATGCTATCGGTCCCATTCAGGTTCATTGCGTCGTTCCCTCACGTATTGAACCGCTCTTGTTATTATATGGGCCCTTGGAGGTGTTAATAACCGGGACGTCGCCCCTTTTTACCTGCGGGGGTGACACACATGCCCTCTCTGGACGTTCGCCTCACTTCCGCTGGTGCAGAGACGGGCAATGATGCTGACATAATCATTTCCCAACGCTCACGCTCTTCGGTTTTAATTTGCTCACAAATTTTTATGTATCGTTTGCTTCGTTATTTGCCTAAATTAATGTGGAACACTCACCGCTTTCATATCTCCTCAAAAATTACACTTGGCCATCGATTTACACGATGAGATTCTCAAACCGTGTAAATCGAGGGACGAGTCATCATCATATCATATCATCATACTAATATATAAATCTGTTGGAGGAATTTGTGGGTGTGTGTGTGTGTGTGTGTGTGTGTGCACACTGTTTTTGTTAGCTAACATCTATAGAACCACTGAACCGATTTCCAAAGAACTATTTGCGCTATGACTCATTTCTACAAAATAACCAATTTAACAAAGAAAACCTGTTTAACCTTCTGGTGTTAAAGGGTTGAATTTAAGTACAGTGGGCAAAGTGGCGAATTTACCAATTGACGTATTTCCTGAAATACTGAATGCACCCACATTGCTCATTGCTGGTTGTATTTTATGTAATGGACAACGGAGATTAACACTGGACAATGCTGGAGACCGGTGGAGAATGTTTTGGAGTGCGCTCGACAATGGAACGATGCTCCGTGCATTCGGTTTTCCAGGAAATATTTTATTTTATCTTCTATAGATAAAGATATAGATTCCCAACTGCCAGCGAGGGCGAAACCCTTTAGTTAATGAATTAATTATCTCCAGTTCAAATGCAATAGATAAAATTCGGAGCATTTTTTATATTTATAAAGACCTGAATTGAATTTTTACAATTGAGTTTTGAATTTCTCCAAGTCAGCACTGCACTCACATAAATGAAAACATTGTGTGCTGACATACAGAGAAACGCTGAGGCGAATGCGAACGGAAGAAAAGCGAAGAGAGAGCGAAAAGTGAAATTAGGAATGGCCTCCCTCTGTCCCACCCTTTCGACTTCCCTCTGTCCCTCCCCTCTTACACTTATCAAAATCACATGTCAAATGCTTGGCGGAGGTTTTTGAGGGTTGGAAAATTTGATTTTTCCTTTCTTTTGTGCCGGGGCACAAAAAAGAAAATTGTTATCAACAGGAAAAAACTGACGAACCTTTTTTTTGTTGAGAGTATTTGTTTAACAAAGAGATTTGTTTAAAACTCAAATCAAATTATTAATTCGATTGTTTCCTAATTCGATAATGTGACTATTTCACGCGAAATGGAGTTCGATTCGGGGGTTGAAGTAATCATAATGGAAATATGGGGTGGGGGTGAAAGGGGTGAAGGATATGGGGTGGGTTTTTGCAGAAGGAAAGAAAATCCCTCAATTCTGCAAAAGTTTATAAAAATACATAAAAATCACTATTTATTAAGAACATTAATAATTTTTAATTTAAATACATCCCTCAAATAATATAAGGGCTGCCATTTTATTTATTTTATATAGTAATTGAGAAAAAAACTTGTGAGTCATAGCAACCAAAATATGTGTTGTTTATCTCTGCTGAGTTCTGATTCATTTTGAGAGAAATTCATTCAGATTTCGGGATTAATAAACAATACAATTCATTGAATTAATTTGAATGGTTAAATGTATTTAAGACGTTAAGTTTTTTGGAAACATTAAAATTTTTAATAAAAAGTTCCACGAATAAAAAAACTCGAAAGGTATTCGTCTGTGAAAAGTAATTTTCGTTAACCAATTACAACTCGATTTCATTCGGATAATCTTTTGAGAACTTTTGAGAACTTTTGTTATTTGTTCTCCCGAATGAACCTTTTCATTGGAGAGTTTGTTCCCCTCCATATTGTTCTTTCCGCGTGTTTGGACGTTCCCGGCGCCTCAAGTTCCCTCGCAGAGTAATTAACCGATAGTCATTTGCCTAATTACCCATTAATAAGTACAATAATTAAAATTCAATTTCTTTCACAATTCCTCAATCTCGTAAAATATCCGGGAATGAAAAAGTTTTTAATCCGATTGAGACTCAACTTCCTCGTTAACCGCTAAACTCGTTTGGGGGGAAAAAACCTCTCATTAACCACCCTTCATCTTTTGTTTATTTAAATTATTAATTAACAAATTTAACACATTAATTAAGCTTTGATTGATTGAAGTCGCTCCGCCCCTTTTAATGTTTTCACCGTTCCAACCCGACACAAAAAATCAGGTTGTCGGCCAGGAATGTGAACACCCACACCGAAGGCTCTGTGTTTTCGAGAGTGCTAACCTCACATCGGCGAGGGAAACTCACCCCCTCAGCAAAAACTCCTTTTGCGACCACTCCTCATTTCATTTCTGCGGCGGTCATTCCGCCCTTAAGCAAATTTTTCTATTTTGCGGGGCGGGAAAGTTCTTGGGAAAGCAGACGACGGCGGGAGAGGGGGAGGGGGAGGGGGAGGGGGGGATGCTCCATCATTCAATTACCGCCGATCGGGGGAGGATATTCCTTTAGAGTTTTTTCCAAAGGTTTTATTGGAAGGATGTTTATTATTTAAGGCGAAGTCTCATTGACTGGCGATGGAAGCAGAGGATTATTTAACGTTGAAAGTGGTGAGGGGTTGTTTGCGACTTAAGGGGGTTGATGTGAATAAGTGGAAGTAAAATAGTTTTTTGTCTCCTTTATCTCAAGCAGTGAAAAGACTTTAAAAAACTCAACAGTGATTATGAATTCGTATGAGCAATAATTTTCCTTCACTTAATTGAGAATTGGCAGAAATTTTTAAAGGCAAAAGAAAAAATATATAAGAAAAGGCAAAAAAAAAAAATATATAAATAAAATTAAAAGTAAAAATGAAAGGAGTAAAATTAAAACTACAGAATATCGTAAACTGTTGGAAAATTAAAAATGCAAAAAAAAGTCGTTTATTTTTTTCATATTTTTTTTCTAAACGAAAAATCCGCCAAATTTGTAAGAAAATGTCCACAAACTAATTTTGGGCTTTTCAAAAAAGAATCAAAACCCAAACGCGTGAAAATGCCAATTTTTAATGTGAGCGCTGTGAGTAAAAGCCAAAAACTGTTCATTCACTCGTTGTTATTAATATTAAACAATTTCGTTCCACCCTTAAAAGCCTCATTCGACTTCTCTCCCCCTTTTGTAGTCGCTGTTATTTTTTCAACAGTTAAAAGCAAATTTTAAAGACGCATTAAAACCGATTTAAAATGTAAAGTGCGCATATTTACTGGTAAGGACGAAGAGAGAGAGAGAGAGAGAGAGAGAGAGAGAGAGAGAGAAAAATTCATTTACCCAGTTATTAACCCCCGAGGGGTGCACATTGTATCGAAGAAGAACAAAAAGTCACCCTGTGGGAATTCGGTAGGCGGTTCTGTCTTTTTTTAATCTGTCGATTTTTAAACTAATTTGCGACTCTGAAAAACGTTTATTGAATTTCGAGGAAACGTTCGAGGAAAGTCTTCGGGAAAACATTTGTCAGATGTTTGGTGGCACTTTTCGGTCCATCAAATGGAGGAGAGTAAGCAAATGAAAAGAAAAGGTTAAGGACGAAGTGATCGAAGAGGAGAATTTCCAAAAGCGGAGGAAATCGAATTACGTTTTCGTATGTGTTGGCGGATTATCCGCACTTTTCCCCATTTTATTTCAATTTTCCCGTGAAGCTTCACTCTGTAAAATATAAAACGCTCCACCATCTTTCATTTTAATAACGACGCAGACTCATTTCGATGAAAATGGAAACGATAAACTCATTATTTCTCGTGTGCAGTGTTTTCGCTCGGGGGCGACACTCGACTGCAACCAAAAATTGGATTTGGTCTTCGATTCCGGGAATGGGGCTCCTCGGGGCTCCTCGGGGCTCTTCTGGACGCCACCCGAATGCAGAAGACGGTGGTTCAGAGACTGCCAAACCGCCAAACAGAGAATACAAACCAAAGAAAAAAATTAGAAGTTCATTTTCTTTTTTTTCTTTCACTTTTTCTCCCAATTCGAGTGGACCACATAGGGTTTTCGGGTTTACTCGTTTTTTTGTTTTATACATTTCCTAAACAGACATACTCAAAGAGGGTGAGTGCATATCAGAGGGGCGAATGAGTGGAAGAATTAAAAATTTTCTCTCGGGGGGTTTTCCCTGAGAGAAACGGCACAATTGGATGCAAATGAGGGAAAAAAGTCCCGTGACGGGAACGATAAAAAAGGGGGATTTTTCCTGGCCGGGGGCGACCCCACATGATGTTTATGGAAAACAATGCTCACTCTCCACACCCCCTCTCCCCCTCTCCCCTAAAATGAAAACTTGATCCAATTACCGACAAGAGCTCGTCTTCAATAAGCTTTTTATCTTAAAATCCAATTATTATTTCATTTTAGGCACATATAACCTTAATGTGTTTCTCATCTTTTCTTTGCCCTTTTGTCCCCACTTTCACCTCTCGTCCTGCGGGACACCACGCACACTCTGGCCCCATCCGTCCCTGTCCCTGTCCCTGTCCCTCCCCTCCCCTCTCCCCTACACGGGAAACACACGCAATCAATGACTGCGGTGATTTTATCTGAGCTCCCGCTGCGCCGCCATCGTTTTCTCTTTGAATTTTGGGGACCTGCCCTTCTTTTCATCTTTATGTTGGCTTATTTCCTCTTCCCGTTGCCGCCCCTCGCGAGGAAATGCCCCACCATTCGCCCCTTTTCCTCTTTTGTGGATCTCTGTTCCGTTGTGAAATGTCACAACGAACAGCTGACTTTTCCACTTTTTTTGCAAAAATACTGCTGACGATAGTGCACAAGAATATTTGCTTTAATCTATTTTTAGAAATGTATTTTGCAAATCCAAACACATTTGTTTTGACACTTATTTTTAGAAATTTATTTTGAGAAATCTTTTGTGAAAATGCATTTTTAGAAGGTTCTTTTTCTCAAATATTTTCGCCTTTGGGTGTTCCAACACGAAAGAGTCAGCAGTCCACTTCTTTGGAGGAGAAGCAGAAGAGGAGCTGAGAGGGGGACGAAAGTGAGGGTCGCAAGCCCCGAAGGGAGGGGAGGAAGGGGCGAGGGAGATTAAGAGGGGGATTAAGAGGAGAAAAAAAATTTAATAAAGCACAAAATAATGTCGTCCGTCGTAACGAAAAAGGCCACAAACGGTCCTTTTTTTAAAAAATGAAGTTTCTTTCAATTAATTTTAAATTGTTATTTATTTTTGTAAAAAACGTTTCCTTTTTGAAAGGGGATGAGGGGAGAGGGGCTGAAAAAAATTATTAAATAATGAAAAAGTGGATTGTAATGCAATAAAAAGAAAGTGTTGTAAAGAAAGCTATAATCATTTTTTTAACTTCATTTACAGATTTTCATCTTAACGTGACTTCAGCTTAACGGAAAAAATATCAAAATTAAATTTAAGGGGAAAAAGCACTTTTATGGGAAAGAGCGCCGCTTTTAGAAGAAGAGCTCGTGGAACGCCGGTCGGACGCTGTACGCGAAGGGGAGGGTTTCGCCCCCGCGGGGTGCGCCTTTCAAAGCGAGTCAGTGTGAGAATTTCAGATCGGAAACAATTACGCGTTTCCTGATTTTTGTGGAATTGGGGATAAAAGAGAATTCCCCAAGGAAACATCTTTTGTTGGGGAACACAGCCAAGTACCAGTAACTCGTACTGAATGAGACTGAATGAGACGGATTGCGTGTCATTGGCTTAATTAAACGACTCCAACAAACGGAAATTAATTATCCGCTTCCTGCGGTTGTTCCCTCGGGTTAACAACAAACGACAAACGATAAACTGTTTTACTCTCGCGGGACCGGGAATAGAATTCTGGAGGAACGAACACATTCAGACTGGTTACAGAAAGATACAAAACAAAAAAACAACTGAAGAATGTGGAATTAAAAAAGTAAAAATTACGTATTTATTCACTAAAAGCATTGAAATAAGAAAAAGAAGTTAAACAAGAAAAAAAGTAGAAAACCAAAAAAAAGAGAACAAACTAAAGGACAAAAAAGAAAAAAATAAAGAAGAAACAATCAAAGAGACCTCTCTTTCCCAATCTTCTAACCATATTGTTAAAAACTGTTCAAAAAGAATTATAACTCCTCATTAACGGCCAAAGGCAAAAGTATATAATTACATTATTTATATATTAGACAAACTTATACTGTTTTATCTTGCGTGTTTTTTTCCTTCTAAATCACTTGGACGACCGCTAAAACTTTGAGGGGTGGTTTTTGGTTGGTTTGGCCAACATTTGCTCAATCAGATACCCAACAACAAAGCTCTATCAGATCGAGAGCTCAGGTGAGTCCAGGTGCCGCCATTATTCGGGGATTGGCAGTGTCGACAACCGACACCCCCACCGGCGATACCATCTATCGCGGCAGATGCTGCCGGAGGGGCGGTGGCGGTGGGGTGCAACCCTTTGGTCGCTGTGTCGCCATCTCGGGGCGGCGACAGGAGCGCACAATGCCTGCGAGTTGTTATTGTTGTGTCCTTCGGTGGTATTGGGTTGCACAGAGAGATAATGGCGCTGTGGAAACCTCAGATAAGCATCTTTATCTCGTGTTCGTTTATTTTTGTAATGAAGTGAAGAAAAGGATTTGATACCTTTTAAATTCTTTGCCGGTCAACCGGATGAGATTCCTTTGCGATTCCTTTGTCCCAAAGGTCCTTTCCTTTCCATCCATCACAATGGATTCCCCCAATTTTCCTCTTTCAGTGTAATTCAGTTGTGTGATTGCCATTGTGGAGGAATTCCACTTCGTTCAGCCTCCTCGAGTATGTTTATATATGTATACATTTATAATTTTATAATTTGTTTACTTGAGAGCAGTTGGCGGCGTTCGCAACCAACCACTCGGGTTGTTTTATATTTCCAATACTAAATACACTCAGCGTTATACTGTTTATAGATGTATATATATATGATGTATCTTTTAAAAGTATTTTAGATAGCGATATGTGCTAAGTTGAATAAGAGAGTTGAGGTTTGGGAAAAGAGACTTGCTAGGGACTTGCTTCGAATGCAGAAGTAATAAAGTGTTAATTTCCATTCGAAATGAACGGAACTGCTGAGATAAAAGAGGGAGAGGAGATATTTAGTCAGCAAAAGAAAGATTAAGTCGGTGTAAATAATTTCGAAAGATTTTAGATGATTGCTTTCATTTGAAATGAGGAAATCCGCCGTTTTCAGCGCTGCAATTTATAAAAAACGAACTCCATATCCCCATATCTACTTGTCTTTATATCTCTTATTATATAATCAATAAAGTAGACCTCTGGCGGAGCGTGGTCTAACCAACTTTTACATTTTAGTCTCCAATACTTCCCACAGAATGCGCTCGCGCAATTTTTCCATAGAGCGTTTCTTCATGCGACGAGATCTTTTTTTATCTCACCGAAAGATGTCTCTCGGATCGCAAACCTGTCAGAAAATTTTTTGATTTTTTACAATCAAAAGCAAAACAATTTTCTTTGTTATGAAATTGCTCTGAACTCGAAATATTTAATTTCATAATTTAATGCATTCGATATGATGAGAGGTAAATAATTCCCTCTGCCCCAGCTTCCTCCAATGAATAAAAGGAAAAATACGTGACGACACCGGAGACAATAACCATTCCGAAAATCCAAATTTTCATAACAAACCGACAGCGAAAGGTTGAATATGCAAATTGAGCAGAAAAAGTCGGGAGAGGGAAAGGCGACAGAGATGGCGTTAATGATATCTTTCTTACGAAGTCATTTCCTTCCCGTTGGGAAGCTATGGTCACGCCCTTCCAGCTGAATCAACCCCTGCTGCTCTTCTTCCCTTTGTTAGCCTCCCCAAACGAAAACTTCATTAGCAGCGCAGCCCGAGCTCGTCCTGCAGCGAGCTTTTCTTCGGGGCATGTCACTCCATTCTTCAGCAGCATTAGCAGAACCCGCAGAGGTTAAAAAAAGGACAAAAAACTTTTATTGTTTCGCATTTGATATTTTAAGTTAAGCAAACTCTTTGGAGGAGTAAATCCCTTCTCTGAAAAGGGTTGGCACCCCCCCTTGGAACACCCTCTCCCGCAACCCTCCAAGGCCACTCGTCGAGGGGAGGCGAGGGGGAGGCGAGGGGGCGAGGAAAGACATTGAGTATAAATATAAATATAAATTTGAAAAGTTAAGCAAGAGATGCGAACAGGAGTAATTTATGAGTTTTTGGAGTAAATGCGTGTTTTATGAGTTCGGATTTGGAGCTGAGCTGAGGAGCGCTCGGATTTGCATTCGGGAAATACCCGATCGAGTTCAGCCAAGTGAAAACAAACGTTGCTTACGTGGTTGGATCAAATTCACTTTCTTTCGCCTCTCTTTCTGCTCTCCCGCCCAAAAACAGTTTCCCTCCATCTCCCAAAGGCTTTCGTCATAACAGTTGACATTGTCTTTGAGCGCTGCTGACAGCGCGCCCAACTTTTCTTCAAATAAAAATCAGCAATTAATACCTGTCATTCCTATGTTTCAATTCAGTTCAATAAATCTAATTAGATTTGGCAAATTTTTTAGAAAATTTAACAAATATCCCCGCACACTGAGACATATAATTTATTACATCATATATATATATATATGCAGACTCTTCTTCTTTTCTTCCTCTTCTTCCTCTATACTCACGGCTCTCCCTATTCCTGGTCGTTAATATGGCGACTGGCAAATGCCATGCACTGTTGCTGACTCACCCTAGTCCCACGTCGGTAAACATTATACTATTCAAACACAACTGGGCTTTCCTGTAGACCACCATAGTAAGTAAATCGCTGTGCTTTTTGGTTTATAAAAGAAATAACTTGATGATAACACTAAAATTCGGAATCCCGAGATGAAGTTTCTTAAAAAGAGATAAAATCTCGAAAAGATAAAGGGAGAAAAAACGAAACAATGCAGGGGAAAAGTGAGAGAAAGGAGACGTCATCTTCGACGGCCGGCTAAAATAATAATCGTGTTTTTATATTTAGAGGAAAGGTATAAATTCATACGGGGGAGAGGGGTGGAAGAAGGTACCTGCCGGCTTCTGATTTAATTAAGCCGAAGGGTGAGTCTTATTGTTGGCGAACGCCCGCCTGTCAGCTCTCTTCACTTTGATAAATGACGTTTCTCCTCAACACATTATTACGCCAATGTTCCCTTTTCTCCTTTTGCTGACGGCCTTCTCAGCAGCGACACACTTTCATCGACTGCGGAACAACTAATAAAAGGGAGAATAAAACATTTTGTTTCGGTTTCACATTTTACTGCGTTGTATTGTCACGTCAATTTTAAAAGCCTAAAACACGTAAGAAGAAGAAGTAAGAAACTAAAAACACAACCTTTGATAAATAAACCAATACAGACAATCTAAACTGCGAGGGATGTTTTTTCTTCCTTTTTCCACAGTCCTAATTCAATTTGTTAATTACTTATTAACACTGAAAATGTTTGGGGGTTGACATGGGGGTGGCGATCCTGAAACCTCCCCCAACACGTTCCCGAACAAAGCAAACGACCCATAAACGTCGTTCTCTTGTTCCAATTAACACACTAACCGCTGATTAAATTCGGGGCAATCGAGTCGACAGAACCGCGTCCACGGGCGGCTTTATTAGTCGTAACATAAATCTCGAAAACAGTTTCCTCGGCCATATTGCCGTTATGTTTCACATAGCAATTAAAAATATTCATTGCGTAAATAAAAGAATTGTCGTGCGATTGAGCGAGACCACGTGCGGGCCACGTGTCCGGGATTAGGGAAACAAACCCCGAAATGTCACCGCCCCCTCCCTTATGTTATCCAAATATCCTTCGCCTAATTCTTTATTATTAAAACTTTGCATTTAATAAAAACCGATTTATCCTTCCGTTCTAATTGCGCCTTTTCATCTCGATTTAATCGGTTTTGACAAGGACACGGTTCTCCGCTGTATTTTAATCATTTCCGAGCCGAGAGCTTTTAGAAGAACAGAACGGGGAACAGTCGCAAAGGTGCCATCATTTCGGAGTCGGCGACTGATCACCGGAAATTTCCAACGGACGCGTTGCTAAGCAACGGCTTCTCTCGCCTCATCGCCGACCGACGAGTGCTCCTCCGTTTCTGGCTTTGCAGTTTTATTGGGAGAGACGGGGAGAGAGAGAGGGGAGAGAGAGAGGGGGAGAGAGTGGAACATCGCGGGAATGCCCGCCATTGAAAATCGAAATTATTCCGATCGCAATCACGACTGAACCCAAATTCAGATTTGGATTTGCAGATGGCCGTTCTTCGATGGCCGTTGTGTGAGACTGGCAGCCAGCGCCCCATGCGGTCATTTCGTGAACTAGAGACCTGAATATTTTTTTGAAACGGCCGTTAACTTTGTGTTGTCTGCGTTTCCAAAAGAATTTACACGAAATTTGCTTTTATGGTATTTATATTTGATTTTTTACTTTACTACAGAAAGCCGGAGAACAATGGAGAATTTTAGAGTTCATTGGAGTTTCTTAAAATCCTCCAAAAAAAGTATGAAGTCTGCTAATGAATTTCGTAATATTTTAAATATGCTGAAGAAAATACAGGAATCAATCAGTAAAACAGGACACTGGACATAAGTCTGAGAACAGGACGAAAGAACGATGAGAAAATTAATCAAAGGACTGAACAGCTTTTAAAATTAAAACACAAAGAAGATGGAACTGCACGAGAGCAATAAAAACTTACATTCCTACAGAAAAAGCACAAAAGTACTTATGAGCATAATTGTGGGTGCTGTCGATATTCGCGAGTGTCCCCCGCAGGGCAACAGGTAAGCGACAGCAGGAGAATCATAAATGAAACGGGAACGAGACGAAACGGTTATGGTTATTAAAATAATGCGGGAGCGAAAGGGAAATGCGGGAGCGGAAAGTTTTTATGGGGAATTAATTTTTAAAAGGAAATGGCGCAGATATGGCATTTGGTGATAGATGGGGAGTATAAATATTTGAATGGTAATAATGAGAAAATCAGTACATGATCCCGAATCCATTGAAGGAGTTTTTCCCCAGCGGTAAGAGCAAACTCCATCTCGACTCCATTTTGAATTCCCCCGGGAACCCCTCTAGTGCAGATTCGTGTTCACATTAGTTTTGATTTTCCGGCCTTGTGACGAGGGGTCGCATTGTCTTCTCTCTTAGCCTACATTTTCTTTTTCCTTTCTTACATCCACGCCATACATCTAATATTCATAATTTTACCGCTTTTCCTCTTTAACGTTTACACAGATTCACATTTTCCTTTCTTCTGCTTTCCTTTTTCAAACTTAATTATGAAAATAATTTCATTTTCTATTTATTCCATACTTATTGTTTATTTATTTATTTAATTTTTCTCTTCATGGTATATTCTTGTTTGTCTGTCTGTTTATGTCAGCGAAACCTCTTTATGAATATATTTTCCTTTATCTAATTTTTATATACAGAAGGCAGGCTTCTCTCCTTCTTAATTCTGAACTGTATTTTTTGTAAATGTGATGTATTTTTAAATCTGAAAAGTTTGTAGTGAGAAACCCCCTAATACCTACGAGCGAAATGGGGAAGAAATATATCATATTATATTATATTATAATAAAACTTTCCATGATCAGTTTGTTGAGTACAGGAACCGGAAATACAAAGTGCACGAAATGACATTTCGCCCCTTTTGCGTTAACACAATTGTCATTCACTGCCATTCCAATGGTTTGGAATTCATCCGACAGTAAATTTATTAACAAACATAAAAATGATATTAGAGCAGAAAATGTAATTTATTGTAAAAAAGGGAGTAACAAAGTGTTGCCAGTGTGAAATTCCCGGGGCAAACATCCCGCTTTATACATTTCACGGTTCATAATAACAGCATTAACAACATTGTTTGCTGATGCCTCACCCTCTGCTCTCTTTGAATCAGCAAAGAATGCAATATCTGCGGTTCTCGGGCAACTTGAACGTTTTTTACAATTATTTCGCATTTATTAGAGGGGTTGATGGGGTGGATGGGGTGGATGAAGCTCTTCGGGGAAACGTCGGAGTTGTGACTACTTTTGGAGTTTTCATCCCTAAAGTTTTTTTTTAGATGTGAGATGTTTTCTGTGATGCCTTCAGTTGGCAGATATACCAATTTATGATTTTTAAGGACTTTTGACACTATTTTTACAATTATACTCTGAATAATTTCACTAAATTTCAGCTTTTTAGAAATTTACTTAATTTCACCCCAAAACAATATTTTAAGAACCTAAAAACTAATGTTTTTTTAAATTTAAATATTTTTTAAATATATTTTATTATTACTTAATGATATTATTTATTAATATTTAAATATTTTTAATAAATTTTTTTGTATTATTATTATTTTATAGTATATTAAAAGTATTTATATGGTATTTATAAGTATTATATATATATTATAGAATTTTATAAGTATTTTATTTTAGTGTATAATTATTTTAAATTGTGTAACTTCCTTAAAATTATATAAATATATATAATATTATATAAAATATATAATCATTTTTATCAGTTGTCAAACTTTGACGAAGTTAATTTCGAATTATTTCGGGGATGGAAGTCGATAAAAAATGAAGGGATGATAATTTAATATTTAAAATGAAAACATCCCCGAATTTTACGACCGGGAAAAGTCAGCGCATTATATATTAGTCATAAAAAGGAACAATAAAGAACTTTTACGAAACGCCGCCTTCTGTCTTTCCCCTATATATAAAATCCCCCCAAAAATATAATCATTTAGTCATAAACCTTTTAAACAATTAATTATAGTCATTAGAAAATTTCGTCAGAGCTCATCAATTTTCTGATTGACGTTAAATAATTCCTAAAGTTCAAATTAAAACTCTTTCAAAAAATTAGGCTCAAGTTTTTATTTAACAAAAAAAGAAAGGAAAAAGAGCAGAAAATGGAAGAGCAACCGGCGAAGGAAAACTTTTAGTCGTCGCTGATTCCCATAAATCGAAGCCGAAAACTCCGCTCCGGCGATCCCCTAAGCTAAGCATAGACTTTCCCGCTCCCGAGCGGAAAACCTCCGAGTTCCACACATGATTTAGATATCACTCCACGCTATCAATTTCCATTAGGCGTAAGCCAACAGAAAGTTAATGAACTGCGCCCAAGTTTCCTCGCCGGGAAGGCATTTCCACGGAAAATTCACTTCTTTCATTCATTTTTATCATTGTTTAAACGTTTCGCTCCTCTTGATGAGCTTTTTAAAAGCTTTGGAGCTTCCAGTGCCCACTGCTGCAGTCCTGGAGAGGTCAGAAGGACAGAAGACAGCAAAGAAAACAAAAAATGCAGCAATGGAGTCAATTAAATATTGAAAAAAACTTTTTAATGCACTTTTAACTCACACAGAATCCATTTATACAAAACCTCAGATTACGTCCGTACGTTTATACGTCCTTCTGCAACTTCAATTAAATTGGGAATTTTTCGGAAATGATTATATCGTCTTAACAATCACCGAAAAGACAGTCGTTCGTTGGTCAGTCAAAAACTAAAACCGCTGAATTGATTTGGTTTCGTAAACCGTTTCAGGGTTGCCAACTTCGGCGTTAAAAACCCAAATTTAGGGATTCAGAGGTCCCTAAATTTTTAAAAGCTTTTTTAGTGAGCTTTTAAGTCTGAGTATTCATTTATTCATTTATTGATTTATGATTGCATGTGTCATTATTTAATAATAATTATTTTTTTAATTTTACCATAATAATATCTTTTATAGGAATTTCCCAACCGTTTTAGGGATTTTTTGGAAAATTACGGAGAAAAATTATTGATTAACGCTGAATCATTTGATTGTAGAATTATTTTTTTAAAAAATTTTGTTTTAAATATTTATATTTAGTATAAACTCTCATGGAACCTCTTATTATAATACCCGAAAGGGTAAAAATACATAAAACTGTATACTAATATTTTTTATTGACGGTTGTATTTAAGGCGGCAAATTTATGATTTTAAACTACAGATAAATGAAAACGTTTTGACAAAGAGTTATTTTGTATAAAAATTTAACGGACATTTCAACCATTTGTATTACGAATTAGCCATTTTTTATTACTTTTTGAAAGTAACAATAATTTTCAAATGTTCACTCAGGCAACATATAAGTGCATTTTAGAATGAAACAATGCAGGGGATGGAAAATGAAAAACCGCCCCCGCATCAATGAAAAGCTTTTCAAGATTGTACTATGAATTCTTTTGGCCATGGGCGAATCCTTCATGTAAAAGTGGTGCTCATCGTTATAACTTATTTTATAAAAGCTTATTTGTTGAGGGAATAATTCCTCAATAAACACATAGAATTAGATTTGGGGGATAATCCGCTGCTGTTGACAGATTATTGCATGTTAACCCTCCGCGTGGCTGCATTTAATTCTCTTCACAGTGGGGCCGCCTTTTTTAATCCTTTCTTATTAAGAAAAAGTCATCCGCGTTTGTTTTGGCAGGTTTCATAGTTCGTCTCGAGAAAAGAAAAATATTTTTTTGTGAAAGGAATAAAACTCTTAACGATTTCCCTTCCCTTTTAATTACGCAGCTAAGCGGAATTAGGATTTTGAGAAAAGGAAAAAAACAAGAAATTCCCCGGGCTCTGATGCTCCGGAGAGAGGGTAATTCAACCCCCTTCATCCCTTGCCACCTGTCTCCCCCGACTTCCAGATGGGGAACTGGATTCGAGAGCAACTTTTATGACGTAATAACAATGAAACCTGATAGCGGTCAGTTCACATGGAAGCTATTAAGGCTTGAGGTCATTACTGTTTTATGGCGTGTTAGATAACGATTTTTAATTTTATGGACTTTCTAATTGCGGTTTCCCACGAACGCTGTCGTTAAAAACACTCAGCGGAAAGTTTTAGCTCGAGGAAAGGCGATTGTTGAATTTTGAACCAAAGGAGCAGCTTCGCAGATTGGAGATGTTAATGACAATACTTTTTTCCTAAAAACTACTTTACTCTCCCACAGCTCCCAATATTTTGATGGTAGGAACGTCCAACATGGTTTATTTTAAAGGCCTAGTGATGCACTGTTGCCATACGTAATTTGGTCAAAATCGGTTGATGTAAACAAAGTTATGGGGCGTTGAAAATAGAACATTTTTTGGCGCCCAATTGTATACTTTTTCAAAGGCGTTACAGCTCAGCAACCATGAGACCTAGAAAGCTGAAGCCTGTTTCATTCGAAAGAGCATTTAAAGCTCTGTCATACTGCTGAATCTCATCTTTGAGGAACAAATGGGTTCTGTACCCTGGCAAGCTAAAATTTTTGAGTTGAACGCCGAAAACAAAATTTCAACGACAACCCTTATAATCCAAAAATGGGAAACCGTAAGTTTCCCACAGGTGAGTTTCATTCGAATAGAGTTTCCGAAAACAATACGTTCATTTTAAACAAACCCCCGTTGTATAGGGAGGGTTGGCGTGGGGGTGGAAAGAGCGGGGGATGAGGACCGAGAGATACCTGGTGCACAGTTTCGTCTCCTAGCAACGGAGGACGCTCATTCGCTTTGTGTAGTGCTTCACTGGTCCCCTATTCTTGAAAACAAAAAAACGACTAAGTGTTTTCATCAAATTCTTTCAAAATGAATTTTTTTTCATTTATTGTCAAAGAGATGAAAAAAATTATGCGACGTTTCGAAAAAAAATTCTTTTTCCTCTTTTTATGAGATCCTTTTTGCCATGAGTCGCCTTAAGAAGAGAATAAATTTCGTTGTTTCAGGGAGGATTAGGCCTCCCCGGGCAAAAAAACACAATTTTCCTCTCTATCTATTTCAGATTCAAAACGCAGTAAATCTCCGGCACAAAGCGGAAAGTTTTCTCCGGAGTTTCCCTCCCGAAGCAGAAAAAGTTAATTTGAGTTGAACCTTTGACGACTCCGCCCTTCCTCGCACGCCAGAATCTTTGGTCTATTAATTTATTTTATCGCAGGGGGTGAGTTTTACGCGCGATCGGAACTCTTCCTTTGACCTCTGCCAACTAAAAGTTATCAACCCTCAAAAAAAACGTGCAGTGAAAGCAGTTTGTTTAACTGTTAAATAATCTCGAATCCAAACGACAGATATATCTTTTTAGATTTTATGGCTGCAGTTATTGTTAGTTTTAGATATTTTAGATTTTAGAATGAAGTCCCCTCTGTCAGCAGTGTGTGCCACACAAAATACTGTTGATTCAAAGGCACTGAATATGGGTTTTTGAATTAAAATGAAGAAAGAAAGGATAAGAGAAATGAGAAAAAAGAAAGAAAAGGAAAAAAGGAGAGAAAAAGAGGGAGAGAAATGTGGAAAGAAGAGAAAATATAAAAAAACAAAGAAGAGAGAGAGAAAGAAAAGAAAGATAAAAAGAGGAAAAAAAGTAAAAAGGAGCAGAAAAAAGAAAAAAAGTAAGCAACGCTGAGTTAGCAACTAAGTGGAAAATACAGCCATCTGTAGCTCAGTCGGTGCTTAGCGACTTTGTAGTGTCGTTACATGAGGGCTTCAAATGAAATGTACAAGTCTACGATGATTTTTATTTCTGTTTCTTCAAACTGCAGTTATTCAGCAACTTTTAATTCTTTACTGGTTTTATTTGTTTTTGTTCAATTTTTCAATTAATACTGGTCTCATTTTACACAGTTTCTTCTGAAACCAATCTGCCGTGTAAATCGACGGCCGAGTAAATATGTAATAATTTGGAGGAACTATATAATTTTATTGTGCATATTCCGAAACTAATCAAAGCCAAAACCAATCTAAACATAAACATAAATAAGCCTTCTTTTCCTTTCTCTCTTCCTTTGTCATCATTCCAAAATTCCGGAAATCACTGTCCGGCTCCTCACATACAGTATATTATTGAAATAAACTCTAAGGTTTACGCCTGTATTTAATATTTTATATGAAACAAACTCAAAGATATAATATTTTCGCGTTATGGCAGAAGTCGCAGTTATTAGACACTAGAAAAACAACCCCTTATAAATTACAAAAAGGCCTCAGACATGGAAAAACTCATTAAGAAGGAAATTGAGCGGGCATGAAGTTGCCTTCGGTTAATAAAGAAGGAATTAGGCGAATCCGAAAGCAACGAGGCCGCGTAATAAAAGCAGATCTGAGCTGTTCGGTTTACATTAAGGTTTCCAGACAGACGATAATCCCGATTTGATTTATGGTGCAAAGTCAATTGGCCTCACCCCCCACAGAGCTATATCTAAACACCCCCTTTGCCATTTGCATACTTGATCCGACTAGTGTTAACAACTTTAAATTATGAAACTCAATTTTTCGCTCGTCTTTCCCGGGCGCTTTTTTCCTGAATTTTCGCTCCGCATTTAAATTACACAATTTTTTGGTGTACGACAGTTTGCCCGCTCTTAAATCCGCTGTCACCCTCTCAAGGGGTGGGATTTTCCGGTCGTACAGAAACTCAGCCGAAAGTCGAGACGTTATAAAATAATGATTTTCCCAAAGAAATTTATACAAAGAATGACAGTTTATACGGCGAAACAAAATGAAACTCTTTTCCTTTGTACATCGTCAATAAGTTACTCGCCTCCCCTTTCCTTATATTCTCCATTTCTTTTTCTTACCTTCGTTCGATATCTCCCCGCCCCGCAAATGGCCTCACTTATGCCTTTTATAGCAGCCATCCGTATCGCTGAGCTCACTTTTGCTTCCTCTTCTTTTTATAACGGCCCATAACCGATTCCTCGCATTGACTTGTAATTCCGTCATTTTTCCTCAGATTTTCCGACTTGACGGGTTGATTTTGGATAAAAGGGAGAATGGCTTTTTGATTTTTATGAAAATACGCCATCGACGATGGCTTCTTTCTTAAAACTGGATAAAAATAAGACAACGCGCCTCATTTTTTAATTGATTTATTTATATTTGACTCTTTGTGACTCTATGAAATCTCCTGCTCACTTTCCATAAGAAAAACAATGTGGAATCGACCGCTCCAAGTTCAGACTTTGACGAACGAATATAGCAAACACTGCTGACAAACTGAACAAATGACTAAAGAGTAGTGAGAGTTACAGGGAAAGAAAGGGTGGGCAATTGGGTTGTCAGTTTTTGAGATGCAAAGGTTGCAATAAAACAAAAAATTCATAATAGGGCATAAGGAAACAGAGGAAAAGATCCATTTCCTGTAAAAAAAATTAGTTTTTGAGGGGTCAAAATGACACCAAACGGTGCTTTTAAGTGCGACTGATAATCAATTTCTCCTTCCTAATGATGTGTGTTATTTTCCTTGTGTAATTTTGAGGATATTTCACTAAGTTTCAGTTTTTAAGGAATTCATTTAACCTAATTTGAGCGGACTAATTGTTAAAACAGCAGCCACAGTTGAGAAGAATGAAAAAATAAAAATAAAATAAACATTGTGTACGTGAGGGGGAGCAAGGAAAGTATTAACAACATGCGACTAAATATTTCTGGCTGAATGCGTACCCTTTTGCGTCAATAAAGTTATACCTTATAAAAATTTTCATCGAAGGAAATTAGTCGGATGCTTGTAGTCTGCTGTTGCCATGGAGTCCTTCGGGAATGTAATAAAAATAGCCCGCTCCCCTATAGTCAGCACTCCCGTTTTCGACTTAAAGAAAATAACTCAATGAAAAATATGATTTTTAATAAAATTTTGCCTTTTTGTTTTTGACTGCGTTCGGAACAATTCTGCTTTTTTATGACAAACGTTTTTTCAGGAGTTTCAGGACTGTATAATTATAATCAGAGTTCAGTTTGTAAATGTCGTCGCAAGGTCACAACTGCTGAGAGATGAAACGCTCAACACGAAGCAGTCCAAATTTGGGCGAGGAAGGGTTGTGATCGATTCTCTTCCCAGGAGATCTCTTAAGCTGTGAATGTCTCATCGCCATTCTCCGGTTGTTCATTTCTTATTCATTCTGGGTCGGTTGTTGCTGTTATCGATCATTCAGTCTTTTCGATGATTCTAAATTTGGTTCTGAATCCGTTGCTGAAGAGACACGAACTCATTTCATTTCCTTACATTCCAACATAAGTATAAAAATTTAGGAAAAATTATTACTAAAAAAATCTATCCGTATTTTCACTTTTCTAAACTGGTTTCATTAAGTTATCATTAAAAACATTTTCTGCGCCCTATTATGCCGCTATTTATCAGTTTTCAGTGGGATCCAATGGGCAATACACAAATTATAAAGTCCATCCGTGAAATTAAGGTGGATCCGAACACACCAGAAGTCCTGAAAATGCAAATAAGAGACGGGACAAGAGCAGACCCCGAAGTAAGCATAAGAATAGAGCAGTTAAGGAGGAATGGAAAGGAGGCAGAACAATTTGGTCTGCAGAAAACAAAACTGCCAGCAAACGCTTGTGCCCCGGAAGTGCAAAGAATTATTGTATGTCTTCCTTAAGACTCATTGCTTTAAACGTCGTCAATTTTTTTTCTACTCAGTTGTTAAGGTTTTGCCATTAGCCGTAGACCTTCATTAAAGATTCATAAGATACTCAGATAATGAATTTAACCTAATTCTCAAACATTTTTTTCAAATTGAAATTAATTAAACCGGAAGCGGGGGAAACTACAGTTGAAGGTTGTGCTGCCGTGAAAAGGCGAAAAGGCACTCAGAACCGAATCTCATTCTTTTTGTGAGCCGAGAATCGCGCCTTAAAAAAATCTCAGTCTCGAATATCTGCCGAGTTTTTTTAAAGCGCATTTTTTATTGTCTAAAGAAAAGGAATAAATAAAGAGGAAAAAGAAATAAAAATGACCATAAATAAAGTTAATGAAATTTATAATTTAAAGAAATTCTCCGTCCTTGTCCCTCGCCCGGAGCCGTGCCGCTCGCTCCCTCTCTCTCCCGCACCCGAGTCGCTCCTCCTGCTGATATCGACGCGAAAGGGGGCGTGGCTTCGGCAACAACGGATTCCTCGTCCCTCCCTCCCCTCCCCTCCCCGCCTCTCTTCGCCCCGCCCCGCCCCCTCCCGCCATTCCTTCCACGTCTTGGCCAGAAACACTTTCTGTTGCTTGTCATTTCCTTCGGATGCTTTGCTCGTTTCGATCGCGGCTTTAGTGAATGAGCGCGGTTATGGCAAATCTAGTGAACACAAGGCCTCCCTTTGCAATGAAAAATAATAATTAGAAAAATAAATCTAAAAAATAAATCTATAAAAAATAAACCATGCCTGAAGAGAGCCACCGGCCATTATTTAAAAAAATATATATTATAAACAATAAAAAAGTACTCCAAATAATGTTAAACAATAATGGTAAAATAATTTGACTTAAACTTGAATATATTAAATAAAGGTACAAGTTTACATATCTAAATTTTCACTAAACGTTCAGATTCCGTATTTTATTTTTATTTTCCCTCTGATTGAATTCAGAGGGATTTGGAACTGTACCAAAATTCGGCCCAACTCCAAGAATATTTTCTTGATATACAAAAGTAAAATTGTTAATTCTTTTTTTCTTCTAAAAATCTAAAAACTGTAGTGTCTGAACCTACATTATATATAAAATTTATATGGATAATACCTCGGATGGTATTCGCAGCGCGTTTAGTCAAAGATTCACGAATGCTTTTATCGTTTTTTAAATCAATATATACAACTAAATTATTATTACCACTAAATATTTAGACCCCATATTTTGTAAACAAAAAGAGATAGACTTAATTGTTATAATAAATGTGTTTTGTGGGCCTGTGCTTTTTTTTTTGAGCCTGTGTTTCTAAATATTTTTTATGATTCCTATTAAAAGTAGAAATTTTCACATTAAGAAAAAAAACAAAACCATTTACAATCCCCCTCAAAAATTGAATTTAATTTTTACTTCTGCTCATTGATCCATAAGAGAGAAAAATAAGATTACAACAGTTGGTCTCGTTTGGCATCGACCCAATAAAGGCTCGGACATAAGTCTCCAACTGTAGATCAGAAACTTCTGGCTCGAACCCACCAATTCATTTCGATATTCTCACTACAAAGTCTCGTGCCGAAGAGTAGAGTTTCGCCAGAAATTCCTCATCCTCCCGATCCGCATCGGGCGTCCAATTGAGAATTCCGAAAGAGCGAAAGCTAAACATGGGCGCTTCAGGATTTCCAGCGGCCGCCGACGACCCGGGAGGGATAATCAGATTTGGATCCGATGAAGCGAGCGAGGATGGCGTTCGGGGCCGGGATTTACTTGTGATGGCGGCGGAGGCTCCCAATCGATGGCGTGCTTAGCTTATGCGCGGTGCATGGCCAAAGGCGGTTCTGCGTGAGACTGCGAGCGAATAAAGGCCCCCATGAGAGGGATGAATTGGATGGTTTTCTGGGCTCCCCCCCATTTCCCCCTCTCCCCTCTTCTCCCTCCACTCCGAAATTGTTGTTTGGTCTTCTTATTCACCATATCGCTTTTTGTCAGTACCTATCAACACAAAATTTCCATTTAGTACTTTGTGTTTATGTTATTAATAATTCCGTTTGGTTTGCGTAAATCTCTTTAATTAAAACTTCCGGCCGATAACATAACAATTAAGAAAAAAATAATTAAATCTAATTAAAGCGGTTATAATTTGAACAAGTGAAATATTTTTCATAAAAAAAGGTTTTGCATGAGAAAGTGAGCTTTGAATGTTTTTGATGTGCTTTTATTTTGGTCGGGAAAATGGTTTCCTAATGCGGTGCACACTTAAATAGAATAATTTTGTATTTCTTCGGCGGTGCGGGGAATTTATGCAACATAAAGGCGGAAAGTGTTCGGAAACGGCCTCAAAATTTTGTCGTCGCTGACTCTCCGGCCTGGCCCTGCGGGTGCCATGCTCAATAATTTAGCTGTTTCCGCTGGAGGAGGCAACATTGGAGGTTGGTTTGCTTTTCATGTTATTCCCGTTTTAATTTTTCATTTTCTGAGTCTTCTTTAGATGTGAACTGATTTTGATGCGATCATTTCCGTCGCCATTAATGAAAAATAACAGTTACTCTGTCGGAAGAGGTTTTTCCAAACTGTTTTCTATTTCCAAATTTTCTGTCTTTTTGAGGATCACCTCCCTTTACAAATTTCACTAATTTCCTTTATATTTTTATTTTTTATCTCATTTTTACCGGACTCTCCTTTTGTGACTCTCACAATTGTTTTTTGCATTTTTTGGTGTTAGTTTTCAAATATGGAAATTTAAAAGAATCGTTGAGATGATAAGAAAATAAAAGTGTTTCACGTCGGATTTAATTAATGAAATTACTGTAAAATAACAAATAAATAAATTTAATTAACGAAATAACAAATAGTAGAGTTTGATTTGTAATATAATAATACAAAGATTTGTATTTCGTCTGAGGAATTCTACAAATGCAAATACTATTTATAAAATTAAGTGCGTGGAGATAATGAGTGGAGAAATAATTTAGATATAAAGAATCTGATATCTTTTTTTACCATAAATTATATTTGGTTTTTTGGGGGCTTAGCTTTTTCTGGACGCTTTGTGCTGATGGTATAAAATACAGTATTTCCTGTCTTTCTCATGTTTTAATTCTTAACATTAATCTTTAGTTGTTTCCGTTGGTATCTCAAAAGTTTCTTCTGCTATTCACTCTGAAAAAAACATATTCCGTGTTAATTTCATCGTTTCCGTTTTTGAGTTTCACAGACAGCGCTGCAGTGCTCATTTGATCAGCAAAGGCGCTTATCTCCCTCATTTTGATTTCTTATTAAATTTGGGGTACCCAAAAAAAGTATTTTTTGGCTATCTCATTAAACGAGAGATTTATAATGAATGTGTGATGCACAAAATTTGAAATAGGTACCGTATCGAGTTCTCGAGAATTTGAGGCACTTTCTGATTCATTAGTTGGTCGCCTTTCAAACTTTTGCTGTCTTATCCGTAAGGGAATGGGTCCAAAGCGAGCGCAAAGACAGACGAACTGGAGGAGAGGTGATATTTTGGGTTCCCGGGGAGGAACCACTTCCCGCAGGAGAGACAGAGAGGGAAAAGGGAAAGCATAGTCATTAAATTTTTGTAGTTTCGTTAGGCGAGGAGAGAGATTAAATCTCGTTAGTAAAGCCGCGCCCAAATTAAGTCCAATTCTGATGAACCTATTCGGAGCAGCCTTGCTAATTCAATCAATTATATGATGCTGTTAGCGTCGCTTCAAACATCTTTTAGTTGCTTTTCTCTTTGGAGTCGGCCGGGGAAAAACAGAGGCAAACGGTTTCTCTTTTCGGATTTTGGCGCGGATTTGTACTTCTCCTCGCGGATAAGACATCTGGGGAAAATGGAGTGACGCCCAAAAGGTTTTCTTCAATGCCACCCTCGGGTTTTGGAAACGAACCTAAACCTCTGAACAGGTGAGACCTTCAATGCTTGAATTTCATCGATAGTATTTATTTTTCATATTGAATTTGAAAAGACGGAAAACTCAGTAATTTCTTTTAACTACAAATTCATTCTTATTATTTTTTTAAATTCAAACTTTTTTTTGAATTAAGTTTAAATTTAATTTAAATTAAATTTAAATTAAATTTAAAATATAGTTTACATATTTATATATTAATTCCTCGTTATAAAATTTATTGGCTCAATAGTGTTTTAGCGAAGGCGATCATTATTGAGTTGAGTTGTATGAATATTTGAGAGGTTTTTAGGGTTTTCTGATCGGTTTTTTCTGGAACAGTTTTCGTGGAAGTTATTGCTTCGATGCTGTTGCTTTCCTTCGTGAACACTTTCCGTTGTGTACACTTCTGTGCGAGTTTGCGCTGTTGTTTTACTCCTGTGCTCAACTCCTGAGACAGTGTCTCATCTTCTGAATGCTGGCAACATTTTCTGGCATTATCACCACAATATTCTCTCAGTCTTCGACCTCCGAATTGTGTTTCTACGGCTGATTGTATATTTTTTCCGAACGAACTGTTCACCGTCGGCTCATATGCAACTTCGTTCACATTTAAATGTGATACAACAAAGAAAAAACTGTACTTCGCACATTTAAAAATAATGGCTTCTATTATTCTGCTGTCAGCAGCATTCATAACTGTTGGTGCACCATAGTAACCTTCATTTTGGAATTTGGTCAGACAAAGAATTAACGGTTTTAGGTCAACTTTCAGCGAATATGGCCAACAAATTCAAATAAATTTCGAGTCCTCTCATTCCAAATGATTTTCATTAGCCTTTTTCAATTTATAATTAATCTCTCCGCGTAACAATCGCTGGAAGTTCGCTTTACGGCTTTTTCACGTTTGTAAATTAGTTCGTTTTTATTACTCTCACGATTAAATGTTTTACTCTTCGATGGGAAATTAAAACTTACTTAAATAAGAAATGGGTTCCGTTCTGTTCACAGGGCGATTGTGAGAGATAGAAAGAAATGCCCTTTTGTGATTATTAAAAAGCGAAAAATTAGATTTTTAGTCCCGACATTAAAAAAAGGTTTTGATAGCGAGAAATTACTTACTTTATTTTATTTATTGGTTAACATTGCTGACGCATCTGAAAGTTTGGACTCAGGGGGATTTCGAAAAGCACTCAGCGATATATGGAAATTAAATGTTTGGGCGCTTTTTGATTTTGTTTGTTTCTTAAAAGAAAAGTTTAGCTGTTGCAGTGCATTTGTGTATTTTTGAGATTTGCATATTATTCGTTATTTTTTTAGGTCTTTCGAAGTGAAGGCGCCATCTTAATTTTGTTGTCCTTTTCCTGCGTATACAGTATGTGCATGTGATATTTAGAGAAAGCTTTTTGAACTTATTAATGGGAAGAGTTTTTGAAATGAAAAAGTATTCTTCGGCCCATTTCTCGTATTCCATAACAGCATCCTGATTTTTTAGCTTTTCTTCTTTTGCTTACTCTCTGGCTGTTATTATAAATATCCGTTTATTTCTCAGTTAATTTTAAGTTATATTGTATTATCTGTTCTTTTTCCCTTTCTTATTTGCTATCTTTTAATAGTATTCTTAATGGTCGTTGTATTTCCCTTTCTTTCTTCTTTTGCAGTTTCTCTTATTCCTTTATTTTCTTCTCTTTTATCTTCTGGTTTTTCTCTTGTTTTTCTTTTTTTCCTTTTCTTTCCTCTTTTGTTATTTCTTCTTGTCAACTGCTTTTCTATAAATATTTCCTTAGACTTTACTCAGGTACAGAATTTATTTGAAACCCTTTAAAAATAGCACTTGCATTCAAATGTGATTAAATTTGTAACAGTAAAATAAAGAATTTTCCGGTAAATTGGAAGTTTTTCCAAAAACCCCTTGAAAATGTGAATCAGATATCAGTTCAATGATTCCAAAATGACCAAAGACAACAGGAATTTCCCAAAGAATAAGTCAACTGGCCTTGGAGGTCTTTGGGTTGAATCAGTCTCGAAGGCTGTGGTCCTCCGACAGGAAGTGGTCATCCCTCTTCCGTTTCCGGGCCGTTTCGGCGCCACGGGAGCCAATCCCGAAGCGTCAAACTGGAAAAGCGACCGGGTGGACGCGCACATGGCCCGCCATTATTAATATTAATTATCTGGAAATATAAGGGCAAATTAACACTGTGGAGTCAGTGTTTCTTTTGGGCAGTCTGACGGACAGAAACGCAGCAACCTTCATAATCCACGGTCTCACCTCCGTGCGAGGCCGCTAAATGCCCAGTCACGACAGCTACTGTTTAACTGTTTAGCATGTCTTGCTTACTTTTTCAGTTCTTCGTTTTGATTCGTCACAGGTCTTTTTCTGTTTTTGGTTCCGTTCGATGAGGAAAAGGTCTCACGGGCCGGAGATGAAGGCGGGGGACGGAGGAGCGCTGAGGTGGACGGGCCGGGACGGCGGACGGACGGACGGTCAGAGCAGCTATAAAAAAGGCAAAAACTCTTCTCGCCCAGGACGCACAAAAAATTTTACGACCTTTTGAGAAAACATTTCAGTAACCCGTACTGTAATGGTTACGATTTACATAATAATGATTATTATTTCGGAGAGAGCTTTGTGCATTGGTTTTCGGTTTGTTGATTCAGTCGTGAACCCATTTTTTGATTTTACGACACCGGAAAGATGAGGGAGTGAGGAAAAAGTGAAAGCGAGAGAAACCTGAGCAAAAATTATTGTTTTGAGTCCATCCTCTTCCTCTTCTGCGTTTGTTTGGTATCCTTTCTTCTTTGAGGTCAATAACAGACTGAATTAACTCAAACACGGAGTGTTAATGAAAATTATTGCAAGAATTTACTTAATGAGAGAATAACCATTTGTGATTCGACATAAGCAGTGATATTAATAACCCTCGAACCGAACTTCCGGCCAATAACAAAAGCAGTTTCTTTTTTTTCAGGTACAAAAGACTTGTGCGATGAGCTGAAAAGGCACCACGCACACACCGAGCTAAAAACCACTTCGGCAGAGCACGGGGTGAACGCGGGCCACCGACTGGGCCCGGGGCTGTGCGACCAAAGCTCGCTGAGTCAGCAGCACTCGGCCCAGAGCGGGAACACATCGGATTCGGACAAGCCGACGAAGCAGAAGAGGCACAGGACGAGGTTCACCCCGGCTCAGCTCAACGAGCTGGAGAGATGTTTTTCCAAAACTCATTACCCGGACATCTTCATGAGGGAGGAAATCGCCATGAGAATCGGACTGACGGAATCTAGGGTACAGGTAGGAATTCCGAGCCGAGGATTTTTTGTTTGCTCGCACCCTCCGCTTTTCGGAACTTGTGAAAACGCGATAAGATTCCGGCAACAATCCCAGGAATGTTATTTCGTCTGTTTAGCACATGCTCCCTTCCGAAGGGGGTCGCCGTGCACATTCACGAGCTTCTTGTACTTCCGCGAGAAATCCCGACTTGAAAGAGGAACCCCTTTGACAGTTTCCACAGGAGAGTTGATACATTCACGGCTACCTGAACGCCGCAATAAAAGGTGAAGCGGTTTGATGAAAGTACTAAAAGGATTATAAACGATGTCAGTGGGTGGCCAGGTTTATTCACTTGAGATTGTGTCAATTATAACGATGTTTTGGGGGAGGGGAATTTGGATCACAACGGGTTTTACAACCCGGTGAGGTTCTCGGGGCTTTCACTAGATTCGGCACATTATTTCAAAATGGAAATATTTTTATACTGAACGATGTCCTAGATTCACTCCCCTCCTTCCACTTTTCCCTCCCTATCCTGAAGTAACAGCGGATTACTGCTTCTAAAAGAGGGCTTAATCAGGTTGCCAGCATTCTATCATAATTAAACCGGGGAAAAAAGTTCCATGGTGAATAACGTCTTACTATACCAATATACATAAAAATGTGATACTTCCAACACCGAGCTGCGAAGACAGGACACAGTGCAACAATGACACATGAGTTCAGAACAACTGTCTCTCTTTTTCCCCGATGCTTTTGCCGAGAGTGCGTCCCCTTGCGGAGCAAATCAAAATCCCTCATGTCCTACCAGTGCGAAAGCTCGGGGGTGAAACCATAAAAGCCCTGGCCAAATCCCATCGACCGAATATGTCTGTTCGTCGCTTCGGATCTGATTCCCATCAACTCCCGCGTAATCCCTTTTGATCCTGAAGCTAATTTGAAGCTTGTTCTCGAAGTAACTTGAATGTATTAATTGGTAGAAGCAACATTAGAAAAATCAAAAGCAAACACAAAAATAACATCGCGGGATCGAAGATATCCTTCGGTTGGCCTTTCCTCATTCGCATTACTTTTGCGCGTCACTTTTCCATCTGACGTAATGCTTTTAGGAATCCATAATCAGTTTCGAGTTCCCTTCCCCGACTACCGCGAAAAACCCCCGCCCGGACACTGCGTTTCCTGCATCGCCATTACGGAATTCAGGGAAGGATCGCTCTGTTAAGCGAAGGCCATCCCCGTTTAATTACAATTAATTCGCGGGGAGAATTCCATTCCGAAACAAAAAGAATTATTCGAAAAACGCGGTAATGCAAAACTAATGAACGAACATGCGTCTCCCATCACAAGCATGTCCCAAATCATGTCCTCCCATTAAGTTTTGCCACCGATAATCAATCAATTAATTTCGGACAGATGGGGTCTGGGATTCCCCTGATCGCTTCGACCTCCTCGCTTTAAACACCTGATCGCCCGAAAGAGGTTCTTTCGCCTGCAACCTCTTCCCGATCATCCTTTCATTAGGGAAAATTGACGGGCAGATGGCGGCGCCCCAGTCGGAGGAAAACAGATGTTCAACCCTTTAATCAGGCTCCAGGTGATCGCGTGGATGAGAGGCGGTCTCGAAATCATTAACTTTGACTTCAGGCGAAGGCGAAGAGTGAAAGAGAGCATGCTGGACCGCTGCATCGAGATTTCGGCTGCTCGAGATTTCCGCGAGCGCAAAGGGTTCGCTGAGACAAAGAAAGGCTTTTCTCGATGGAAAGAGTCAAATTAAACGAGATGAGGATTAATTCGTGTGCCGAAGCAGGGTGTGATGGCGAATTAAGTGGGCGGATTGGATTAGAAACCGATTTTGAATTATGGCTCGTGCAAATCAATTTGACGGATTTGTTGAAAGGTTTAGGCACGAAGGGGTTGACTTTTTGCGATAATCTGAGAGGTGTATTCGGATAAAAATATTTAATATACAGTATTTGTGAGTGTCCTTTTATCTCCAGAAGAGGTGCAATAACGTCGTTTAATAACTCAATATTTTCTCGTCTTTCTAATAATGAATGCAGTAAAAAACATGACCTTGGCACTCAAGAGCGGAATGAGTGGCGAATTTTCCGTCCGCAAGGAGCGAATACCCGCTCAGGGGATCCTGCACCCCCTCTGGTTAAGGGATGCAAACATTCCCCTCGAATTTCGCTTCTCCAGAGACGGGATTCCACTCCGAGGGCGCAATGCGAAAAGGAAAAGAGCTTTGGGAAGCTCTGAGAGAAAATAAATTGAAAATAAGACAAGAAAAGTTAATTAGAAGATTCCCTGGGAGAAATTTAGAAATTCCTTTTATCCTTGTTAATTCTTCACTTAAGCTCTTATCGCGAATTAAAACTTTCATTTTCTGGCCGTCGCAGTCACGAAATTTTCCCCAAATACCTGTTGTGGCGTGAAAATGAAAGGAGACAAACGTTTCCCGCCGACAGATAATCGGAAAAGGGAAACATGTCGACGGGTGGCTGCCGCCCGGGGGTGAAAGCACACAGAAGGCTGCCATGGGGGTGCAATGTCCCGTGACTCGGGTGGTGGTGCAGAGGAGAGGAACAAAATCATAAAAATGTTCACTGATTTTCTCAAAAGTTTTTTACCCACAATGAATTACTCTGATTATTGTTTGTTCATTAGATAATGTCAGCTGTGCTTTTGCCCAATAAGCCGTCTTCTCGGAGGGGCGGGAACTTCTGCTGAGGAGACCTGAGACGCCCCGAGACAATGCCGGCATTGTTCCAAAGCGAATAAGCCATTTTTGTGAATTTTCAGTTTCCTAATGCGTCTCAATGGCCGTCTCTGTTCCGCAGACGGGAGAATTGCACCAAAAAGTAATTAGGCATTCATTCCGTTCCTAATTTTTTTCTCGGTAATTTGTACTTTTTTTAGTAACTTGTAAAATTCTTTTTAATGTTTATTTACTCTGTGAAACAAGGAAACTCGCTAAACGGTGATAATGAGGCTTGTGCTAAAGTGAGAGGATTTTTGGCTCGGTTTAAGGTGCGTTCTTCTGCGGCCGATGGGCGGCACCACAACGCTGGCCTCGGCAAAGTGTGCCAATGTCAGCCTGGTGCTTACAACCCCTGCGTGCCTGGCAGTTTCTGCTTTGAAAGGGCGGCTACAAAACTCTCATTTAAGTTACTCATTTAGTATAGCCAAATGGTGCAGTCAAATTAGTTCAAAAATCAGGTGTCAAGTTACATTAATTCCTAAGAATTTAAAACTTGTTGAAATTGTTATATGAGGTATAATTATAAAAGTATAACATCGATCCAATACTGGAAAAGGAATTGGCGCAGAGTCAGAAATCAAAAAATTAGTTTTTCGCTATTTTTAGAAAAACAGTATGTTCTAACATAAAATTAGCTCCGACTAAAATTGTAGCGCATCAAATTATCTATAAAAAAAGTATTAAAACATTATTTGTAGATAATTTAACGCTCTAAAATTTATGTCTGGATTAATTTTTCGATAAAATTTACCGTTTTGCTGAAAATGTCGAATTACGAATATTTTGACCTTAAAGCTCGCGCCATAACGTTTCCCAGAATCTGATTGCTGACAATCAGAGGTAACCATTGTGTCCAGGAAAGCCTCCCTGATGTAAGCTTTAAAAATGAAAACAAATAACAAAAGAATGAGTTTATAATTTCCCTATAAAAAGCCTCCCCTAAGCATGATTTCTTTGACGGAAGGGTTGAATAAAACGGTCCGACAATCGGACAATCGGGTGTGGCTCATCGCCGTTCAGAGCGTTCACAATTAAAACTCGCCTTTAAAGCGAAGAAAACGGGCCTCTTTTCTGGCAAGAAAACTTTTCCACGGCGTGAAATTTCCCGTAAACTTGGTTAAAGTTGATCGGGGTGAGAACTGACTGGGCTGGGGAATGGAGAAGTGGTGTTGAAGGTCTCCGGGGAGACCATTATTCACTGCCCCGGAAAGCAAAGGGACAAGCAGTTTTCTTCTCTCTCTCTCTCTCTCTCTCTCTCTCTCTCTCTCTTTTGCCTTCCGTCAGTCAGTTCCTCTTTCTTAAAAACTTTTCTCTCATTCATTCTTTTCACTCATATTCAGACAATTTCCAATGCTCTTTGCATCCAATGAACGTTCAACTATTGAAACTCAACTGGTGATTAATTAAAACAGAGAATTCGTTATCAAATCATTTTACAGACAGATCGTTACAATCAGATTTTAAGCACACATTTTATGTTGTTCGTTTGCTTTATTTATTTATTTTTTTGTTTAATTACTAGTTTTATATGTTTAGTAGTTATTTTACCGTTTTTTTAATTATAAAATTCATTAATTTGCTAATTTATTCAGGTAATAAATAAAAAAATATTCAAATAGGCCTTCTAAATAAATTTAGCTGCCAAGGTCAAATAATGTAAATTACTCCTTTATTTATTTGTTTTATTTATTACTTTACTGTTATTATTACATCTATTGTATTATTCATTTAAATTACTCATCTATTTATAATTAATTACTTGTTTTTGCATAGTATATTTATATATTATGTATTATTATTTATTTACTTTTTGTTGGTGCGGTCAGATATTCATAATTTTTACACTTTCCTTTTAACCTTTAGTAAACCAAAAATTATTTTCTTTAATTATGAAATTAAAAATAAAGTTATGAATCGTATGTAGAATTTGTTTTAATCGGTCAATACTTATACATTACATACATAAATTATAATCGCATAATGTATACTTCGGAATCTCTATTTAAGGGATGAAAATAAGGGAAATAAAGAAAGGGGCGCAGAAGCATTTGGCCGATTAATTATTTAAACTTTAAAGCAAATCAATGTAATTTTTTTGAAATTTGAAAATCCCCTTTAAAATTTCCACTCTGCGACTGTTTGATTGCAGTGACAACCTTCGCTTTCCTTTGTGTCTTTCCTTTGGCCAATCAGCGGCTGAAATGGGCGTAACAATCGGCCGTAATTCAAATCTCGTTACTTTAATTAGAGAGTTAATATAATTTATTATCCTTCGTTAGCGATCATTTCAAACGCATTTACAATTTTGTTAGAATAATTAGATATTAGGAATTGGATTAGTTTGAGGGTTTTCCAAAAGGAATCCAAAACTGGAAATTAATGGACGGCCTCCAGAGAAGCAGAAGACGCTCAACACAGGCGAGGGGATGAAAGCTGTGCTGACATGCTCGGGCTGCATCACAGCTGATTGGAGACTATTCTTGGGCTCCACCCGAGAGTTTCCCTTCTCCTTTTTTCTTTTTTTTCTTCAACTGCCATTGAACTTTTTCTTTAAGCGTCACATTTTTGAATTATTTATATGTTTATTCCTTCATTTATCCGGTGTTTTCGGAAAGAGCCATTTTAAGAGTTTAACAAATTCATTCTTTTCTTTCTTTCTGTCTCTTTTCGTGGTTCAATCTTCCTCATACCCCCTTGCCTCTGTTCTTTCTTCCAGTTTTGTATCCCTGCTTTTTTCTCTTCCTTTCTGTCTCCCAGTGCCTGCCACAACGGTCAATCATGTCAAACTTTCCTTGCCAACTCACCCTCGAAGGCCACGACACAATGAGGATTCTCTGAGGGCTTTTCTCTCTCAGCATCTGTTCCCCCTTTGAGCACTCAGGACTGAAGGGGAGAGAGGGAATGACTGATTGCAAGCACTGCCCCGCCCTGGGGGTGAAGGCTGTCGGGGAACGTGTGGACATGAGAAACGCATTGCGCTGCTGATCCTCGATTCAAAAATGGTTTTGCTTCCTCGAGGGACGGGGCTCCGTCCTCCATTAACACCCTTATTAAAAAGACAAAGAACTCTTATAAACAAGACAGTTTAAACAAAACGCCTCGTGAATGTGTTACAAGTGAGTTTTGTTCTTTCGAAAACGAAAAAACCTCAACAACGTGAACCAACCTATGAGCAAATAGAATGAGCAAACAACGCGAGGAAAATCTCCTTTCGAGCAAACATCTACTTAGGCCGAGAGAATTCGGTATTGTCTTAGGAGGGGAGGCCTCGGGGCAGGGCGGGGCCGGGGCGCTGGGGGTGGCGGGGGCGAGGGGTGTTGCCGCCGCCGGGAGCAAAGGTGTGAAATTTCATCAGCAGGTGGCGAGGGCGGCATCTGGCGCAAGCATTCGGCCGTCACTGCATCGATGGCCGAGATATCGCCCCGAGATAACCCCCTCCAACCCCCTTCAACCCCGTCCTCCCCGGGGAGAGCGATACTCCTCAATCACGGTTTGCCATTTCGGCAAACAATGGCTTAATTGGAAGACGGCAATCGAGGACCGTTACCTGTGATTAAAACTGCATCGTGACAGGAGAGAGAGAGCAGCGGAGAGAGGCAGCAGAAAATGAGGACAGAATATAAAGGAGAAGTGTTCGGTCAAAAGTGAAAATCCTAAAATAAAACTTTTCAAATTCGCTGACGAATTTCCAAAAATGAACTGAGGCAACGTCATGAAGGCGAATACAAATAAATAGCTGTGGCCGTGGTCGAGCCGACACAAAACCACAGTAATGGTCACTAATGTGCGCGGGAAGAGCCAATACCCAAAGGAGAAGGGTTCGGAGAGTAATGATTTCTCCTCCGACTGCTGACGTTTAATAAATCAATCGAAGACAATGACGAGAGAGGAGCTCTGTCTTTCTTCTTCTTCTTCTTCTCTCTTGTCTCCTTTCAAAGAGAAGAGAATAACTTTTAGCACTAAAGACTGCTGCTGCCGTTGCTGACAGAAGAGAAAGAGTAATTAATGCAGGGCCGATAAATAAGTTTTCTCGTCCCAGAATAAATTTATTTCATTTATTTTTTTATTTCTTTCTTTCTTCTTTCTTTGCCAAGCTTTTGACTGAAATGTCTTTGGCACTCACTTTCTCAAAATGGACTTCCTCTCTTCCCTTCTAAAACCTAAAATATCTAAAACTAACGCCAAATTTAAATAAAATGAAAACCTTTCTCTGCCGTTCAGCAAATATATCGCCGCTAAAAGGGGAGGCCATTACCCCCAGGCGACTTCCCCCAAGATTCGACCACTCGAACACCTGTTGGTCAGGACACCCAATGGGGAACCACCCCCATGCAGTGTGAAGAGTGCAGTGCAGAAGAGTGCCGGTGGCGGAGAGAACGGAACATGTGTGAAAGGGATGAATCACGGGGTGGAAAGCCGCAGGGCCCAGGGGATGAATCTGGCCATGACTTTGAAGCTCTTTAATGTTTAATGCACGGCAACAAATTATTGCGCGGGATGACGCAGAATAAATGGCGTTTTGACGGCGCGCCGGGGGAATCCTCTTCCGCCCTTTGTATTTGCTTTCTTTCCATTACAAAGGTGTTTCCTCTTCCTCCCCTCCTGGGTCGTGCGTTAATGCAGGGGGCGACCTCCACCCTCTTCGGGCCCAGAATGTTTCCTGAATAAACAGTAATCAACGCACCTTATTCGCTCAACTCAGCAACCCGTGCATTAATACTGTAATAAAGGATAATACAGTATACAGTATACAGTAGCACTCAGAAGTATTTTGACAGTAGAAAATTTTTCCTTTTCCATCCGTAAGAGTTAATTACAAAGTGAAATACATTGGATTTTATTAAAATGCTTGACAAAATTTATAAATACAATATTAATTAAAAAGAAAAACAAAAAGTTTATCACAGCAGAATTATAGAATAGTACCTACTAACAATGAACTAGAAAAAGCAGAAGATTAAAGCAGAAATTACAACCTTATCTTATATTATTTAATGTCGAAGGACGAAAAAATTATTATTAATAGTATTGATAACTAAACAATACAAAATAAATTCTTATAGTAAAATAATTAACTAAAAAACTATTAGATTTTGTATTGTTACTTATTATTGATCCTATTTTATCGTATTATGATTATATCTTATCGCTGTTTTACATTGTATTGTTAACCATTAGATTTTGAGCGCAACTGTAAGTCCAATCTTTTTTACTTTTTAAGGCATCTTGCATAAAAAAATACTACTTTTCAAACATTTGTCCGTTTAGTTGTATTAATATCTATTTGTATTTAGAAGCTTATTTTAATTGTGTATTGGTAATTGTTATATATTTCTCAAGAAAGAAAATGTTGACGGGCGAATCCTCACTGCAATTTCTTCTGCTTCTCTTCTCAACAAACTCTCTCCTTCATTCCCAGGTTTGGTTTCAAAATAGAAGAGCCAAATGGAAGAAAAGGAAGAAAACTACCAATGTCTTCCGGACGCCCGGTGCTCTGTTACCCTCCCACGGCCTCCCGCCCTTCGGCGCCATGAGCGACGGCCTCTGCTCCACGGGGATGTTCTCCAGCCCCGAGACGCGATGGGGGATGACTTCAGGTGCGTCTCCCAGTCCCCCTCCCCCCCCCGCCCTCTCCCCTCCCAACTCACACTCACACTCTCTTCCAGGTCTCGGCCAACTTAGTCAAAGTAGTGTTTCAATGGGAGGATATAGTCAATCCATAGGACAACTGAACCAGAGTTCGGCACTGAATTCGGGGCTGCCCATAGCGACGAGTATGGCTTCCAACGGATCTTCTCTGTATCAGGCGCACTATGGACTCAACTCTTTAGGTGAGTGGGGGTGTGTGGGCCTTTGGGGGCGCCTTTGGACGGCCCTGAGGGTGATGTTGCCTTTGTTGCAGACCCCGTCTTCTGCAGCCACGAGGCGGTGAGCCCCAGCGACGCGCTCAACTGACAAAGCGAGGACATTTGAAAGGGGAAGGTTGAGAGGCAGAACTGCGACATCTGAAGCAGAGGGGGTGGCGGGGGGTGGAGCGGATTTGAAATTGTTTTCTGAAGGAATTTCCGAAATGAAATCCACCTCCGAAGTTTGGGTCATTAATCTTGATTAAGATGGAGGAACTGAAAAGGTGGCAAAAGTTGTGTCGGTTCCGCGTCTGTCTGGGGTGATTAATTTCTCTCAAGTTTTGGTACTGCGCTTTGGAACTCGAAAGGGTTGAGAATGTTCAGAACATCGGCCCATTCAGTGAATACTCTGCCGGACGAAAGGGAAAGTGAAAATGTTAATTAAATAAAAATGTCTTTACTTCCGTGATCGGTGTTAAATGGTTGAGTGGCGGGGGCGGCTCTTGAGCGGCAGTCTGAACAGTCTGAACAGTCTGAACAGTCTGAACAGGAGACAGATCAGACGCAGCCGATCCGCCACTGATCAGTAGAGAGTAAACTAAATGTTTTATTTCTTTTCTATTGCTTAGGAATACGTTATGAATAGATGTAAAAAATAAAAAATAAATATAAGTTGATAAAATAAAAGCGAGAGAGGAATTGTGATGGCGTTGTTATTTTGATTCTCTCCTTTCAGGCCGAAAGCTGATGGCTTTTTTATTTTTGTGTCTACCTTTGGTGTTTTCCCGGAAATTTCAGAAAATGATTCTGTGAAAACCTTTGGACCAAAAGAAATTGTTATTTGCATCGTTCGTGATTTTAAAATCGTTTTAATTCATTGAATTTATTAACACTCGGAAAATGCTCGAAATTCGTTATTAAAAGCGCCCGACATCTGTGCTCGACAGAGCGAACTAAAAGTAAAACAGTTTTAGTGTGTCAACTTTCCGAAAGAGGGTACGAAAATCAACGATTAATGTGAAATAAATTTTGGATTTGCACTCAATAGACGACTTTTTCAGCTGCTTTCGAAGTCAGGATCGAATGAAAAGCTGAGAAAATGATAGAAATGAAAAATAAAGTGGGAGGTAAAGAGGTATGATAGCAGGGAAAGTTTCCTTAAACAAAATAATAAAAATTATCCTGAATAAAAAACCGACAGAAACTGACAATTGAAATTGTAGTTGAAAAGATAACAAAATACGCAAATGAGTTTTTGTTCTGCTCAGAAATTACATTAGCTTGCAGATTTTAATGTAAAAGTCAAATGAATGATAAATTGAAGATCCTAATCATGCAGAGATGAGCCGTTAATAGTTTCCAGTGAATTACGACTTTTTGAATGTCAGATAACCGAATTTTCCCATTTCTCACGCGGCTGAAGGCAAAAAAATTTGTTTGCTTAAATTTCCTGTTGTATTCCGCTTGTGTGCAAAAGCAAGCTTGTTCAATTTGCTAAGAAAACTCTTCTGTAATGTGCAAGAAATGTTTTAAATATACAACCGTGCCCGTACAAGTTGGTAGTATAAATAAATACAAAAACCAATTAATTAATAAAAAATTGGAAAGGAATAACAGAAAATATTAAAAAAATAACAAATCAAGGGAAAATTGAAATTAAATGAGTGCAATAGACTCCTTTTGTCCGTCATTATCCGTATTGAAAATAAATAATAAATAACAGAAGCTTATTATGATCCCTTTTTTGTAAAATTAATGTATAAGCGACGTTCAGATTTCTTTAACATTTTCCTCTGCATTTTCTAAATTTAATATTAACTAATTATAAAAATATGAAAACTATTTGAGTTTCATATCATCTTATTATCCTTACTTTTTTATTCGTAATTATGTTTATCCTTTGCTTGCTCAACGAGATATTTTATTAATTTTTTAGAAAATCTCATAAAAAATTAAAAAAAATTTAAAAGCGAGCGAATCAAATTTTCCAGTGTTGCCAACGGATTTTTTGTTGCACACTAGCGCCGCGCGTGGGTCAACGAGGGAATCACATATACGGATTCTAGCGTCATCTGTCGCGGCGTTTCAGAACTACGATCACCGCGCACAAACGAATCTGGCAAGAGATGTTTCTCGTCTTTTTCGGTTTTTATCTGTTATTATCTGACCGAGAGGACAAATAAAAATCGGAATAGGACATGTTTTCGTATTTATTAAAGCGGGAAAGCGGGAACGAAAATCATTTTCCTCAGAAATAAGCTTTTCCCGAAGGGCGGTTTAAAATCGGAAAAGCTACACTAAAGCGAAAGGGACAAGAAAAAACGAAGCACATAAAAAATTATGACTTTATTATTATTTTTCTCGAAGACAGATTCTTGTTACGAAAGTCTTATCGGGTGAATTGATAAAACCATCAAAACGCTCTCCGCCATCTTGTTTTTTAATTTCCCGATATGAGAAAAACGAGAGAAACTCAGTCGCAGATGAAGAGAAGATGTTCGTCGCCAACAAATTCTTTTTCTTCTTATTTACATGAGATCATTTCACTTTAAAAAATTATTTCAATAATAAATCGTCCTTTTCTATTTAATCTAGTGATTGTTTTTTCTTCTTCGGGGCGAACCGTTCCATAGAGTAATCAATCACAGAGTAAGAGTTCCTTCTTCGGCCGATGCTAATTTCACCTGAGGCGCTTCACGAAGAAAACAATTAAGGAGCAGACGGTGCTGTGCAGGGAAATTACCACGCTGGCGGTGTTTTTGTTCCCGTGCTGCATCGCTGCCGGATGCTCACCTGAAACCGAAACAGACATGGATTTGTTTCAATTTGGGGAGGAACGTCGCCAGAAATTACCGCCACGAAAACATATTATTTTCCCTGAAAAATGACAATTTTCTGTTTCTTCTCTCCCGCCTCCATTTGTTATCATTATCTCGGGGGCTGACGGGTCCCGCCTTCTTTGCGGAAGGGAGCAAAGGGGTCATTTTGACCCCTGCTTGACTCTTGACGTTTTTCTGCGGACTTTGGGACTCCTCATTTACTGTGTTATCGTGTTTTTATGGAACAGCACCTCAAATGATATGCACGAGATTTTTTTTCCAATGTGCTTGAAAACCTTGAGGGAGGGAGATGAGAAGGAAAGAGGTGAAAAAGAGGAATACATGGAATGGAATTTTAAAAAAGCAAGGAAAAGTAAGCAAGCAGGTAAAACCTAAAAAAAGCAGAAAAAACGAGGAAAACTGAAAAGCGAAATGAAAAAAAAATGAAAAAAAAGAAAGAGAAAAGGAATGAATAAAGGAGAAAGTAAAAAATCAAAAGAAAAATAGAAATGTAGAAAATAAGGAATCGAGTTGAAGAAAACGGGGAAAGGAGGAGAAATCGAACATGGAAATGCTTTCCCAAATCAATAATTCGAAAGAGTGATATAACAAAGGAAGACACACTCCGCTCAGATGTGGAGAGAGCAGACGGACGAGGGCAGAAACAGCCCAAATGCAGCAGAAAACTCAGCCAAACAAAGCCGCCAAAATGAAACCCGAGGGAGCATTCATCTCCAAGAAACTCCATCATCGGGATAGTCTTTTTAATTTAGATTTTGTTCTTTTAATTGGAAAAGCGGTCCTCAATGAGCGAAAGGGAAGAGAAGCTCTCGGGGTGAAAATCGAGGCGTGCAGGTTTCGAAAGCACAGCCCGCCAGGATCCAAGATGGCGGTGAGTCAAAGGCCGCCGGAAATGGCGTGAAATACAAGAAAATGTTCTTCTTCCCTCCTTTCATCAACGGGTTAGAAACATTCAATTACTCGTGTAATCCCTCGTTGGGAGCACAATAGAAAGGAAGATCTATTCGGGAGAAGCCCTTCCCGGTGTCCACCTTTGGGCCTTTCATTTCGCCGGGAATTATCGGGGATTTCCCGGGAAATTTATGGGCTTTTGGAAAATTTAAATCCGAAGAGCAAAAAGGGAAATTGGCCCGCGAACCCTTTTGTCCCGGCGAGGCAATTTGGCACGGCGACAGTTCGGAAACATTATTCCCTGTAATTAGCGCGCCTAAATGGCAGGTTATGAAAAACTAATTTTTCATAACCTTTTTGTGGGCGACAGAGTTTTCGCATTAAGCGGAGGTTAACGGCCCGTCAAGGGTTTGTGAGGGGAACTCAATGCAACCCTTTGTGGGGGGTTTATATGGATTTCTATACGGTGATGCACTTGTTCCCCCGGAAAAGCCAAAATTTATCTAAATGTATACTCTGTATTAACATAATATTCAGTACAAGACGTGTAAACAGTGAAAGAATACAACGATAATAATCAAACAAAAATTTGGCAATCGCTGTCTTCTGCTCCTGGAGGCAATCAGAAATCTACCTGGCGAACTCGTCAACCCCAGGGAGAAAATGAAAGGTCCGCGAAAGACGCAGTGGGCAAAAAGTGGCCAAATAATTCAGCAAATGTTGTTGGGGACAAAATTGGGGGAAGAAAACGTCGAGGGAAGGTTAAGGTTAAGCGATAAAGCATTTTCATTGTGTTTCACACGTTAAACGATTATCTCAGACTCATTGTTTAGGGGTGAGAATTGATAAGCGTCTTTTGTTCTTCCCCCATGAAAGAAACCATCCAAGCCAACCCACTCAGTCCCAAACCTTACTTGGACCGCGGCCAACCCCAAGCAAAAAATCATTGTCTCCCCTCCCCAAGACACCCCTTCGCCCCTCCCCTCCACCCACCGCTGATCACGTGCACGTTCACGCTGGCGGCGGCAGCAATTGTGGGCACGCAGGTGTAGTTGCCGGAGTCGGAAAGCTGCGCGTAGGTGATGCTGAGGACGGATGTGAGTCCGTCCGTCCATTCGTTTTCTATGGCAACCCGAGGCACGGATTCGTATTCATTCGGGTGCGGTTGCTGAACCTGGAAAGAATGCACAAAAGAAGAGCTTCGCTTGTGGAAAAATGACGCAGGAGAAATTAGCCTTTGCACTCATAAATATCTTGGGGTGAGTGACATAGCGAAAGAGTTTTCGGTCAAAAGCGCACTCATGTTGAGCTTTTGGTTATGAAAAGAAGAAAGAAATTATTTCATTAAAATTAAAAGTAAGCCACTGTTAACACCATAACCGCCATGAAATCTCCCTGATTACATCATAAGAGCCAAATGGGGACTGTCTGACATTCCCAAAAATGAAAAATCTCTTTTCGAAGACTCACCTGAATTATACTTTTGTCTTTGTACCAAAAAACAGTTCCCAGATCGTGTGGCCCTTGGGTAATTATACAAGTGAGGCTGACCGAGCTCCCTGTTTTCACGTACAGGTCCGCGGGACCTTTGATCCTGGCTTTGGCCTCTGAAACAGACAAAACAAAGTGCCTTTACTCACCGCAGCAGAAGACAAACGGCCAACCGAAAGAGAAAACACTCGACTGCGTTCAAAAGGCAATACTGTTTTTGGGGAGACTTATCTCGGAAGAAATCGACAGCCACCCCGAGCCACCCCCGAACCACCCTCATCCCCCGGCAGCCACGAATCCGAATGAAGATACTGACAGAGGAGTCTCGAGGGGTTGCGGCCTCCCCTTTTGTTCCCCCGCTGAATAAACAAATAATTTATAGCGCCGCTTTTATTCGTGCGGTGTTTTGCTCTGCTAAAAAATCACGACGGGGGACTTTTTGCGTTTTGTAACATACAAAAGACAATGACAATAATTATCTAAGAAAGCGGGCGAAAATTAAGAAATAATAAATACGAAAATGACCACCGGATGTTTCGAAATGAGCCTTTTGGCCGTTAATCAATGGAGCGTTATTATCCGCCAGCCCTTCTTTCGCCCTCCACCCCCATGCCAGCACCCCCGCCCGAAATGATCGATTCGGATCGCAAATAATTACCGAAACGGAGAAAAGAGCGAATTCGTCGGCTTTAAATGAAAACGCGCGTCTTATGCAGATTACAGGTGAAAATTTAATGAGTTTGTGCACGTGAGGCGAACCTCAGACAGGATTTGCTCACCGAGAGGAGATTAGGACTTGCATTTGCTTTGGAACCGAATCCGCCTCCCTTCGGTCTCAGTTCGTTTCGCTTTTGGCCAATGTTCGACCCCAATGACCGCAAAACCAAAGGATTTTGCTTCTTTCTCAGTGGGGGAGTAAAAGATATGATAATTGGCACAGATTCACGTCACTAAATTATTTCATTCTAAACAATTGAGTACAGTGAAATTATTTTTTGCAAATAATACAGAGCAAACAGGCTCTTCTTTTCTTCATTCCCTTTTTCTCTGATCTTAAAAAGCAGTTACATTTTTAATTGCATTGAGTTAACGGTAATCTGAAGTTTTACGTTTGTACTTTTAGCAGAGCGCCATCTATTGGATACAAAACCAATCGTTACATCGCCATCTGTTGGAATTTAATGGAACCAAAATAAATAATATACAGATAATTAAATGATAAATGATATAAATTATTCTGTCTTTCTGAGTGGATAAAACTGTGGCAATTGGCAAAATAATTTATATATTACCGGGACAAGCACAGACAGACGAGCGGACGGAATCCGAGCTGAAGGAAATGTGAAATGAAAAAAGCACACAAAAAAACTCACACTTTGACGAAGACTTTCGAGTAAAACTTCTCGCTTTTGAGTGTGCGACTCATATAAAATTGTTAACCCGTTTCCGGTCGGGTGATTTCAATGAAAAATTCCTGGAACACTTCCAGGGAAGACTCCCACTCCAGACGAAGGGAAAGAGAGCTTCAACCCCTAACCCTTCCACCCCCGCAGCTTCAAACGGAAGTCGATTCAATGGTGAAATTAGGAGGAAAAGGTGTAAAACGGAAAACAAGGAGAAGCAAAGAAGAAAGGGAAGTAAGAGAAATGTAAAGGAGAAATGGATAAAAGCAAAGAAAAAAGAAAGTAAAAAAGGAAAAATGAAATAGTTTTAGAATAAGCGCATCTTGTAACATTAAAACGAGAAAACAGAAGATGATACAGTGGTCATTTTGACCCCTGCCAGTGGTTCAGTGAGTCGTTCTCAAAGCTTTGCTGCAAACAAATCGCTGTTGCTGACGAGAAAACAAAAAAATTTTCTAAGAATAAAAAAGAATTTTTTTTCAGAGGGGGAGGAATAAATTTCAAATATTTTTTGAGTCACAGTTGGAAAAGATCAGAAAATTTGTTCCAAAAATCAGATTTTTGTTTGTAAACGCACCGACGAAATTTCCAATCTGCTTTTTCGTGTTTGCCATTTCCAAAAAGCAGAGAAACGCCTCAGCGTGAGCGAACCTAAAAGAATTTTTTAAATTCTTAAGATTTTCCACATTTTTCTTTTGCCGATTTCCCAAAAGAGGAATTTCGCTGCGGCGAGTGTTCCGAAAGCGAAACGAAAAAGGAAAAGCCGCGAGTACCTGAATTCGGTTCGGGGAAGAAATTAAAAAGTAATTCCTCGTTATCAAGGGAGGAAAGAGCAGACTGACAGAATAAACTGCACCACGAAAAATTTTTAATTAAAAATTTTGACGGAAGTTTATCGTGAAGAGAGAAAAAAATACGTCATTAAATTTCGAGTTCAAAGTCCACACAGGAAACGGGGGACTGAGAACAAACTTTTTCCTTCGGAGGACGCGAAAACAACTTTTTCCTTCCACCTTTCCTTTTTTAAGTCTTCTCTAAAATATAAGTCTTAAATTATTAAGACGAATTATTAAGAACACGAATTGGTCACTCTTTTTCTGCCTCAGGCGGACGAGGCTGTCACACTCGTTTATGCTCATCCAAATGTGCAATCGCTAATTTAATTTTAGAAGCGCCGGAAAGCAAAAAACTTGAAAAAACGCACTTTTAATAGTCCAGAGAAATTAGTTGAAAAATGAGTGTGAGACGTTCCTTGTGAATTTTGTCGCCATTTCCTCCGTCGCGGGAAAATCATCCGGAAAAGAATTTTATTTACGCTCTGAATTTTTAAAAGTTGTTTAAAGTGGAAAAGTTTTCAAGTTTGACAACTTTATTATCATCATCACTTGTTTCCCTTTTTTAATAATTTTTACAGCGAGAGCTAAAGCGAGAAGATATCAATAAATTAGAGGAAAAGTTTTTCACTGAGACTTTCCCTCCAATTTCCCATGTGGGGGGCGTCACCTGCGACCCATTTTCTCTGCACTTCGCAGACAGATCGGAATCACTTTACACTTTGCCTTACATCGAAATGCACCCATCTCCAAGGGTTGCGGGCCAGCGATTGGGGTGAAATGCTCCCCAGAAAGAGGGTTGGGGAACGGACAGGAGGACATCGTTTCATTCGGCCATCCCTTGGTCGGTTCAAGGACGATTAGCCTCCCCCGAAGGACAATCGAGGACAACCTCCGCCCTCCAAGGTCGTAGCCAGTCGGAAGAAAAGTCTTTTCATCACAGCCAAGATTTTTCCGGAATTCCTTCCCTCGACGGCGTCCTTTGCTTTTGCGGGAAAACTAACTGAGATGGCGTTCGAATCTCGAAATCCGAAGGGGAAAACGTGACCAAGATTTCAATTGGTTCTTCTTTGAAAGCTTCACTCGAAACGATAACTCAATTCTTTTTGTTTTCTTAAAAAACAAATAAAAACTTCCGCTGGTTCAGCGACGAGAGAGAGGGAAGGAAGTCAAAGTTCAGAAGATCTCAAGTCTGAACAACAATGACGGAGGTTATTCAAGAAAATGTCCGACTGACCTGAGACTGGGAGCCATCTTATTTCCAGCAGATTATCCTGCAAAAACAGTTATATAGAGCGATCTCAACACCAATACAAGATTTGTCTTAGCGGAAGAAAACAGGTCTAATGAGCTTGAAAAAGAAAAAACTTTTTTTTCTAATTCAAACCCAAGCGACATGTCACCCGGGTTAAACATCCGATGCAAATGTCCTGATCTCATGCAAAAACTTTTCCGGCCCGCCATTAAAGAAAGCTTAACGGGATTCTTTCACCTGTGACCCGTAACGGGAGCTTTCGAGAGACGTTCCTCGTAATCACTTTTCTCAAACGTCAGAGAAAATTCAGCTACGGAATTTTGAAAAAATTAACTCCCCTTTCGGAAAACTTCATAAATTATATCATTCACCCAGGGATTGGGAATATTCTGGATTATTTAGGCGTTTTTAGTTCCCCGAATCCAAGATGGCGTCAACCGTTAGATCCCTAATTCGCGGGCTGAAGCGCAGAGTGCGCTTCGACGGTTTTCCGCACTGATTGCCGCTTTGCGCAGCGCAGTCTGTCAGAAATTGGGAGAAGGACTGTTTTCGTAAAAAAATCAACAGATGCCGCTGATTGATTTCTCATGTAAAAGCTCGCCGGACCGGAAAGCCGGGATTAGTATAAATATTCAAGGGGAGCTTTCGAGGCCGAGAAAAAACAAAAATCCGGAGTTGGATGTCTTTGGTAAGCTCATCAGTCATCATCAATACGGCATTTTCATTCCATCCCAGATATTTACCAAGCAAAAATATTTTCGTTAAAATTTTCCTTTCGAAGACCGAGATGGAGAAAATCTCGAGCTGGCAACAATTTATTTATTTCCTTTTCGAAAAAACGGCGAATGACACTTGCTCTCGCCCGAAAAAAATAATTTGTGCTCCTGCTTTCCGGTGAATAATGTCTCCGTAGTGTGCAGGAAGGGGGGATGGTGTTAAGTTTTCTCAAGACGATCATTAATTCCTGAAAGCTTTTTTCTCAGGTTATCATTGTTGTCTCAAGTGCTTTTGACCTGTTCTATCATCTCGAGAATTATTTTCTTTTCCGTGAGGGAAGAGTTCTTCTGGATTTTATTTTGCCAAATTTTGTGTACTCAAACGAAAGAAAACCAAAAAATGCTGAAACGGGACGTTCAAACACTCCATTTCCTGTATCGGAGAAGATTAGATTACATAAGGGGTTCACTGTCTCCTAACATTTTAAACATACAGCGATATTAAAGATGCGATTGATGGGATTTGACTTTCGATTGATTTATTGCCGAGCGGATCAACAGGAAATGAACATCGGTTGGGGATCAAAATCTCTTCCTTTTCCAAGCTGAACTGCGGCTTTGCGGTCGACGACCGCAATCGATTGTTCCGGAAAAAGCTGAAGAAACGCATGACTTCTCTGCTGCCGCGGAATTTAAGGGCAACGGCAGTCTTCAAATGCACATTCGAGCCCAATTTCGAATTCGGACGCCGAAACGTCAAAGGGAAGGCAGCAATTCTCCCCAAGAAAAAAATGGAGAAAGGGCAATTAAAATGAGATGAAAAAGAAATGAAAAAAGGAAGGAGAATAGCAATTTAGGAAATTCATTTTGCAGGAGGTTATGGGAGCGGCCATTATACCATCCTCATGAGAATTCCGATAGCGGCCAATGAAAAACTCCGGCGAAAGAAGGAAAACCGAAGAAAAGGGAAAAATTTTGTTTGGGGCTCCCTCTCAGATTTTTCGGGTAAGCAATCATAAACCGAAGAATTCCATTCGGAAATTTTATTTGGCGGCGAAGTTTAATGGGCGAAACTTTAGGCGCGACTCGGGGAGGTTCGCTTCCGAGGCCGGGGGCAACCGAGCCTCCCTCGGCTCACTTCTCAAATTTAATAAACATTTAAGCAAGTTCTTTCGGTTCCCTTCAGCTCCTGCGGTTACTTCGGTTGCTGAGATCGCTGAATATGCTTTTGTAGTTGTTGCCTTTGCATGAACTCCCGAACGTGCTTTAGTTTGTTTCTTTGATTTTTCCCGCACAAAACTGCCGCGGGAGTTCTGCCTAATGTGCTCATTTCTCGCTTTGTTTCAGCAAATATAAGTCAGCAGTGATTATTCTCTGAGGAGATGTTTCTAATAGAGAATCGACTTTTGAGTTCATACAGTTTGTTTATTGAATTCAATAAAACGCTTCGCTCTTCAAATTTTAGAATTTTTTAGAAATTTTAATATATCATAAAATCACTTTTTTAAAAAGTAATTTCAATTTTCTACTTTTAGAAATCTAGTTTTGAAAAATTATTTTTGAAATTCTGTTTTTAGAAACTTTTTTTGGAATAGTTTTTGAAATTTTTTAACAAACGTATTTTTGGAAAATAAAATATTCATACTTTTCTTTTTGGCTGAACATATAAAACTACTCAAAAGTATTGTAAAACTTACAACAGGTTTCATTAACAGAGTTTATATATTAATAATGTAATTAATTCACATTATAATTAATGTTATCGCATGTAACAATTTTCACATAATGGGTATCCATTTTTCTTTTTTTAGTATTTACTCTACTTTTCAACCCCAAAGTCTTTCAACCACAGCATTGCATAACCAAAAAGATGGTACCTGAAAGACAATAGCCGAATGAAGTTATTTATTTTGTGAATTATCGCATCCCAGAGTTGATTTATCTGTGCGCCTCCGCGTCAATCAATCATTCCGCTTTTCTCTTTTCTAAAAAAAAATGGCGGACCTGGTTTTCCTCATGATTTTCGCTTTCGTTCTTCTGGGGAACGTGACGAGGGTTGGCTATCCTTGGAGCTTAATAATATCACTCTTTTTTATTTTACTCTTTTTAAGAATTAATTATTTTTCTTGTCATGAAAACTTCATCCCTCTTCCAGGTACGCGGGCGGAGGGAACGCATTCCGACCGGGTATTAAAGTTTCATTTAACGAGAAACACTCCGTGATTGATTAATCCGCGGATTTCCGATGAAAGAAAAACGGAAATTGTTTTCTAATAATCTGTTCGAATTGAAGGGGAACATTAGAAAGGGGGCGGGGAGGGGGAGGCAGCCCTTTTGTGAATTTTAAACGCAAAGCGAACGAAGAGCCGCCATGTGGAAGACGATCGTCTGCCGAAACGTCTCTTCGCATTACTCCCAAAGGTTTATTAAAGCAATTAACGACGTTTAATTGAACAGTAATTAGGTCAATATACTTAATGAAGAACTTGGAGCTCGAAACTCCCTCGCGTTCTCCCCTCTCCCCCTCTCCCCTGTTATCCTCGAGACATGGGATTTTGCTCTCAGCAGAGCTGTTATGCTTCGTCTCCAAACTTCAATTAATCAGCCGACTGTGTTGAAAGGCACGGCGGGAAGACAGAGGTACAGTTGGGGAGATCGTACAGCCATCAAAGGATACGAGAAAATAAAAAAACCAACCTGAATTTAAAAGTCGATAGAGATGGAAGAGTATTCTGATAGCGATTCTGTTAGAACAAAGTTCTGCATTTATACTGTACACACTATAACACATGATTAACAAATACACACGGCATGTATGAATGCGGTCTGTTTCATAATATTGTCTATACTAGCAGACAACCAGCAGACGCTATCCACTGTTGCCGCCTCGCCCTAGCTCCACGTCAGTAAACATTACATTATAGAAACTAATATTTTATAATCAAAAGCTGGGCTCTTGAAAACAGTATAACTATGAACATAATAATAAAGCTACTGTCTGTATAATAATCTGAATTAATATAAATATAAATGAAATGCTTACTGACGTGGAACTAGCGTGAGGCGGCAACAGTGGATAGCGTCTGCTGGTTGCCAGGGCAACGACCAGAAGTAGGTATAGCCATTAGTATGACTTCCACAGTCGTAGAGGTAATTCGATGCATATATAGAATGTGTTGCAAATTTAGAAAATTATAAATATTGTGCCTTGATAAATGGCCTACGCCGACTATTAAAGTACCAAAATTTATGTTCTCTTCTGGAAGGCATTTGTTCCTCGAACCGTCCAAACACAGCACCGGACGGAACCTAAATTGTAAGTTCAGTAATTATAATTAACGATTTTAATACGACCGCCCTTAAGGTGGTTTCGAACTGCTCCATTCGAACCGTTTTTAACCGTGACCGATTCATTTAACAATTTTTTTAATTGGGAGCCATTTTATAGAGGATCGAAAACAATGCCTCGGGGACCTCAAATGGGCCATGCGACCCCGTTATTATGACCGGCAGTCGTCGACGATGCATATTCCCGCCTTTAATTAAGTTTATTTTATTGGAAACGCGTGATTTTGCCGCATTCATTATCGCAAACCTCGTGAGTGATATTCGGCGATTCCCGGACTCAGCTCACGTTACATTATATCTAATCTGCGCTCATCGGATGCCTTTGTATATACAACAGCTACAACTTCTCTCTTCGGTTGTCATCAAATTTTTAGGGAGTTTTTTTTAAACTCTTCGCTTGAAAGCGCATAAATGTTTTTTTTCTCTGAATAATTGATCAGAGTTACCTGAAAGCGTTTAATTATTTAAATCTTTCCCTTCTTATTAATCTGGATCATTCTGAATCTGGTCCTAAAAATATTCACGTTGACCCTTCGTTTCAAACATTGATTTTTATTTATTAGTATTAGAATTAGCAAATTCGGCGTTCTCATTGGCTGACGTCCGCGACTCGTTATCCAATCAGACGCGCCAGCGGTGCCATTTTGGAAAAAGAACCCGATTGCATTTGTTCGTGAGTAGCAATTAATAAAAAGAAGGCTCACCGATTACGTTTAACCTGAATGCCAAGCTCATCTTAGGCTCCGTGTTGACCTGACACTCGTAAATGCCGGCGTCTCTCAGCTGCGGGAATTTTATCTGCAATGTCCAGTTTTCCGACTTGTCCGGCCTGTTGACCTGGAACCTCTGGTCGCTGGTGTAGGTGAGGATCCCGGCAGTGAGGATGTGAAGATCCCTTTTCCGGATCCAGGACACCTGGAAGAATCGGAGGAAAATGAGGAGGTCAGACGGGGGGCGCCCTTGAATGGGGTCAGACTAAAAATGGCATCCGGGAAACTCATTAAACTTCTTTCTCGGAAAAGCGACTTTTAGTTTGTGCAGAATCATTTTAAATTGAATCGAAAATTCAATGAGGTGGAGCGCGTTGTTGAAGCTGTTTTCAGTTGCTTTCGTCGCTCAAGGATTTTCACATCGAATTTATGAAATTGGAAAAATTTTCCTTTTTCATAACTGAATTGCGCACCGTCGTTGCAGGCTGTTGGGAAAATTCCCCGGAACGGTTTCAAAAACATCCCCTTTCCCCGACCGCCTCGAAACATAAATGAACCGAACAAGAGAAAACAGTGTGAATTGTTCACACCGACTCAGAGACCCAGCACGAATTTGATTTTTAGAATTCTCTATCGGAATTCGGAACTTCCATTGACATTTTTCAGGTCCAAAGTTGTTTTTATGTTAGAGGGAACAACTTATTATGATAACGTTAAAATAAAATTTAAAAGTTTCTGGGTGTTCCGCTTCAATTATGCTTTGTAATGTCGTTTCTGCGATCTCCTCTTTATTATTTTCCGCTCTGACGGAAGCACTTTACCCTCTTTCCTTTCTTCCATTCTCTGATCGCTTTTTGGTGTTTTCTTTAGAAAATCCATTCGTTTCCTTTCGCCGTTAAAAAGTTGTTATGGACGATGAATGGATTTTCGATTATCGGATCGCCTCATTTAAAATGATTAACTCCTCTCTCATTTGCATGTATTCCCAGCGAGATTGAAACTCATTCCTCAAGCGACGATGTCGTGTAATTGCTGAACGTTTCAGTTCTCTTTCTGCCCAAACAAAGAATTAACAAACATTCAAAGAAAGTTGTGCGTTAGAAAAAAGTCAAAGACGAAAATAAACTGCGCTCGAACGGCCTTATTTCGTCGACTTCCGAGAAAACCTTTTCTTTCATATTCAAATGACCTGAAAGACGGCTTTGCTGAAACGCAATTTCCCTTTGCTAAACCGTTTTCGAAAGGCCAGAAAAGAAGAAATTTCTTGGAAGTTAAAAACATTTTCCATTCGGCTATGCCCTTTATGGTAATTATTTTCCGATGTTCCTCATTTGAGGAAAAAGTGAAGGCAATGAAAAAGGAAGAGTAGCAAACAAACAAGGAAAAGAGAAAAAGAAAGGCCGCGGACAAAATGGAAAAGCATGGGAAAATAGAAGCGCAACAAAATGGAAGAAAGAGCTAACGGCTAACAAGAAAAAAAATAAAAAAGAGAGGAGAAAAAGAAAAAGAAGAGAATGTAGTCAACGCCACATGGTGTTCCCAAAGAAGAGAAAAAGAAAAGAGTATAGTCAACGGCACGTGGTGTTCCCAAGCGGTCACCCATCCAAGTACTAACCACGCCCGATTCTGCTTAACTTCGGTGATCGGACGAGAACCGGTGTGTTCAGCATGGTATGGCCGTTGACGGTGATGGTGAGTGGAATGAGTGAAGTTGAGGAGAAAGAAGAAAGAGAAGAAGAAGAAAGGAGAGGAGAAAGAGAAAAAGAAAAGATAAAAGCCAACGGCACGTGGTGTTCCCAAGCGGTCACCCATCCAAGTACTAACCACGCCCGATGCTGCTTAACTTCGGTGATCGGACGAGAACCGGTGTGTTCAGCATGGTATGGCCGTTGACGGTGACAACGGTATATCTTAGTTAAGTTAAACAAAAAAGTTGGATTTAGGAATAAAAATGAACGAAATCAGACGGAGTTTGGCGAAAAATACCACATAAAAATTTTCCGAGAAAAACATTGAGGAAAATTTAGAAAGTCGTCAAACCCAGAAGAATTTCTCGCAGAAAAAATTTCCAAGGAAAATATTTCTTGCGTCAGAGTTTAAAATTTCTACTAATACGATATTTAATGAATTTCCGAATTCTAAAAAAGTAATTTGGCCGTTGTGAGCGAGAAAACAGTTCACAACTCTTCATAAATAAGTATTACTCATTATTTATATTATCACAGTATAAAAATGTTATTTTCCCTTTACAAAATAATATGCCTGACCTGAAAATATTACTGAAAATTTAAAAAGCAGAACAAATTTTTTTTATCGAATCGATGATTGACTTCAGATTCAGAGTTCGTATCGTCAAAAGAATCAGTGCCGCTAACGACGAATGCATTTGTTTCTTATGCTTTCAGAAAATATACCGCCCCTAAAAAGGGGGTTGTCACCCTATTACAAAGCCAAATAAAAACACTATTAAAACCAGAACAGCTCCTTATCGCATTTTAATTAGTGTTTATCACATAAATGTATAAATTTTATCTGCGGGAAATGAATACGAATTCTCAATCTAAAAACCTATTTCTGAGAAGGCTACCTGAACTTGATAAGTTGCAATTCAATCTCTGGCAGATGGAAAAGATCAAAGGCCTCGCCAATAAAAAAAACTGCTAAAACGAAAATAAAAACTCGGACTTGAAAGGCGAGTTTTTATGTAAAAAAAAAAAAAAAAATTGAGTGAACCAAAGCGGAGACCGAAAGCCGGAGTCGGTGAAAGAGCTTTCCATCGATGAGCTTTTAAAAATGATCTTCCGTCGGAACAGAATCCAATTTCGAGTGTCCTTTCCACCCCCTCAGCCCCCGATCCCAACCCCATTCACGAGCCCAAAAGAAAAGGCACCGATTACGGGTACTGAAAAAGATTTTCCGACCTTTTCCATTTGCTTTTGACTTTCCTTACAATGCTTTCATTTAGGCGTTACGAAAGAGAATTCAACGCCGTTCAATTTTGGCGGTTTCGATTCCATTGTTGACGTAACATTAACAATAAAAGGTGTCTGTTGAGTTTCTACTGAAAAAGAAAGGCACCACAGATCGGACGGAAATTACAACCGCTAAAAAAGACAGTTGGGTGAACGCCCTCTGTATCTTTTCTCTGATCTACTCGATAAAGGGGAGGGGTCTCCTCCCCTAAATTTAGCACAAATATTATTTAGTACGTTTTAAAAGCAAAGGCGAAATCTCTTCCTGGTCGCTTGCATTCTCACTTGAAGAAGGAACAAAAGTTCGCATTTTGAGTGTTGGTTGTGCTTTTGCATCCTAATAGTGCTTTTTGTGCTCTTTAATATGAAACCATATTCATTCTTTTACGTTTTCGCGGTGCTGAGTTGTGAAGATTTTCAGGTCTTTTTTTATAACTTATTATTTATTATAAGTTATGTCTTATTTTGGCATAACTTTTTTGGGGATTCCGGGTAAAATTTAGATTTTTTGCCGGCAGTGTGTCAAATGCGGTTTAATTCTGTGGTTGTTTGATTGTTCTTCTGCCCTTATTTCGGAAGGTATGGGACCGCAAAGACGGCCAACAACCAACAACAAAATTTTTGTCTGAAGTCGGAGCCAAATATCCCAACTGTGTATCCTCGGATTGTCTTTCAATAAATATTTTCTGAAAAAGCATATTCTAAGCTTTCAAAAGAATGTAATTTTCTTTAGGGCAACTTGTTTGAGTGGGCCAAATTGACCCCGGATGATATGGGTACAAAGGTTTTCACTTTTGAGCCACAATATCCGGTGTCCACCCACACATCTCAGAAATGTCATCTAAGAATTATTTCTAATTTCGTCCGTTAATAGAGCAAACTTTAAGCTTTCAAAATCATTGGGTTTTAATTTAGAGCAACGCTTTTAGATGGGCGAAATTTGACCCCTGCGAAAAGCGGTTTTTCGTTTTTGCAATAAAAAAGGCGCAATTTGAAAGTGTGGTTAAAAAAATGCAGAAAAGCCGTTAATTCCCAATTTGTAGAGATAATAATTTATAACAAGATGACGACTGCAGGTCTCGTTTTGATCAATTCTTAAGGCAAACATTGGGGATCAAATGAAGTAAAACTCTGATTACTTTTTGAAACTTCCAAAGTGCTATTAATCTTACTTTACCTCAGTTGTTTCTAAACTTTCTGATGTAATACCCAAAAGAAAAAGTCACTTTTCTTTATTTTCCTTCGGAGCAAATTCGATTTTGATCGCTCACCTTTCTTCGCTTGGGACTTTGTGGATTTAAAAAAAATTATTTTCGACCGAAACCTCCCACCCCCGTCCAAAAACTAATTTTGAACCTCCCCCGATAACCTTTCGCTCCTTTTTGAAATATTTTCGTCAACGACCGAAACGTTCGCTTCTCTGCTCAAATAGCTGGGCGAGCGTCATTGCTGAACAGTCTGAGCAGTCTCTCCGCCGAAGGAAGGGAACGACCTGCAAGAGCACGCGCTCTTGTTTTCGAAAGCCGTCCAAAAATTTATTAAACAAAAAAATCAAAACACATCGTAAAAGAGAACAGACAAAACCGCCAATAAAAAATATGAATGCGGAGCGTTAAAAGCAACATGTCGGGGGGCAGTAAAGCTTCGCTGTCGGGGCGAAGCCTTCCGCCAAAGGGTTACCATCAAGAACTCCCTTTTGATTTCATTTTCGGTTTTGAGGGGCCATAAAAGGCGCCGAGCAATTCGGAATTTACGACTGCGCCCGTGGAAACATTTTGAGTTGAAATGAAAATGGCGGAGCTGTAATGACCCTTTATTACATCGGTTTCAAATTCCCAAAGCTAAATGTCTCTTTAATTCATTCTCTTCCCTCAAAAATGGACTTCGATTTTTAATTTATGGAAATTTCACTGGAAATTAAAAATAAAAAAAATTCATCCGGGGAACAAATTCGGTTTTGGGAGCTCGCGGGGAGCGAAGAGGGCGGTGGGGTGCGAGGGGGTGCGAGGGGGTGCGAGGGGAAAACCACCCTCATGACATATGGCCACGGCGAATGACTGGTGCGGCGCTGCTGCTCCTGCAGTTTCGACTTTGGAAAGCTCTTTCAATTTGGGCAATTTCTGCGCTCATCGACTCCCCTAAAGCTCGCATTCCAAAGGGTGGAAACAGAAAGAAAAATCGACTAACTAACGACAGCAGTGAGATAAATCGAAACAGTATCGAAAATCATTTTCCCGATTTATTGGGGTAACCGAATAATAATCGAAATTTCTTTGATGAGCTCATTTGCGGTTAGTTTGTGTAACACCAAGCATTATTTATGTATTTACTTTTTTACGATTACACAGTAGCCCTCAAAAGTATTTTAACCAAAGTAAACTTTATGGTTTCTCAGTTAATTATTTTACTTTAAGATTTTATTATGGTTGTGTATTATTTTAAGATTATAGGATTGGTTACAGTATTTTTTTTAGACTTTTAACATTGTGCTCTTTGTCAGAGAAAAAATATGATCCGTAAAAACGAGAAAAGAGTGTTCTATACAGTTGATAGAAGGAGAATTAAAAAATTCCTTCCCCTTCCAGCGAAGGGGAGAGGGATGAAAAGAATAAGGGGTGCAGGGAGGCGAAGAAGCAATCACACTAACTCTGCCAAGCGAAAAGTTTAATTCTTATGATGACCATGGCAGAAAATCCAAAGAAAAAAATTATTTTCAAACGGATCCATAAAATCCGAAAAAGGAAATCGAATCGGCCAAATGGTTTCCGGTAAATATATCGTCGATCTCTCTCTTTCTCCGCCATTTTGAAAAAAATGATTTTCGTCACCAACTCGCATGAGATGCTTTACAAATCACATGATTCATTTAACTTTTTTCATTTCCGATTCTTTGTATTTATTTTATTTCTTCGGAAGGAACCCGACTTTGCTCAGTTGTTTCGTGTGGGATTTTCCCGAAGAAGAAAAGGGGGCGCTTTACGGTATGAACGGAAGAAAAATAATATTCATCGCCCGCTTTTATGTCGGCCATTAGTTTCACCTCCAAATTCTGGCCATTTTGCTAAGAACGACGCTTTTAGGAAAATTGTGTTTTCCCCCCAAATTCCGTTTCTTCGGCGGAGTTTCCCGCAGAAAAAGAAGCGCCTAAACCAAAGCGAAAACCACTTTGCGGGAGAGGATCTCAATTAATCCCACATTTTAATCGCGTCCTTTTTTTTGCAATATTCTTTTTTCCTCCCCTTTCGTATGACCGCTCGCCACGGCGATAACATTTCGGGAAAAGAAGACCAGAATTAACGTACTGAAATGAGATACGGGAGTAATGCGATCTATCATTGTCATTTCTGTGCTTCTGACAGTTCCTCTCCTCCTCCCCTCCCGCCCACTTCCTCAGGTATCTCCTAATAAATCCCTCGTCTTCATTTTTTCTTTTCTTTTTCCTCCTCTCGAGGTCTTCCCGGCAATCGATGATGAACTCGACCTGATTCTCGAGAATTCCTTTATAATTCACTGTTGCCTTCGACACGTCTGACATTTTCATTCATACACTTCACTGAAAGTCTTTGTAATAATAATAAAAGGCTTTTGGTTCATCCCTTTGACTCCAATCCTGTTCGCTTTGGCCACAACTGACTTGGAAAAGATTCTGGAAAAAGGACAAGCGGGATACGAGAGAAATACCTCAAATGTTCGCTACAAGTAAATTAGCAGTTTATATTAGCAGAATGTAGTGCATTAGAGATATAGATAATAAACAATTGGCTGTTCCAGAGAAAAAAATATGTGGAAAGATGTGGTTGGTCAGAAAATTCAATTTTTTTAAATTGTTTTGAAGGCCAAAAAGGCATCAAATGTATATTATTATTATTATTGTTAGAAGAATATAATATAATATATAGAAATAATTTTGAAGCCAGAATAAGACAAAGTGGAGACGGAAAAAAAATAGATAAATAAAATAACTGTTGTTCTCCTTTCAGTGGTAGAACCTCACAGGGCGGAGCAGACCAAAAATCGCTTGATCAGCGTCAAAGCAGTTGTCACTGTTGGCTTTTGTTTCGACAGCGCGGCACAGCGAAGGAATTGACCCGGAATCGAGAAATCAAGTGAATCCCTCGTCTTTGCCAAAAAGTAAAATATTTAAGGTCGAGGAGGGGAGGGGAAGAAGGGAAGAAGAAAATTTGGGGCATCGCCAATTTCGTATTTATGGAACGAAATAAGGGAGACGGAAAAACTGCAAAAAATGTTTCGATGTGAATAAATTTGGGCGAAGGGGTGACGGGGAAGAGGAGGAGAGGAGGAGGGAGAGGGGAGGTTTTCTTTGCGTGTCCTCATTCCAGAAAGAAGAATCGCTTCATCTGTTGCTGATAGAAAAACAGAGGAACACTCATTCGACGGAAGACTGAATAGGAGATGAGGAAAACCTTTCGCCGCCCACTTTGCCTCGGAACTATTTCGACAAAAAGCGATTCCACCGGGGAAGGGGGAAAGTGCAACAAAATGGCGCTTATTTTGACTAAAATCAATAAACATAAACATTATTATCTGTTTGGGACGCGGAGGAAAAAATTACTGAAAATGTGAAATCTCCAGTGAGTGCCTCGCAAAAAACATGTCGGAAAAGCTTAAATTGCGCGGTGAATAGCTCAAACGCGGACGTTTCGTGTGAAATGGGCATCTTCGACTTCCGCAGGAAAACTGGACCGGATCTGGAGATGAGAACACTGGACCGGCCCGTGGCGGTCCACAGGGGCCACAGCGAGACGCGGACCAAGGACAGCGAGGGGAGGGTGTTCTGCAGGATCTGCCAGGGGTCGTCGTCCTCCGTGAATCAGCTGATATCTCCCTGCAACTGCAAAGGTGTGTGGAGGAGGGGGAGGGAGATGGGTAGGGGAGGGGGAGGGGATGGTGGTGGTGGTGGTGGTGGTGGTGAGTTATTGCCTCTGTGTTGTTATTTTAACGGGGAGGGGCAATGAATTATTAAAAGTGAGCTCATTTTAATTAATTACGCGGAGGAAGCTGAAATGGATTTGGTTCATTCGATTATTTCGCAGTTTAAACTCTTCTGTTTTTAGTTGAGTAGATAAAATTTGACTTACAATTAATAAAGAGTAAATTATCAGTGTGAGCAGTATTGGACTAATAATATTTTACCCTTTAATCGAGAAAAAGTAAAACCGAAATAAGAACTTTTAGGGTAAATTTGAAATAAAATGAAAAAAAATAGCAAAAATCATTTTCAAATGCGTTCAGAAAAGAAAATTTGAAAGACTGTATGCATTTCTGTAAGGATTCACTCCGAAAGAAAGACAGTAAGAGCTATAAAAGAGCGGAAAGCGGAAGAGCAGTAAAAAGTAGAAAAAAGAGAAAATGAAAAAAAGAAACAGAGAGCGAAAAAGAAATAAGAAGTAGAAAAAAAAAAGAAAAAGGAACAATAGAAAAATATTGGAAAGTCAAAAAAAATTATAATTCGTAATTTCTCTCAATGAATTAACATTTTCCACTCGAAAACTGTAAAATTAATTAGATGTGGGTGTTCACACCGGTTTTCTCCCCCAGGAACTCTAGCCTACGTTCATTTCACATGCTTAGAAAGATGGCTGAACAGCTCTTCGCGAATCTCCTGCGAGCTCTGCCATTACCAGTACGACACTCAGCAGAGCAGAAGATACACCCTCTGGCAGTCACTTCGGCTGTGGCTGAGACACCCCATCAACTGGAGGCACCTGCAGGCCGATCTCTTCATCCTGGTCCTCCTCAGCATCGTCACCATCGTCCTGGTGCTCATCTGCGTCCTGAGTTTGGAGTACTTCATCGTGGAAGGGAAAAAGTGAGCGAGCAAGCCTCGTCTTCGATGATGTCAGTGACAGCTTTCGGCGTTTCAGGTACGGCGTGTCTCAGGTGTGGACCAAAGGCGCTCTAAACGTGGTGCTGACCATCGTCATAGTGGGCTATGCGGGCGCCGTCGTGTTCCTCATAAAAGAGCAGTTGACTCCGTGGTACTACTGGTGGACCAACACGAACAACATTCAGCTGAGGATAGACAGCAATTTGGCCAGCATCGAGTCCCGCAAGAAGCTCTTCGAGGAGCTTACTCTTAACCAGGACGATTCTGCTGAGACTTTCCAGAGGGACGCCAACGACGGTCACTGCCTGGGTAAGGAAGGGTTGCTGACAACCACGTTTCCAGTCGGGTGCAGAAGCGTTGATGGGGCTCCATTGGGCCTCAAAAGAAAGATCGTTACTGTAACCGAGGTCAAAGGTCACGTTTTGAAACATACTGATTTGCTGAAAATGGCAAAAAACTAATTCCTTTGCCAGCATCGGATCGATAATACAGTTTATTAATTATACTTTAATGATTATACTTACGTAATGATTAATACATAATTATATTTTGAAAGATTTTAACGATTTTCAGATTCTAAGAAATCTATTTAACTTTGAATACATTAATAATTTTTAACAATCCTAATATAATTATAACAAATAAATCATTTTTTAATCACACGCGTTTTTACTGTGGTTATGAAGAGTATAATTATATATATTTATATTAAATTTTTTTGTTAGGCGGGAGAATACGAGTCAAATTTTATTGTTCAGTGTTATTATTCGGTGTTTGGAAAACCGAAGCAAAAATAAAAACGAAAACATTTTTGTTTTTCGTTCGGTCACGCATTTCGGGAACGCAAACGAAGTGCTTTCGGAGACCGAAATGATTTTATGTCTTTCATATGCTCCGACTGTCGCATTATTAATACAAAAGCGAAGTTATGATATGAAAACTCGAGAGGAGTTTCGCTTTGAAAATCCATTAATTATTAACTTTGTGAGGACGGGAAAAAATAATAAACCTCTGCGCGGATTTCGGCAGCGATTTGCCCCCGAAAAAGTCGGCAACGGAAAGGAACGAATCGGATTTCGACTTTCTTAACTCTTAACTTTTCTTTTGATTGTTATACTGATAAACTGTCTTCTAATTTAATTAGAATTAATTCCGAATTGTGAATCCGTTTAAAAGTTTCGGAGGTTCCCCAAACAAAGGGACTGCCACACCCGAAATATTATGACGAAATATCTGACGTTTTGATTGACTTCCAGCTAAGCGATGTCTTCCTCTTCGCTGAGCTCTCTCCATTTTTCACTTTCGCAAATCGTCGGAAAGCCTTAAATTCCCTTTTTCCGCCGTCGTTACGATCCTGTTCAATGGCGGACAAAGAAATGTTCGGAAGCAGCAGAAGAAAGACGATTTCCCTCCTCCGTCTGCGTTTACAACGTAAAACATAAACTTATCGAAACTCCTTCAGTGGGAAATTGTTTGGGGAAGTCGAAACTAATTTTCCCGACGAATGGTCGCATCCATAAAACGAGAAAAGACCAACTTTTACAGCAGTAGACGGTTGACAGTTCCCGCAGAAATGAGCGTTTGATTGCAGATGAGTATTTGTTGATTTGCAGGGAACGACGTTCGACGGGAAGTGATGGCCTGAGTCGAAATAGAAGAAGAAGAAGAAGAAGAAGAAGAAGAAGAAGAAGGAGGAGGTGAAGAAAAAGAAGGAGAAGAAGAACCGAACAGATAAGTTCACTGGGAACGACACAAAGAAACAATAAAACTCAGTAGGATGTTTAAAAAAAAAGTAAAATGTTTTATTTATAATACAAAATAATTCAAAAAAAAACATTTTATCAGTACGCGAATGCGCTTTCGAAAATAGAATATATGAGAATCCCAATGTTCGTAAAAGGTTTTCACTTGAAATGCTGTTGCTAAAACGGATGGAGGAAAATGGTTATCTTTTATACTTTCTGCATCTCTCTCTCTCTCTCTCTCTCTCTCTTTATTTAGTTATTTTTTTATTCTCTCTTTTTCTTTTCATTATTTTTCTCTGCAGTTTTATCTTTTTCTCTTTCTTCTTTTTATTTCTTTATCCTGATATTTTTCATCCTAACTTTCTCCCTGTTAATCTCTCTTTCGCCCTCTATTTCTCCCTGCATTGCCTTTCTTACCTTCATTTACTCTTTTACCCCTCTCTGTCTTTCTCTCTTTCTTCATTTTCAACCATACCCCAAAAGATTAATTCCCATCCATTATGCGATGCCTCTATCACACTCCTTCCTCTCCCCACACCCCCACACATTCAACCACCCCTGCGGCTACAAATCACAGCTTTCAACCCCTTCGCCAAAGACTCCGCCACTCGAATCCCGCGTAATGAACACCTCCTTCACCTGAGTGGGCCCCCTGCGACATTTTTCGCCGAGGATAATTAAAAGCTCCCCAACATCCGGAACATCCGCCCCTTTCCGCCCCTTCGCCCCTTCGCCCCCTCCGCCTCTTTGATAAGGAAATAAATTCTAGAAATTATTCTCTACAGACACGAAGGGAATAAATGATTAAAAGCAACAATTTATAATTCTCATTTTAATTACTCGAGTTTTAGTTTTCTTTAATTTTACAAGACATTTTTAAGTTAAAAAGGCTCCGTCGGTATTCTTTACTTAATGTATTCTTCCGCCCGACATTTCGGAAAAGGCTCCTCTCTCCATTCAACGACCTGCATCGGCTTAATTTACTTTGAGAAATTCTAACTTTTACCGTCCTTTCCGATTCATATTTTTGTTCCGTTCGGGAGGGGATGAAACGAAAGGGGGCGGTTTTTTATAGCGACGTAAAAGGAAATAACGGTTAACCCCAACGCAAACGGCCATCAATGCGTAAATGGGGAAATCGTGTAAAAGGCCGATGTCGGGGGAGAAAAACCTTTGTGAAATTGCACCTGTCAAGGTTTTAATGCGGATCCCCTTTCCTCCCTCTCCCCCCAATTAACGGCTCCCTCTCATGGAATTCAGGTTTTCGTGTCGACGCTTTCGCCCCACTGACCCTTTCAAAATTCTCTCTAACATTTTCACTTTGGCTTGTCCTAAGACAAATCCCAAGTTCCAGACTATATACAGTATATCCTAGACTACTTCCGTTGCGACTTCGGTTCAAATCGGAATTATTCGGAAGTGTTCGTGGTGAAATCGTGGATAAAATCAAGGATGTGGAGTTGGGAGCAGAAGGGACGGGGTTCGAATCCAAATGGCTGAAAATCTTTTTAGTTTTTATGGCTACATTCAGTGTTAGTTTGACATACTTTGGATTTTAAAACAGGGGTTAAAAGATAAAACAAGAAAGAAACAAATTATCAATTCATTCTGGGACGAGTGCATTTATTACCCAAAATATAACAAACTCAAGTTTAAAAAAATCACCGTCACCGGTCAATGTGACCAATGGTATATTTTATTGTCTTAAACTAAAACTGTCCGACTTCGATTAAAAATTTTGTCTTTTTTGAAATCAGAGCCGGGTTTTTTTGAAAACTATAAATTTTTCCTTTCAATTTATTAATCAGTAGAGATTTTGAAACAAAAAAATTAACGGATCAGAAAACGATTAAAGATTTATTTCTTTTAATTAACTTGTCTCAGTCACAGCCATTAATAACGCAACGGTTTCGCGAAGGCTCGAACGGCAAAGAAGGGAACTGTGAGAGATGACCCCCTGAAAAACAGAGGTTGGCTGCCTGCTGACACTGACAGCAGCTAATTTTGGCCGTTGAGTGACGCAGAGCAGCCCCACGCGAGGGGCCTGACAGCCCCAAAGGACGCTCCGCCATTTTCATTTCTCTCTGGCAATGGTTGGACGCTGTTGCGCTCTTCAGATGAAACTTTCCTCTCTGAGAGAGCGGAATTGAAAGGGATTTTCCCTTTTCTTGAGTTCCGTCATGTTGGTAGGACTGATGAAAAAATTTCAAAGTATATTTTAGAAATCGAATACTTTAAGGAAAAACCCCTCAAGAATAAGTTTCTAAAAAGAATTTGAAAAATATATTTCCAAATTTTTTCAGATAATAATACAGTTTGAAAAATGTTTTCCTAAAATTAGATATCTAAAAATAGATTTTCAAAAAATTGATTCTTATAAATGTATTTCCAAAAATGTTTTTTCAAAAAAATTTCTTCAAATTTTTGAAACTGGAAAGGGTTCTTCAAAGTTTCAAAAATATGTGACTAAAAATTTTAATTTTTTGGAAAGTGATTTTTGAATTTGAGAAAAATTATGAGAATCGGGGAAGGAACAAGACATTCTTTTCCCAAACGCGCCGAAAAAATTTCAAACCTTTTAACAGCCCTAACAAATATAGAAAACATTCTCCTTTATAATTTTATTATACTTTTTATTTTACTTCGGCAATGATTCGTTCTTTGTTTCCGAGAAAAAGACAAAGCGAACGAAGAAAAGATAAAAAACTTCATTTCTGCTCAAAAAGTATTTCTCCAATTATCTCTCGCTTCTCACTGTTTTCAATCGAAATTATACGACGAAGACAATAAAATCAAATTTGGTCTCTCGATCGAATAAATGAAAAACCAATCTTTCTTTTTCCATCCGAGACGACTTTTACGAAGGGGTTGGGGGTGCGAGATAAACTCAAGGGGAGAAGGGGGAGGAATATTAAAACAAAAACAAAATACAGTGTGAATCCTGGCAGAAGAAAAAGGGATTCGCTTTTTTCATTATTGAAGGAGTGAACGCTCCCTTATTTTCCTCTCAATTTATGTATTCGTTTACCCCTCCCCCTCTCCCTCCCCCTCCCCCTCCCCCTCCTTCCCATAAAATGCAATGTTCAAATTAATGAGATATGCGGATAACGGTCCGAAAACAATTCTGGCCAATGGGCGACACCGCCATCAGCGCCATCTACCGACTTCACGGGTCACTACGTCGATCGGTGGCCGCCCCCGGAACTAAAACTCAGGTTCAAACCTTTGGCATCTGATTTCCTTTTGCCCAGAGATGGCAGCACTGCATGACACCAAAAATGGAGTATTCGCGTGTTCAGACCGTTGCAAACGAACAAGTAATGAAAGAAATTAATTTTTATCTTGCGTTGGCAACCATGAAAAACTTTGATCGGAATGAAAGTCGCGTTTTCTAAAAAGCCTTCTATTCGATTGGGAAATAAATATCGAATTGGAGAAATTTGTGGAATTTTTCCTGATGGGAATTCGAACGCGGGTTGATTGCTCGTCCAGGAAAGAATGTTTCCTGATTCGATAAACCAACCAAAAGAAATTGCTTTTTATTATGGTTAAATACCTCAAGCCGTATTTTTCTTTTTCACCTCAACATGCCGACCCTGTTCGTCTTGAAACAGATTCGGGGGGAAAAGGGCGAAAATAAATGATGAAAATTTAAACTGAATTTTCTTGGAATGGTTTCCTACTTCCTGAAGAGATAAACTCCCCTCGCCCACCACTTAAATTTAAATAATAGCCAAAGTCTTCCGCTTTCATTTGAATTCCTCTCGCGTTATTGTATCTCTAAATGCTTTCGCTCGGGGGTTGTGACTGCGAGGGGTTTGCTTCCTTTTCCAAATTCACCTGTCAAAGGGCAGAAGGGGGTGACGATCACCCTCGATCACCCTCTGTGCTTTCATTCGGTGACTCATGAAAGGCTGGAAGCGTGAGTTTTAATTAAAAAGCAAACAAGGGGCGGTGAAGAGAAAAGAATGGCCGATGGAATGCAGAAAAAAACTGCTCAAGAAATATTGTATATAATATAATACAACATTTGGTAATTAACAGTATTCATATTTAATTATTCTCACTTTTTACCATTAGCTTATCACAATGATATGTTACCCCCACTATTCTCTGTTTTTTTAAATTTATTGTTCGTTTATCTATTTATTTCTATGTAACTTTATGTCTAATTAATTGCAAATCTGTATACTTAGTGTTTATTTATGGGTAATTCCACGTGAAAGGGGTCGGTGGCCACAGGTCGACCCCAGAGCAACTACTCTAAGTGGGTCAAATTGACCCTGAATGTGGTGCAGGGGTTTGTGCCCACGAGCCCCCATCGCGTTTCCGCACTTGTATCTCAGAAGTATCATCTAGGATTTGATTCTAATTTCGTCTAATGATAGAGTAAACACTAAGCTTTCAAAATCACTAGGTTTTAACTTAGAGAAATGTTTTTAAATGTGCGAAGTTTGCCCTAGAAGGCAGAAGCAGTAGCGGCTACCCGGGCTTCATATTTCTTTGCAGTCGAATATCTCAGGAGTATATGCCGTGATCTCTTTCTAATTTAGTTCATGGATAGAACATACTTCAAGCTTTCAATAGAATGTTACTTCATTTTAGAGCAACTTTTCTAAATGGGTCAAATTGGCCCCTAAATGTGGTGCAGAAAGATGTGCCCAATAGCCCTCCTTGCGTTTCCACCCATGTATCTCAGAAGTATCATCTGGGATTTGCTTCTAATTTCTTATAATGATAGTGTAAACATTAAGCTTTCAGAATCATCAGGTTTTATCTTAGAGAAACGTTTCTAAGTGGGCCAAAAATCTCCCAAAAAATTTAAAACTTAACAACTCTTAAAACTCGCATATTTTTGTAGTTATGGTTGCATAACCAAATTTGTAGGCGAGCAGCGGAATTTAGAAAATGAATAATTTACGGAAAACATGTAAAAATGGGGACACAAATCGCCAGAATCATATACAAAGAAGGTGCACAAACGAAATCGGAAGCGTTCGAGGTTTCCATGAGGGGGCAAATGCAGTTGGTGGCCGCTGTTGACATGGGTACATTGGAGGGGCGATTTCACCCCCTCAGAGTGGTTTCTCTAAAATTCAAACGGGTGCGTTCGAAAGCTTAAGATATGCCCTTTCAACGAGCAAAGTTAGAACGAAATCTGAGATGACACTATTTTGCTATTTGGCCTCAAAGTTCGTCAAAAATCGCTAAAATGGCGTGTCCCGACCACTTTGCACTCCCATGACTCCCGGTGAGTTTCACGTGGAATCACCCTTATTTATTTGAGTTTTCGCTTCATGGTATATTCTTGTTTGTCTATTTATTTCAGTGTAACCTCTTTATTTAATTTTTATATATAGTAGGCAGGCTTCTCTCCTTCTTAATTCTGAACTGTATTTTTTGTAAATGTGATGTATTTTTAAATGTGAGTTGTATTGAGAAAACCCCTAATACCTAAGGTTGAAATAGGGGAGAAATATGTTATTATTATTATATAATACAACGTTATCTTGGTGCAGCTTTCATCCCCTGTTTTTCTTTTTCCTAAGGGGGTGGAATTTACAACGTTAATTAAAACAAAGAAAAGTTTGTGTTTTGGGGCGATTGCCATTCCAATATTTATGCAATGCATCAGAGTAAAATTAAGAATGGGGGCTTTGAGTCCGCATTCCTGAACGCGATAATCATAAAATGGGGATTTACGATTCATAAAAAAGCAGAGAAGGGCGAAGGGGCGAGCGGAAAATGCGAATAGCTGCTCAGCCACCATCGCTATTTGCGTGCGATGCGGATTTCAGGTACTAAAAATTTTACTATTTTTTTTTTTTTTCTTTTTCCCCTTCGATGAAGTTTCCTCGTAAAAGCTCACAAACCGAGACTTGGTGCAAAACCAGGCCAAGTCTCCAATAAGTGAGCAGACCATTTTTATTTTTATGCGTTGTCTGCCCTGATTGGAGCCTCCATCTTGCCACCCTTATGAGCTCTTTCCCCGTCTGCTGCTTAATTTCCTCCCCCCCCCCCCCGTCCGGACGTGACCGCGCAGCTGTCTGTGACGTGTTCTGCTCTCTCCGATAATTCTGTGCCTCGGGGGTTCCCCGTTAATCGACGTATCCGAGATGGGGCGGAATTGTGGATTTCGGAATCCACTCGGGGCTGCTGCCGATCAAAGGGTAATTTACCTAAGAGATAAAAAGATAAGTGTTCGTTTCATCCGTTTGGAGTTTTCAACTGCAAATAATGAAAAAAAAAACTCAGAAAAAAGTGTTTTTCCAAACATTAAAATTCAGCTATGAGATTCCATTTTATATTAGATTTTTGTTTACTATTTAATTTGTTTTCTTTTATTTACTTTTAACCCTTTAACGGTGTTCTGGGGGGCGAAATTTCACCCATTTTGAAATTTAAAATCCTATATTTTCCAGTGCTTGAAAACGCTGGAAAAAACATCTCGAAAAGCAATATAATATTTTTTGGGGGGGTTTTAGAATGATTCGGTTTTTTAGAATCTATTTAGGGAGCGAATAACACACATGATCAGTCTTTCAATTTATTTTAAAGATTTTCTCTTTGTAAATCCAAATTTAGGGCTCCGGAGTGAAAACCGGGCGGAGGAAGGGAAATAAATGTGAATATCTAAAGCCTTTTCTTTGTTTCTGGACGGCCAGGAGGCATCTGACCACTGTAAATCTCGTGCTGGTTAAATGCCAACAACCCCCAGGCGACGCCCCCCCAGCTTCCGTATCTGAAATAATTTATCTGGGAGCGGAGCCCCTCCCCATTTTTTCTTTTCGCCCGGCGAGCTTTCTTCAAATTCAACCCCTTATTCAATTTATTAAAGGTTTTTATCGCCTTTTGCAAAGGTTACCACCTAAATTTTTCTCTTACGTCAAACTTTTCTGACCTTTTATTTTATCTCGCGTTTCCCCATTTTATTTTTCACCTCCCTTTTCTTTTCTTTTCTTTCCTTCTGCCCCCGTTCTTTTCAAACCTGAAAATAAATGTCGGCGAGGCCTTTCTCCCCGAAAAATTACACTTCCAACGAGGAGATTACCGATCCTCCCCGACCTGCGCCCCTTTGCCTTGGGAGGAACCCGGCTCTCAACGGACGCGAGAATGTTTAATGGGGTGTGTTGTGTCGGGGGTTAACCGAGTCCAGTTTTCATTTATTTCCCACTTTTCTCGGTTCCCCACTTATGAAAAGGCCATCAATAAAGCAGAAGGCTTTAAAGCTGAAGTTTTCGTGCGGCGCTGCGGGCGGTGGTGAAATCGTCCACCTCTTCGTCCACCCCTTCGTCCACCCCTTCGTCCACCCCTTCGTCCACCCACGGCCTAATGAGACTCTGTTCCACATAATTACCTAATCGTGTGCTCGACGGGCTTTGCATGACACTCTCGATAACGAAATGTGTAAAAAATCTCCCATTATGTGCCCTCCGTCAGAGGGAAGCTGACACGAAATCCTGGAAGTGAAACACGACGGGAGACGCTTGCGGAAACCGCCCCCGAAGTTATCACGAGGGCGATCCTTTGGGGGGAGGTTTTCTCCTTTCTTGGGTGCCTTACCATTGGGACGAAGGCAAAAGATTGATTGATGAAAGCGAAAGGCTGAAACTGTGATGGGACAATACAACCGAAGTATTTTTATAGAATATATTTTGTTCTCTTTTATCCGAATGGTTTTGTATTCATTTTGTGTTTTTTCTTTTATTGGCCAATTTATTTATTATTTGCTTAATGTTTATGTGTGATTTATTTAATTATTGTTTATTGGTTATTTATTTAAACGTTTGTTTATTCACTTTTTTCTTTCAATAATTATGTGTTTGATTTATTTGTTTAATTATTTATTTATTTATTTATTGCTTAATCTTTATGTACTACAGTTTCCGGGGCGAAAAATCAGAAAACACGGAATATACGCGTATTAATGCGTAACATTTCATTGTAATGAGACTAATGAGACTGAGTAATGCGAACGTATAAATAAGGCTCTGCTGACATAAACTGCTGATTGATAATCGCCATTAGACGCCATAATGAGCAAATAAATGGAAACGCCATTGATGGCCTCTCTTCGGCGACATAAAAACTTTTATTAGCGCCGCCGTCGCAGATGAGCGAACCGGATTTCTTTTCTTATTCGCATTTTCATTTCCCGCCAATTTTCTTTTTTGGTTTTCGCTTCATTTTTCTATTTGTTTTTTTCTCTGATGCTAATGTTATTTCCTTTCACAGTGGTTTCTCTTAATTAATATTTAAAAAAATCAACCATATACAGAAAAAGATGTGAAAGGAACAGAAACAATGCCAAATGTGCGATAAATACATAAATGACACCAAAAAGATCTGACGGAGAAACAAAATCATAATCTGAAGAGAGAAAAGAGGTAAAAGAACCCCAAGGAATAAAAAAGCAGACACCCAAGATGAAAATTTGGGGCAAAAGAAAAACCGGAAAATGGGTTTTCCGCATTGCGAAGGGCGAAGTGAGATAAGGAACTTTTACGGTTGTGAGAGGAGCGCCGATAAAAGGAAGGAGGAAAGAGAGCAGAAGATGCAAAATGCGATTGCACATGGCGCTCCCGTCGTAAATACTTTTAAGAAACATTTCCGGTTATTACTGCGTTTGTTTATTTTTTTCTCCGCGTTTTTATTACGCAGTGTGAAGAGAAGATAAAAAGAAAATTTTCAGAGGAAATATTAAAAATGCAAAAGCGCCATTGCCGGGAAATTCTCGCCCCTCGAGAGAACACTTCCGGAGGATTCGTTCCGGTTGCGGAATCAGGTCGAACGGGGGTGGCAGGGGCGTTCGAGGGAGGAGGGGGCAGGAAGGGGTGGCAAATCCAGAATAAACCGTTGATGTGTTCTGGGGTGATTTGAATTATTCTGAGAACATTGGGGACATCTCTCAGGCGAACTCCTATCATATTATTAAACTAAACATACAAAAAACAAAATTGATTATTTTATGTATTGAAATATTGAAATGTAATAATAATGAGCCAAAAATGACCGAATAGATTAACAGAAAGGGTGAAATTATTCAATTTAATATTTTTTTATTTTGGACGAATGGCGAAAAGAAAAATCTGTGATTGTACCGCGAAATGTCCTCGGGGTAACATTCGTTAAATAACCGAATCTCGGGGGTGAATTTTAAATCCACCCCCGCCATTTCCGGCCATTCTTCCCCGGATCATTTTATTATTTGATAAACTTCCAATTTCTCACCCCCCCCCCCATCTCCCCCTCTCCACCCCCACCCCTCACCCCCGGGAAACCGGCTTTTCCAGCTTAATGATGACGGGACTTGGCTCGAGCCTGAACTCCCTAATTTTTCTCTTCTGCTACCAACCGTCGCTTCGACCTTTTCTCGGATAAAATATACTTTCCGGAGCAATTATCTTGGATTTCTCCACGGGAAAACTTTTCTGGCATCAACAAATAAATCTCAATAAAATCAATTGCGATCGAAATGAAAAAGAAAAGACGTTTTCCTCTGTTTGAGGACAGTCATTTTGGGGACAAAGCGGTTTTCGATCGCTCCCATCGGAAAGGGTTCGAAAAGCTCCGAAGCTCAAGGTCAAACAGCATAAATGAACCTGATTTAAAGTTTCCAGGGGGGGAACCGGGACTTTTAAATATTTCCAGTGAGGAGTTTTAAAGTTTGGCTTGGGGCGAACGTGACCGAAATGTGGGATCCCGTCATGATTTTGGGGATTTCGAGCAGGTTGAATGTGCAGACGGAAGTGGGGGCGGAGGGGGGGAAGTAAAGAGGGCGGTGGGCTGGAAACTTCCCTCCAGTCTGGCTTCCCTCGCGTTGGTTTTATTGCTCAACTTTGAACTCTTTTTTGTACCTGACTATTGTTTCTCGATATTCTCACACTCTTACTGCTCTCCGTTCTTTACTCTTACTTCTAATTCACCGTTTCTTTAAACTATGTGAGTTTTAGAAACCCTAAGAAATTTTCTAACGGCCAAAAATTTTGTTTTTCCCAATTTTAAATAGTAAATTCTGTCGTAAAATTAGCTAAAATCAAAATTGTAGAGCATTAAATTATCTACAAAAAATGTATTGATACATTTCTTGTAGATAATCTAATGTAGATAAATAAATGCTCTATAATTTTGATCTGAGCTAATTCTACAATAGAACTTATCCTTTTGCTGAAAATGACGAAAACCCAAACAGAACCAGAGCACAATTGAAAAACACCCACGGGGAGAAAGCTCGTAAAAAATTTAATCATTGAAAAAACCTCTCTCCTTCTCTCTCTCTCTCTCTCTCTCTCTCTCTCTCTCTCTCTCTCTTTGAATCTATCGCAACACGTTTTTCAATTCTTCACTCCTTTCATTTCGAATCAACAAATTTATTCAATACCTTAATAACATGAAATATTTTTTTTTTAAAATAAATTTGAATGTATTCTCGCATTCCCGGAAACGGATGCAGAAAAGAGAAAAGAGAACTATTAGGCGGCTGTGGAATTCAAAAGCGAAACAAATACCTGAGAACAATAAAAAAACTGATAAATATTTAATGCAAAGCATGAATAATATTGTTCCGTTTGGGCAAAGGGGCTCAGCATTAAAAATGTTTAGAAAAAGGCAATTTTCGAAGAAATCCCAAAAAATATCGGTTTTTCTAATTTACATTCGGTTTAATGGGAGGAAAAAACAAACGTTTTTAAGGAAAAAGAAATTGTATTGTTTTCATTGTGGATGGGGGAATCCCCAAATCCCAGAGACATGTTCATTGTCCTAATTTTATTCTTTCTCTTTCCTTCTATTTCACCTCTTTTCTTTTCCTCTCTCATTCTCCTGCATTTATTTCTATTCCTCTATCATTTATTTTTATCTTTTACTTTCTCCTTTTCTTCCTCCTTCCATTTTGTCTTATAGTTCCTTTCTTTTATTTAGGTTTTCTTTCATGTAAATTCCACGTCTTGAAAGCAGTGAAAACAAAAACTGGTTGCCATGGCAATCCAAAAATATCTCACTTATCTCCTGAAATAAGTTCCTTTCGACTCGACCTAATATTTAGAAAAGCATCCCTTAAAATTATAAATAAAGTGGAAAATGCCGGGGGTGATGACGACATCGCTAAATACTCAAAGGTAAATAATCCCGCCATGATTAATTGAACCGTCGAGGAGCTCCTCCCGCCAACCCTCCGAAACCAACCCCCGAGCCCTCCCCATTCCCCTCGATCGCACAAAGGAACGAGCGCAAGCAGAAGAAAAATGCGGCTCCCCTCGACCCGGACCTGAAAAGCTGTGAATCAAAAAAGCGGGATTAGGGCGAGCGGCGTTCGCCCCGGGACCAGCTGGGGTGATAATCTGGGGGTTGAGGGTTGCTTTACTATTGCGGTCTCTTTCAGATATCGGCTCTGCTTTGTTTTCTGAGGTTTCTTTCCCCTTTGGCCGCCATTTTTTCTAATTTTTCCCCAAGATCGCTTCGCATCTTCTATAATTGTTATACGATATACTTATACTGAATTTATACGACCGCTTCTTCTATTTTACACCAATCGCGCCCTCCACAATTTTCAATCAAATTCTCAGCAGTGACACGCAATCGAACCTTCCAGTTTTTTCTCATTCCTTAACGAACTTCATCCCCTTTCACTTTGACTGCTCTTATTGAACGAATAAAAAAATCAAACAAATAAATATTTTTATTATTTTAATTAAATTTTGAGTAAAAGATTTTCCCTCCGCTTTCACTCGCGGACGGATATAAAAAAAGTTTCTTTTCATACTCCCCATTTATAGGGCTTATTAAGCAGAGAAAAGAAAAAAACCGTAAAGAGTTTTGCTTTTAATTACGATGAGGAGATATAATGGCGAAGGGGGTGAAGGGGGTGAAAGGGGTGAAAGGGGGGCACGTGGGGGTCCGATAAAGTCAAAAGAATAACTCGCTAATTTATTCGCGGTTATAACGAGCGAAAGTTCAGAAGCTCTTTGTGTATCCGAATGTATGTTAAACGTGGAGGGGCGAGTAGGGGATGTTTTGTGGGGGTGAGATAAGATTCGCTGTGTGGGAGCGTGACTGAGCGGGGATTGTCGCTATTTCGATAAGAAAGAATTCTCCGAGCAGAAGAGTTCGGCGGAAAGTTTTAACATAAGGTAAACTGTGTGTAAACATGGCGACAAAACGGCCACTTCCGGTTTGAGAGACTGCGACAAAAGACTTTCTCGAAAGTTAATCTTTATTTTAATTTTGTCGTGGCCATCATCAAACTTTTTCCAAACTCCAAATAAAGATTTATTAATTCGTTTAATAATAATTGACGCATTTTAGGGATCCTCTTAATAATTTTTTAATTGAAGTTTAAAATTCGTCTCCGTCGAAAATAATAAAAAGAGCTTTTTCAATTTTTATTGCTTTTTAAAGTGCCAAAATGGATTCCCCATTGATTTGGGAATTTTCTTTTCAGTCGATAAATCATAGACTTTAGGTGAGTTTCAAGAGAAGTCAAGAGGAGATATTTAGACCAAAACTGTTTTTAGACTTGAAAAATGCTGAGAATAATTAATCCGTTGAAATGTCTAAGACAAACATTGCGAAGCAATTTTCCACCCAAACGCGAAGTTTATACAAACAGAGATAAATGACAAGGTGCAGATAAACGTGGCTGTTCACAACTTACTGCTTTATCTCCTAATTGTTCCACTCGACAATGCAAAAATGCCGTTTGTCCCACAGCCGTCGTCACGTTTCTCGGCACATTAAAGTCAAAATATGGAAAAATGCTGACGTTGCCCGCAGCCGCGTTTTCATCGTGAAATTGGGAAAATCCTGCAAATAAAAAAGCACATTGCGTCACTCGGGTGCCGATGGCCGGGGATGAAGGGGAGGGCTCAACCCCGTTCGACATCGGTGGCTTCCCCCGCGGGGCGCACGCGCAAACAGGAAATGATTTCCATTCCAAAGAGAATCTCTTTCCTTTCCGCATTGCTAATGACCTATGACAAATTTGAATAAGTCGGGCATTTGGAATTTCCGCCCGAAAAGAAGTTCACGTGGGGGTGCAAATGGGCAAATTATGCGAGGGGTTGAAATTGTTCTCCGATTGGCTCACGGGGAGAAAATAATTCCTTGACATGTCGACAGCGGGACGCATTTCATTGTATTATGTTTAAATATTATTTGATTTGTTCTTCTGTTGCCAGATATTATCTATGCAGATGTTAATGAGTGTTTGTGCTCCAACCCCCTCGCTAACACTTTGGAAATTATAATTCTACCATCAATACTTTAATATCAGATGCAATAATACATTTCCTGAAAAACGGAACGCACCTCGACAATCCCATTGCATTTATATATAACAATTACTTATAATTTTTGACCAAACAATGCATTTGAGCCCCTTTAGATTTCCTTCTACACTACGTTGTTTGTTTTTATATGGGACAAATACAAACAGCTCTTCCGGTCTGCCTACTCTTGGGCGATCTACATTTAATTGGCAGGCCTCAGCGTTTGTCCCTGGCTCTTATTAATTATATAATAATGGTCATGGCATAACATACGCTTACGGGAAAACCCCCAAAACACTACTTTAACTACCAAATCTATAATATATATATATATATAAGCTACTTAAGCTACAGTGTGTAGAGTTGTAAGAGTACCGCGTCATAGGAGGGTTGACAGTATATGATATGATTCTCTTCAGAATTGTGAGGCCTAAACAGCCAACAGTTGGCAGCCCTTCTCCCCTCGGGAAACCAACGGCCCGAAAATAAACAGTTAGCTCCTGTCATCGGGGCAATAAAACAGGAGCATAAAAGGGGAGTTCCCCCATTCCCCGTATTAAAACTTGCTTTCCCGTGTTTATTACTGTCTGAAAACTTGGGCGACTTTCCTTTTTTCCTTTGCCTCGAGAAAGGGATCCTTTCTCTCGAGAAAATAAATGTATATTCAAGGCTTGTATTTGCCGTTGCAAAGGAGACTTCATAAATAAGTACTTTATAACAAATCCGAACGGGGTGTTTACCGTTTGTTCTCCACCCCTTCCGCCCCCGCCGCTCGGAAACTTTCCTCCCCTAACTTTTCCTGCAGATTAGAAAACCGTTTTCAAAGCGATGCCTATTACTTAACGTTGTTTTCCTGGGACAATCGTTTATTAATCGGAAGAAAAACAGTTTCAATGGAGACTCACTAATCTGTTTTGGGATTTGGGGGCGGTGGGGGCGGGTCGGGGGGCGGGAGGCTCAAACTTTGCTTTTTGGCTTCTCCTCCGCAGGTAAGATAAATGGTTTTATTTTCTCGTATTGGATTACACCGTTTCGGTTTTTCCAGTTAGGCTCCGCTTTTGGAGTTTCTTTGTGGTCGGAATGTCTTTTTCACGCCGTTTGGGACTGTCCTGTTTTTGTCCGCTTTCGCTCTCGTGAAAATTGGAATCGATCGTCGAGACTTCTAAAAAATTGTAACAAATAAAATAATGTTAACGTCACAAAAAATAATTAAATCCTAGCGAATTAACCAAATAAATAACTGTATAACTGTTACTGTAATATAATGTATGACTCTGAATATATACACTGAATGTATAACACTTTATATACTGTATAATACGAAAATATACTGTAAAACAGTATAAAGAATATAAAAAGCAGAAAACGAAAGCTTCACTGTTTTATGATTCCTTTTATTAGAGGTCCCAACTCTTTGTTGACCATTATTCCCATTGTATTTATTAGAATACATTCTCAAATACAACCGGGATCGCCTCCCAGAACCTGATTAACCCCAGGTGAGGATCACGGACGGTGTGGATAAACAGAGAATCGGACAGATAAGCAAAAGGTTAATGAGCGAAACGAGTCCGGGGGTGAATATTAACAATAACCAGGTTGAATATTTTCGAACTGTTAAATGCTCTCGTTTGCATGAAAATCTATTTAGTTTTTAGTTCTCCCTCGCCTCTCCTGGAATTCAAAACGACTGCTGAATTCATTCGGCCCAAGGGGGATGAAGGGGCGAGGGGGTGAGTGGGGGAGACCAAGTCTTTAACATGCCGGCATTCACCTTCGGGATTTATCGGAAAGGGAAGAAAAACGATGAGCAGAAATGGAGATTTTATGAAAACGTTTACATGGAAAAATTAAATTTTACGAGATTATTCTTCTTTTATTTCATCCCTCTCACGCAATGGCATCCCTTTTGAGTGCTCACCGACCTTTCATTGTTTTCCGCGTCCACCTTCGTGAATTAATTACTTTTCGAGAAGCTCTCATTACATGCCTTTCCACCTGTTGTATAATTATCTTCAGACGACATCTTAACACATGCCAGTTCTCGAAAAATCATTCGCGCGTGAAAATAGGAAATGTTTTGCTCTTAATCTCATTAAAGTGAAAGGGACGAGAAGACGCCATTTTTTATGCGGTTTTGTTCGGAGATTCTCAGCAGAAGATATTCCTCTCTGCCCTTTTCGGACTTCGGCAGAATCGAAAACAAGAATTTATCGAGGCCAAAAGGGAAAATTGGATGGCCCAGATACCTAAGGACGGTTCACGACATGGAAGGAGAGGAGACGATGTCAGGGAAAGTTTGGGGGTGGAGCGGGCGGGCGCGGAGGGAGGGCGAGTAGGTCAGACATTGTTGAGATAGGGTAGACATGGAATAGAGCTCGGTTAGATGCGTTATTTGTGTCATGTGCAGTCGCTGGCAATAAATCAACAGTTAAGGGTGGTTTTCTTTGGGCTGCCAAGAAGAATCGATCCTTTTCTAAACTCAAAATAAACAAAAGTATCAAACAGAAAGAATTTCCGGTCGGCGTTAGAGTTTCCCTGCGAACAAAACTTTCCAAAACAGAGTAGTATACTTTAAATTGTGTTATTTCTGTCTGTTCACCGATGATCACGGGGGTTCCTCCACGTAAGGATTTTAATCCCAATAATTAAACATTTCTCTCTTGGCCGTTTTCACAACTCTTTAATACCGGTTATGACTTTGCAGTTATTTTCTAGCAGAAAGTTTCACTGGCTCTTATGATGGGTTCCTTCATTCCAATGTCACCTTATGAATGGGCGCACTTTGAACTTTTTATCTCATCGATTGGATCCTTATCGCGCAGTTGTCTCTGCATTTATTTTCCTTTTGAGGCGAAACCTTAGAAAAGCACTCCTTAATTAAGGTGGACCGAAGACCCATATAAAATTTTATTAACTAAACCGCAAATAAAATCCGGTTGTCAATAAGAAAAAGGAAGTCTGCATAAATAAGAAAGGTTTTTATACTTTGTTGCAGTTCAAGCCTTATTATGACAATAAAGGTTTTAATAAACATGCCCTCGAGTCTGCCTTTATCAGCTTGAATTTTACAATAGGACGGACGTAAAAGGGAAATAAACTCAAGAATAAAGTTTTTTTTAGACGACATACTTCTGGGTCAGCCAAGAATGTTTCTTTTTGTACCGTTACTGTAACCCTTTCGGCAAAATTTTTTTATTATTTATATTATTATTCGCGAGTTTATGCAATTATTCCGCTTATTATATTTTCTTGCAGTGCTGAAGCGATGTTACAACCCCCGACCTCCCCTGAATTCCATTACCAAACCAGGTCAAGACAAACACACACCGGGAAAAAGTCAAAAAGTTCTTTACGACCCCCCCGAGATTATAAAAATGAGAACAAATGAACCTTTCCAATTTAAAAATCATGAATATTTCCAAAGGATAAATAACGGCATTTGTTTTACTTTTTAGGGGTTGCTGGGGTGGGGGTGCAGCGAGAGGGCTTGATTAAATGGCCGACCTCGTCCTGCGAAAAGGAAAATCTTCCGTCACCGAAAGGAAGTTCCCAGACGCCGAATCGTCGCCATTTTTTCGCTTTCCCAAACGACCTTTCACTCAGCAATCAGTTTCCCTCCCGAGGGTTGGCGACCCTTTCCCCAAAGGCCCTCCGCCCCTCCGCCGGCCCGAGCGTCTTTCCGCGCCAAATAACGGAGCGGACGCCTCTGGCGGTCATGTCGACTTTTCAAGGTGAATCGGTGACGTCATCGAAATAATGAAGTCGTCATAAGGCGATTTGGCAATGAGATTAATCTGCGTTGTCAGTCGGTCGTCGGTTATCAGCATTTGCTCTCTGCTTCGTTTTCGCGTTCGAACGTTGTCCTGTCAGCGGGGAGAGCAGGTGAGTTCGGTTAGGTTGGGGGGTTCGTGGCTGAATGAGCTCTCTCCCTCCGCAAGTGGGAGCGCAATGAAAATGTGTCAGCAGTGGGAAAAGTGCAATAAAGGCAGAGAGTGTGACGACTCAGAATGGGAAGTTTCAAGTGGTTTTCGAGAAAGTTTCCGAAAAAGGGTTAAAAACTAAAATTTTCATTAGTTGAAAAAGTTGGACCGCCCTCGCAGAGAAATGTTTCCCCCCAGAAAAACTTCCCTCAATCCACGATTTTTTATTTATATAAACAAAAAACTTATAAAAAATAAAATTTTTTAATAAGTTTTTATTATGATTTTACATGTTACAGTATTTTTATATTTTATATAAGTGTTATTTATTTAATTTGGAAGTATTTATTTATTTATTGTCGTTAACACATTAATATTTTATTAATTTGTCTAATTTTTTTTAATCATTTAGGCCAACTCTGAACCAATTAATTTGTCTCATATTATTGTTTTTTTTATTTTTGTCATTTGCTTAATTTAAACAGTTTTATTTATTGACTCGTTTTCACTTTATTTTATCAAATTACTCAAGTTTTAATTAGCATTTTTATCTGTGTTAATTATTTAATTATATTCGAAGTCTCTCAGCCAAAAACTTTAAAAAAAACTTTTTCCTTTGGCTCAACAAAAATCCCCAACCGTCTTTCCGCATAGTTTATCATTCGATGGGAAGTTTGCACTTCTGTTAATACTAAATCGCCAATGGAGTCGTCTTCTGCTACAACGACTTCACTAATTAACTCTAACGTCTTTTCCTCTCATTCTAAATTAGAAAAATGTTTGCGGGAGGAGATTTGCAAATAAACATGGCCGCCTCGGGCGTCTTTATTGCCTCGCTCCGCTATCTAATCACAGGTTTTCGCTAGACTTCGGCCCAAGGACTCCAAAACCAGGACTTTTGCGTGTTGGGCGATGGCCACTTATGCCACTGACAGTCGACTGTCAGTGGCATGCGAATGACCTTGACTTCGGCTGAACACCGCTGAAAACTGCTTTTGCCAAAGGAAAACCCGCATTCATAATTTTAGATGAGCGATGAGCGATGAGCAACACGTGTTGTTATAAAATCAATTATAATTCTCTTCTCCTTCTTTTTCTTCTCTTTTTCTTCTCTTTTTCTTCTCTTTTTCATTTTTAACATTTTTTTATATTTATTATATTCATCATCGGCAAATTATTTTTCTTCTCAAGAAATATTTGTCTTTTGAAGATAAAAAGGGTTGAAAGTCTTCTGAAATTTGTAATGAAATTATAGACAAATTGAATACGTTATACCTTTCCCTGGCAGCAAACGAAATCATAAAAGGTCTGAAGAACTCAGCAATAAACAGCTGTGAGAATGAAAAGTTCAGCAACGGTCAGCTGCGCGCTTTCGCTATTTGAAAATTGAAAAAAAGGATAAAGTCAATCTCCGCAATTACGGAGTTTTAATAAAAGTTAAACCCTTATTTTGGGGGCAAACGATTCCGAAACGGATCCTCAGCTCTGAATAACCAATAAAAAATCCCTGAAAATAAATGACGTCCCCTGAGACAAGAAAAAATTATCGAAATTGCTTAAACCAACAGCGAAATCACTCGTAAATTTGGATCCCCACTCAAAAATGAATATTTAAGAGGTGAATGAAACCCCCGACGAGGGGGTGCCAAATCCGCCAACCAAATAGAAAATCTCAATTCCCATTAAATATGGCCGGGAGCCTTCCCCCTCCCCCCTAAAAAAATTCATAAATATTCGCTCGGAAATTAATTTCCGTGTTCCGAATTACCCCCATCACCTTTTGCCAATCCCCATTTCCTCTTCATCCCCCGACACACTTCGCGCCGCCATTTCCCCTCTTGGGGATGTTTCGCCCTCTCAGCCTTTGCCAACGCATTTCGGCTTGGCTCACGTCTTCTTCCTTCCAGGTGAACAGCCATGATGAAGGCCGCACGAGCCGCAACCAAATACCGCAGAAATCCCGCGCTCCAGAGAGGGTTTCGGACGGAGGCCAAAAAAGATGTGGGGGCGGCGGCCGTTTTGGAAGAGGTCGACGCCCATTCGCAGTGGGAGACGGCCAAACCTTACGCCTCCATCCCCGGACCGAAGCCTTTGCCCATCCCTTACATAGGCAACATCTGGAGGTTCATGCCGAGCTGTAAGTACAGTGGGTTGGGTGGTTGAGTGGAAAGAATGGGGGGGGGGCAGTCTGGAGAGCTCAACCCTTATTATAAATCTTTATATGTAAGGGTATCTCACGAAAGAAGTCGGCAGACATTGGGGAGCTCAAGTCAGGAAGTCACCAAACGTTTGCGATTCTCCATCAATTTTTTGTTTTACGGCATTGTAAAATTTCTCATTTTTTCAAAAGCTAAGAGCCATCAGAAATTTTTTATTCTGATGTTTCTCCCGTCGAGATGGCGGACACCCCCATCGGATTGGTGCCGGAACCGGCCGTCCCTGGCCGAGGAGACCATTACACTTTACTGCACATTTACATAGAGTCGGGGATTTCACCCCCAATGAGTTGATTAGAGAATCGCCGAGCGCATTTTCTCAGTTGTTTCAGCAAAACACCGCCCCTAAAAGGCGGCTCCTGATTGGTGGAAACAGATATAGTGACAACCGCAATGTCTTCAGGCACGGGCCTAACATGCTTCAATTAGAATGACCTATCGGGCAATGCAGTGTTATCATCTCGAACCTCGACCTTGAAAACTGATAATAACACTGAAAAATTTGCTTGCTCATTCCGCGCATTAAATTGCACCGATTCTGCACTCGAGGAAGGAGGAAAGTTCCTCAGAAATTCTCGGCCACATTTGACCACAAACACTTCGATTTTTATTCGTAAATAGTCGAAAAGAGTGAAAAAACACCAGATTTGTTTTGATCGGGCCACGATGAAACCAAAGTCAATACAATGAAAAGAAGAAAACGTTTTTAATAGTTTCATTCTGACGATAATAGACTCCGATAAAGTCTTAGATAAGTTTCAGATAATAGTTACACAATATGGAATTATTGATATATTGTCAGAAGTGGGGGGTTTAGTGTTTGGAAATATCCAAAAACATTTCGAAATAATGTTAAAGAAAATTACAATTTCGCTAAAAATAAAATAAAATTAAATTATAACTGAACGTAAATATTTACAAACTGTGGGCCTATAATTTCTGCATCCTATTTTTAGAAATTTATTCTTAGAAATTTTTTTTTAATTTATTTTAGAAGTTTAATTTATTAAATGAAAACTATTTTTTGAATTTATGAGTATTTATGTATTTTTGGAATCGAATTTCTCTAACTGATTTTTAGGAATGAATTATGTATAACTATATCAGATTTTGTATAACCAAATGGGGCCGACCATTTGGTCACATCGAATTTAAATCAGAATAACCTGAAATCCTTTTGTTCTTTCCAAGTCAGCAAATGGGGGGAGGACATGCAGGTGATGCAGGATGACTTGCACAAGTACGGGGATGTGGTGCGGCTAACGGGGATGGGCAAAGCAGACATGGTCATGCTCTATGACCCGGCCGATGTCGAGAAGGTATATTCATGCATGCAACCCAATCGACGTGTGTGGAAAAACCCCTTGAAATGTCAACAAAAGCTCAACATTTATTTTTGACAGATGTTCCGAAATGAGTCTCACTGGCCGCTGAGAATGGGCCTGTACTCGCTCAAGTACTACAGAACGGTGTACAGGAAGAACTTCTACGAGGGCGTTGAGGGACTGGTGACGAGGTTAGCCCCGAACAGGCCGAAACAGCCGCAGTCCGCCCGGAGAAACAATTGTTTTCCCTTTCAGCGAAGACGAGGCCTGGCAGAGCTTCCGCACAGCGACCAATCAGACGATGATGCAGCCGAGGAACATAATGAGGTACCTGGATCCTGTGGCCTCCGTCGCCGACGAGCTCATCGACAGGATTCGCGCCATCCGGAAGCCGAACCAAGAAATGCCGGACGACTTCATGTGCGAGCTCAACAAGTTCGCGCTGGAGTGTAAGTCACGGCGCCCCCGCACCCTTCGCTGAGCGGCTGACGCGAGGGTTGATCTCTTCCAGCCATCGGCGTCATCACCCTGGACACCAAGTTCGGGTGCCTGCGGAGCGACCTGAGCCCCGACTCGGAGGCCATGACGATGATCGAAAGCTCTAAGAATGTGCTGGCCTTGATGCAGAAGCTGGAGTTCGGGGGATTCCTCTGGAGATACATTCCCACCCCCACCTGGAGGGAGTTCGTGAGAACAATGGATCAACTTCTGGAGTGAGTGCTTTCATTTGGTGCCCACCCACTTTCCCACGCGCCCTCGCTGACTGAGCCTGTTGTTTTGTGGGGTCAGGATATCCATCAGGCACACGAACGCCAAGTGGGAGGCGATAAAGAAGCGGGGGGAGGAGAGGGAGGAGAGCGGGAACCAGAGCATTCTGGAGTCTCTTCTGCTGAAGACGAAGGACCCGAAGATCCCAATCGTCATGACGACGGATGCGCTTTTTGCCGGCATTGATACGGTAAGCAAATTCCGCGAGACTCGAAGCATTGAGAGATAAAGAAATAGATGAGAGAGAGAGAGAGAGAGAGAGAGTGCGTCGTTAATTGGCCGTAGTTTGGCAGGGAAACTTTGTGAATCGAATACTTTCCCCTCTTCAGCCGCATCGCCGCAATCTAATTAATTAAAGGGCATCTTATTTAAGGGTATTTCCAGAAATTGGAGAATTCTTCAGGAGAGAAGGCCTCGGGGTGAGGCTCCCCGAGGCGAACTTGGAGGTCACCCGATCGTCAACAAAAGGGTTTCTCCCCCGAAATCGTTCTCTGCAATTTCCAATACGATTTTAAGAAAGAAAATATTGAAGCATAAGAAAAGGGTTGTTTGAGAATAATTAACTGGGGAAGACTGCGATAACTCGAATTTCACTTGCAGACTTCGAACACGACGGCCATCCTCCTCTACTACCTGGCCACCAACCCGGAGAAGCAGGAAAAGCTCTTCCAGGAGCTGAGGACACTGCTGCCCACGAAGGACGCGAAAATCACCAAAGAAGCCTTCAACGAGATGAAATACTTGAGAGCGGCCATCAAAGAAAGCATGAGGTTGGCGGGGGTTGCGGGGGTTGCGGGGGGTTGTGATCCATTGCCAACCCTCTCTTCCTCCCTGGAAGCAATTCATCAGGAGCCTCCGGTGCCCTTGTCAGTCGAAGAGCATCTATTTAAAGCTCAAGCTTCACTGACCAATTGATCGATGGTCTGTGGTTCCACCTGAAAGGTTCCCTCCGTAATGACTAAATCCGACAAATGACGTTTCTGCTGCTTTACGATCCTTTGCACTGCCTGAGTTTGGGGGTGTCACCCTCAAAATATTCATGTATTTTGGCTTGGGAGAGAAGAAAGTTGTGAGGTCGGAGGGAGACACTTTTGTGGTGTTTCACTTCATTCGTTTGACGCAGAGGGAGTGACGCTACAAGACACTTTGCATTTATAATCGGGTCAAATTACAAGTTTAAGATTACGTAAATTCTGCTAAGCTGAAACTTGATGAAATTGTTAGGAGTATAATTATATAAGTATAACATCGATCCGATGCTCGGAAAAGAATTGGCGCGGGTTCAAATTTCTGGAAAAATTTTTACTTTACCGCTTACACGAAATCAAGGACTGCTTCAATTCGGAAATGCTGCCCGTCATTTCAAGTTTTAGACGTTTTAGATTTTAGATATTATTATTTAAGTGGTTATTACGATTTCAGGTTGAAACCGACTGCGGGGGTTAACCAACGGTTGTCAAGAAAAGACATGGTTTTGGGCGGATATCAAATCCCAGCAGGGGTAACTTTTCTTATACTCTTTAGAGCAAAATTAGAGTATTTTCTTGGAAATTGTTCAATTGTCCTTCCTTCGCAGACTGTCCTCATGTCGGGGCACTCAGTTATGTGTCGAAAAGAGAAGTACTTCAAAGACGCGGACAAATTCGTGCCCGAAAGGTGGCTGAGGTCCGAATCGCAGGCCTTCGCTGAGGCCATCAGGCCATTCGTGTTCCTGCCCTTCGGCTTCGGCCAGAGGAGCTGCATCGGGAAGCGCATCGCTGAGGCGGAAATCGAACTCGTTGTCGCCAAAGTGAGTTTCCGCTGCGGGAAATGTTCCGGTGGGTGTTGGTGCCATTGACGAGCGAGGCTGTCTTTCCTCAGGTGATCAGAAACTTCGAGGTGAGCTACCACCACGGGGAGATGACATATATTTCGAGACTCGTGACGGCCCCGAACAAACCCCTGCGGTTCAGAATGGTGGAGAGAGCTGAATAAGGGTGGTTCGCATTCGGGGCAGCGGAAGAGGAACTTCCATTGGTGCAAAACCATAAAATCGCATCAAAAAGTAATCAATAAAAATTATAAATATTATATTTTACAAGATTAAATATGAATATGAATTGTAAATGAATAATTGTAATATATAATTATACAAAACTTTTTTACCACTTAAAAAAATATTTGTTAATACTAAGACATGACATAAAAATTAAAGTTAGGATAAAAAAATATAAATAATAAATGCATAATATATACATAAATAAATAAATATTAAATGATTAAAAAAAAACTATATCTAATTTTTTAATGTAATTTCCAAAAATGCATTTTTACTATATTCAAAATGTGATGTGATACAAATTAACATAAAAAAATTCAAAACAATTTCAGTAAGGTCGTTTTTAAAAAGGAGAAATATAAAAATATAATTATGTTTAATTAAGATTATTTTTTAACTTTATATTTTGTTTGTTTCATTGTTACTATTATCGTTTGAAATTATGTAAAAAAGAGGGTTATAAATAAAATAATTATATATTTTTAAGCCGTTTTCAATCAACTGCAAACACCCGTACTCTCTGATGTATTGTAAAATTAACGGGGATATTGTATTTCTCCGTTTATATAAAATATATTTCAGAGAACAATTGTCTCGGTTGTTATTGTTGTTTGTGCAAAAATTAATTTACTTTCACAGAGTGGGTAATTAACGCGATGATATTATCAAAGCAGTTAAGGGGGATTTTTTGCCCAAACAAATGAACTTTCCCTCCTTCTCGGATAATAAATACAACTGCTTTTGTTCCCCAAATTAAGTCCAGAATTTCATTTCGGGACCACAATTCACACTTCTGCTTTCAATACGGAGGACACTTCAAGATGGCGGACGAACGCTGGACGAACGCTGGACGAACGCTGGACGAACTCCCGTTTCTGTTTGTCTCCGACTGCTGCGGTCGGTCGAACCGAAGGGAACCACACACGGCGACGCCCAACCCCTCTGCACCCCTTCGCCCCCAGGCAGCCCCATCCCCTTGCGGCTCCCCCGATCACGCAAGAGTGACTAGCCTTTCAATTAGGCTTTATAACACCGCAGTTATGCCATTTTCTTCGTGCGGCCTTTGTGTGTTCGCCAGCAGGCTCGTTAATTAAACAGAAGTCGGTGTATGGATCTTTCCATCCCCCTGGAGGGGTGGCCGGAGTCATTCCACCCCCGAATGTGTGATGCCTACTTCCGATGAAAAGGTAAAACAAACTCTGAAAAAAACTAAATAATGTAATTTTGAAATTTGACGTTTTTGGGGGGAAATTTCGACCGGAAGATTTTTATATACTGAAATTAAACAGAATTTTTATTAGATGGTTGTTATATTATATGAAATACGTCTTATTTCTATCGTTCCCTTTTCTAATTTATCTATTTATATTATCATTATTAAATGTAGAAACAATTCGCTAAAAATTATATGAAAATTGTGAAAAATGTATACAGTATAATAATAATGTGCAGCGTGGATGCATTGAGTATTTGAAGAAATATAATATCCACCCCTTAATCGAATGTGGAACCCCGAATACTTAAATTCGCCACTTTGGCCACTGTACTCAAAGTGTCAAAAGAAACAAATCAACATCAGAACAGCAGAAAGGAATTCGTGAAGTTATCTGGTTTTTCCCGAAACCTAAACAGATTTTCTGGAGATTTCTCACTGATTTTCTTTTGCTGATTTTCGAGAAATGAAACATAGCGCAGGTGGAAAAACTCCGGTCGAAATGATCTTATTTCCCACAAACGGTGCACACACACACGAACACATTCTTTGACCAGATTTATACATTAATATGATTAACTTATTACATTTTTATTTATTTATTTTTATCTATTTGCAGTTTATTTATTATTTATTTACTTTTATTAGTTTATCATTAGTTAGCTGTTATTTAATTTTGTATTTTTTTAGAAAAAAAGAGAGTGAAAAAGAAAGAGAGAAAAAAGAGATGAGAAAATGAGAATACAACCGTCTCCAGCCCGTTTTGCCGAAAACAAACCCGGGAAAAGTGAACGATAATAAATCTCGAGCAGACCGGTGGAAGGTGAATTGAGAGAGAGAGAGAGAGAGAGAGAGAGAGAGAGAGAGATCTCCAGTGACGGCCCGTCAAACTTAACTATAACTAATTATTCGAGGATTAAAATTACTTTAATTAACGTTTCTTTTTTGTTTCCTTTCCTCATCGGGGGAGGTTTCCTTAACCCCCGCACCCCCGGGCAGAGCTCGTGAGATCATTAATCCCTCGGCGGGATTCCGCAATGAATCCCAGTTCATTTTCTCCCGGAGAATCCCGCCAGAGCACGTGGCCGGAAAAATTTGCCAGAAAGGATTATTCGGGGGCGAAAGGTTTCACCCCAAAAGGTGGAAAGGCATTAAGACGGCTTATTATTCATTTGGGTTTATTTTGGGACATAAAGTTCCGCTTGTCTTATAAAAGTGCCGTATGTTTACTGCCTCAATTAGCCAAAGCTAATTAACTTTACATTTGTTATTTAAGTTTTAATTATTTTTTATTATGATGCATTGTATTGCTGCTTACTCTTCTCAGCTATAGCACTTAGCAAAAAAGTTTTCAGTTTTTTTCGAATTTATGTCTAATTCGAGCGGACTCGGAGGTCTGCTTTCTGAAAGCAGAAAGAGGCATCAGCAAAAGCACATTAGCTGAAATCACATCGTAATGAACACAAAATGACTTCTTTATTAACATCGCTGACGATACAACATTTCAAAGAAAAAAATGATTTCCCGGGAAACGAGCTAGGAAAATTTTTGTTTTAGGATTGACGAGGAAGGGTTAATTGTGGGCGGGAGGGAGCGCTTTTATTAAATTCATATTTGCTTTTGAACTCCGCAGCAGAAGACATGGAAACAGCGAAAATCGTGGATTGTTTTTCTTTTTTGCCTCTTCAAAGCAAAAAATTCCTTCGCAACATTTTCATTTTGTTTTTTCTTTTCTTTTAATCCAAAAATTACTTCTTGGAGTTTGTTTTTTTTGATTGCCCAACTTTTCCGAGTTTCGTCTACATTAAAATAGGGAAACGTGGAAAATCCTCAACAACTTTTCTCTCTCTTCTTTTATTAGCATAATTTTTATAAAATTTCTCATAAAACTAGCGTGTTTGTTTAGTTTTGCCAAATGGCAGTTTTAAATTGTTTCCGAGAGACAATATTTCCAAGTTCTTTCTCTCGGGAAGAACAAATCTTAGTGGAGATTTACTTTTGGCTTTGCAACATCAAATCCTCTCAGTTTTCTCGCCATTTACCCGTTTTTTGCCTGGACATTTTGGAATTCGCTCAAGTGTCCATCTCCCGTAAAGTTTCAATGTGAAATCGTTTAAAACAATAAATATTATCCACGTGGTTATTTCACGCGTCAACTTTTCAATGTTTGTCGACATTTCAACAACTTCGTCGCCCGTTGTCATCTTCAGGTCTGAATGAAAATCATAAAAAATAACGAAGAACAGTAAAAAACTAAAACTACAATTGCTGGAATGGAATCGTCGAAACCTCCATATAACAAAGTGAATAATGTTTTATTTTTATTTTCCTTATTTATCTATTCTTTCCCGATGTTTCTCCTTTGTCAGAAATTTTCTTTATAATTAATGTTTTCCAGTCGTTGAATGTCAACGGCCATACCATGCTGAACACACCGGTTCTCGTCCGATCACCGAAGTTAAGCAGCATCGGGCGTGGTTAGTACTTGGATGGGTGACCGCTTGGGAACACCACGTGCCGTTGGCTATACTCTTTTCTTTTTCTCTTCTTTGGGGACACCATGTGCCGTTGGTTATACTCCCTTCTTTTTCTTTTTCTCTTCTTTGGGAACACCACGTGCCGTTGGCTATACTCTTTTCTTTTTCTTTTTCTCTTCTCTTCTCTTCTTTGGGGACAACACGTGCCGTTGGCTTTTATCTTTTCTTTTTCTCTTTTCTTTGGGAACAACACGTGCCGTTGGCTACATTCTCTTCTTTTTCTTTTTCTCTTCTTTGGGAACACCACGTGCCGTTGACTATACTCTTTTCTTTTTCTTTTTCTCTTCTCTTCTATTCTTTGGGGACACCATGTGGCGTTGGCTACATTCTCTTCTTTTTCTTTTTCTCTTCTGTTCTTTTCCCTCTTATAGTGCCGTTGGCTCTCTATTCTTTTTAAACGGTTTTATTTAACTTGGTTTTCGTGTCTCTGTTCGTCTGTCTGCAAAGACCGAGAATAAAAAACTTTGAGGCGAAATTTGGCCCATTTCCCTCGAACCGATTTCTTTCAAATTTTGCACACACTTTCCTTTTGGTAGACATTTCAAATTTCTGTAGTTATTTTTTAAATTGGTGTTCATGTAAAAATAAAAAAGAATAAATAAAATTGAAAAAGGCTAATTAATTGGTCTATTTACGAGTCTTCAAGGAGATAACCTTATCTCGGGCCGATGAATGAGCGCATTGTAAATATATTCTGCTATCACTTTACAACTCAGATAAAACCGTTTAATAATAATAACATTCTGCGGATTGCTTCTCTCCGCAGTTTTTGTCCGGAGATTGGACTCCACACACAGTGCTTTTTAGTCTTATGTTTTTTTCTTTTTAACATAGAACTAAAAAGTAAATAAATAAAAATTTAAAAAATATTTTTAAAGTTAAACGGTTTTATTTGAAGTGCACTAAAAATTAAAAAAATAATTTGTGATAAATTTTTTTGTTTATAAAACCGTGGAGCGATATCACATGTTCTGCGACCTGTACAATTTTTATGCAATTTTTATACTGTCTAAAGCCCCACGGTTTTATGGACAAAAATATTGGTCTTTTTCTTTGTCATCCATGTATTTATTTATACTCTTGCTTCAGAAATTATTTTTTTCATTTTTAGTGCACTTTAAATAAAACCGTTTAACTTTAAAAATTTTTTGATTTTTTTTTCATTTTACTTACTATATTTTTTTTGTTTGGCTTTGCTTTTTGTTTCTTTGGCTGCTTTATTTTTTTAATCTTGAAAACATATCTTAAAGACTTAAAATTTCTTAATTTTTTTACAGGTAGGAAAATAAAAATGTAAATTCAATAACTCCTTATTAGAATAACGTAAATAAACTATTCCAATCAAACTATTCAAATGAAGTTGAATGCAGCGAATTTGCGTAAAACTCCCGAAATACGCAAAACGACGAGATTTGTGATAAAAGAAAAATTTCCAGGTTCTCCATTATTCCTGTCGGGGCTTGTATAAATGGGAAAGCACTGCAGGGATGAATGGAAGACAGGGGGGGGGCTGTTCAACCCCCGCCCTCGTGTTTTGGACGCCCGCGTTCACAAGATGCAGGAAAAAATTTTGTTTTCACAAAACGAAAAAAGTCCGAATTGAGATGCGAACAACCATTTTTTGAACATTTGTTGGTGACATATTTTCTTTTTTCCAGCTGCCATGTGTGCTTGCATCGCTGTTTAATACTTTTTCATAATTTCCTTCTCGTGTTTTCTGCATTTTTCCCCGGTTTTGCATAAGATTAGGGAGATTACAACACCCGTAACACAGGTCGTTCAGCTGGGATGCGTTCCGACATCGCTGAATAAGCTGCTGCCGACGCAACAAGTGACGTCGACGTGAAAGGGGCAGTAAAAGCTTCGGAGGACTGAAACGAACGAAGGCGATGTTAGTGGCTTAAACGACTGTGCCCGAAATGGCTACCTTATATTACCATATAAAAGTTAAAGTTTTCCACCCCCGGGAATTGCTTCGGTCGAACACCACCCACAGCGCATGCTCTTTCAACACAACAACGAGACTTGGTAATGGCTTCTCAGGTTATCCAAATAAAATCTCCAAAATGACGAAACCATCGCTTTGGGGAGAGAAAAGTACATTCAAATACATACCATATGCCAGACGACGTCATTTCTTCTTAATGTGTAAATTCTGCTTCGTTTGTGATTATTTTTCCACGTTCAATATGGAGTATAACGAACACTAGAGTTTTCGTATTGAATAATAATTTATTACTTGCCAGATAAAAGGAATAATTAATTAAAAAGAATCAGTTTTCGGGAATGAAACAGATATTTTCTGTTGACAAGATTTTTGCATGAATTCATCACTCCGGATTGCGTAAGAAACGGAAAGAGTCGAAGGGTTTACCTCTGAAAGCGATGTAGATTTAGTCGAGGTAAAAGAAAAGAAGGAAACAGAAGAAGAATAAAAAGAAAAGAAAAGAGTATAGCCAACGGCACGTGTTGTTCCCAAAGAATAGAAGAGAAGAGAAAAAGAAAAAAAGCCAACGGCACGTGGTGTCCCCAAAGAAGAGAAGAGAGGAGAAAAAGAAAAAGAAAAAGGTATAGCCAACGGCACGTGGTGTTCCCAAAGAAGAGAAAAAGAAAAAGAAGGGAGTATAACCAACGGCACGTGTTGTTCCCAAAGAAGAGAATAGAAGAGAAGAGAAGAGAAAAAGAAAAGCCAACGGCACGTGGTGTCCCCAAAGAAGAGAAGAGAGGAGAAAAAGAAAAAAAAGAGTATAGCCAACGGCACGTGGTGTTCCCAAAGAAGGGAAGAAAAGAGAAGAGAAGAGAAAAAGAAAAAGCCAACGGCACGTGTTGTTCCCAAAGAAGAGAAGAGAAAAAGGTATAGTCAACGGCACGTGGTGTCCCCAAAGAATAGAAGAGAAGAGAGGAGAAAAAGAAAAAGAAAAGAGTATAGCCAACGTCACTATAAGAGAGAATAGAAGAGAAGAGAAAAAGAAAAAGAAGAGAGTATAGCCAACGGCACGTGTTGTTCCCAAAGAAGAGAAAAAGGTATAGTCAACGGCACGTGTTGTTCCCAAAGAAGAGAAAAAGGTATAGTCAACGGCACGTGTTGTTCCCAAAGAAGAGAAAAAGAAAAAGAAAAGATAAAAGCCAACGGCACGTGGTGTTCCCAAAGAAGAGAAAAAGAAAAAGAAAAAGAAAAGATAAAAGCCAACGGCACGTGGTGTTCCCAAAGAAGAGAAAAAGAAAAAGAAGAGAAAAAGGTATAGTCAACGGCACGTGGTGTTCCCAAGCGGTCACCCATCCAAGTACTAACCACGCCCGATGCTGCTTAACTTCGGTGATCGGACGAGAACCGGTGTGTTCAGCATGGTATGGCCGTTGACATTGAAAGAATGGAAAACATTAATTATAGAGAAAATCTTTGTCAAAGAAAAAGATTGGGAAACAAAGGGTAAATGAGAAGTTGGGTCGTTCGAGTGGGGACAGAGTGTGCATAATTAATGGATGAAATAAATAGTATTTACCTGAAAAGTGAAAGAATAAAAGCGGAATGAAATAAGTGAAATGGGGTCAATAATATTCCGGAGGGGAAAGCGAATATTTAAAATAAATAGAGCATTTATGGAGGGTTGGAGGGTGGAAGGGTGAGTTAGAAAGAAGAAAATCGTTGGCGTGAATCGTTAGAGAAATGAAACGTGAAAACTGTAAAACCTCGCAGGATTTCATTTACATGATTTAATAACAAAAAAAATTTCTCCGAACGAATCTATTCATACAGGGGAAAATCTCCCCACGAGGTGAAAAATTTCCATTTCTCGCCCCCCGCGCCACTCCCCCCACAAATTCGAAAGGAAAATCGGTTACGAATTCGCGTGAAAAATTGTGCCCAATCAGTCAGCCAAGAATGAGCTTAATTTTCCTTGTTTGGCGTTCAAGTGGTGAATTAATGTTACTGTGGTTTGTGATTTGGCCACCGGAACTTCCGCCGGAAACGACCGTTGATGGTGGGGAGAGGAAAGGAGGAGTTGTGTGTTTGTGTGCGCACATTTGGCCAAGTCTAATTGGCGGAGCAACAGGTCTATTCTTTGCAGGAACCGGAAGTGATTCGAATGCACACGCGAAATGTCGGATGCGGGAGAAAATGGGGGCGATTTCCGGTATTGATTAAATGTTGCTTTAATGTCGCATTCAGTCTCTGGCATTGTTCACGTGAAAAAGGCTAATTTATCAGGAACTGCGTGCGGCTGTCACTCGCAGATCGTCCACTTGAGAGGTATTGTTCAGCGGTCAGTTGATCAATTGTTCTGTGCTGTCTCGAAGGGAACTCTGAGTCTGATATTTTAAACGATTATACATTTTCTATTTGTGTGAGCGAACAAAGTGTGTGTTGGGGAACACTGAAAGCCATTCTCAGAAACGTTCAGGCGGAGACAAAGCGCTGAAGAGTGTTGTCGTGCCTTGAGGCCAGATGAACAAATTTGGGAGAACTCGTCGTCTTCCCATCTTGTCTTTCTTCCCGACGAACCCACGGGAAGTGTTTACCGAAGACATTTCGCAGAACTTTCCCGAAACTCAAACAAACACTCCAATTTCCCTATTTTATTAAGGTCGGGGTGCGCGAGCAATGACTTTCCCGAGAAAAATTACTTAAAGCTGAGTCTGCACCACTTTCACCTTTCTCCTTCCCGCAGGCAGTCGGAAAGGCCGAAACCCTTCTGCTTCTTTCCTTACGAGTCCATAAATTAGAATTAGGCGCTGTGCTTTTCATGGGAACAGAATGGCGTTATTTAATGGGTGGTCAACCAGGGGGCGCCAAACATTAATGTCAGGGAGTGAAAATAGAACTTTGGACGGCACAATTCGTTGAAGGGGTGGAAAATTATTTATAAAAAATCTAAAACAAGCAGAATGTGCTGCTGTTCTCATTTTCGTTAAGCGCCTTTTAATCTGTGAGGGAAAAAACCAGCAGTAAAATTGATCGATGACGGCCGATAGTTTTTCTTTCTTCTTTTCTTTCTTCCTCTTTCTTCCTCTTTCTTCCTCTTTTTTTCTTCTGTTCCTATTCAAAAAAAGCAAAATTTTGATCTGAAAAGTCTTTGGCGGGACTCACAGCCGACAGAGTGGCCTTTTTATCTTCTGTTTTAATATGTAAAGTATATAAAAGAGTAACATTAACTAAAAAAATGGAAACCTTTTTCTTCCTTTGGGATTCGAACCAGTCATTGTCTTTCACACTCACTACGAAAGCTCCCGAAGAATTCCGAGTTGAACGGGAGTTGCTTGTGTATTTCTAAAGTGGGAGACTTTCCAGTTCGGGCGAAGCAATTACATCTTTTCTGAACGGTCGTCCATTGTTCGCATCGGCGAGGGGTGATCATCCCCGCGGTGCCTTCCAGTGGTGAGGAGGGCCATCGCGTGACAGCCGCTATTTCCTCAAAATCCGGCAAATCCAAACAGAAACAAGATTTTTACGAGTGGCTTCCACATGCAAAGCGCCCCCAAATGGCAATTTACATGCGATCCCTCCGAGAACCCTTTATGAACGCCTTCCAACATTTATTTCTTCTCTTTCACATCTTTCACATCTGTTTTTCACTTATATAATTATTTATATATATTATTTAATTCTTCGTAAAAACTATACTTTATACTGTACATGAATAAATAGATGAGTTTATTCTCTGAAAAACTTCGTCTATGCGAAGAAGAAGAAATAGAATTTTTAAAAAAGTTGCTAAATTTTGTAAATTGAAAAGGTTGCCAACCTCTGACATGAAAGAGCGAACACTCGAGGAAAAATACGAAAAGAAAAGAATATTTTTTGCGGTTTTTCTTCATTTTCACAAATCGACTATTAATCGAAGAAAATGATTAGTTTTGGCTTTTCTTTAAAAAAAAAAATGTTTTTTCTAACAAAAGAAATCTTCTCATTGGTTTCCAAAAAATAATCATTTTTTTGGTAGTAAAATTTTATTTTAATATTATTTTATTTAATTATGTATATTTTTATTATTATTTACGCAAAGAAATTCATTTTGTTTTTGTGACTGTACAAACAGTCGAACATTCGAACAGCTGTGTGTTCGAATATTATTATATTATATTTTCTTCGAAGAGGCGGAGAGAATAAATAAAAATTGGAAATGGTCAATACGACACAAAAGTCGAATTTGGAGTTCATAAATCAGAATCAAAAAGTGAGCCTTTCGCGCCTTTCTTTCCTTTTTTGGGGGGAAATAAAAATTCCCCAGATTTTGATTAATAGACCCTTCCACTCACACGCGCCCTCCTCCAAACGATCGGACCAGATGTTGCCCAAAGGAAGGCAGCCTTCGTCAGATTTCACCTCATCGTGATGAGAGAGAAGGAAAAGGAAAAGCGAAAACTACAAAATAAAATAAATAAATGAATAAGAAAGAAGTAAGCAGCCGAAAAGCTGACCCAAAAGCAGTGTTAATACGCGTTTTGGTCCGTTAATTTCGGTACTCGACACAATTTCGGTACACAATCCGTGTAAGAAGAAAGTATAAAAGAAAGAGAGAGAGAGAGAGAGAGAGAGAGTGGAGAGGGGAGAGTGAAATGCACGCTGTCGTTGACCAACAGGTGAAATTAAATATTTACCTGACTTTTTCGATGCGTCGTTTTTGGAAAACAGAAAATGTTTAATTGATGAGGGCGATAAAAAAGAGAGCGAATCGAGAGGAATTAGAGCCAAATGAAAATAAATAGAGAGTAAAAGAAGTCAATAAATGCAGAAAAACGGAGAGCAGAAAGCTGACAAAGAAGAACATTTTGAAATTACAGAGGTGCCTCGACAACAATTACAATTCGACCAGTCCGAATTGTAATGCCGTGCATTTTTGGGTGGCCATTTTGGGGGCCCAATTATACTCACTCGGAATGAAAAGAATAGCATTTGACGTCCTAAAGACCCCATTATCGAAAACTGTAAAGAATTTTGTATCGAAGTGTAAAAGTTACAAAAAATCACTGACTTTCTCTTTTCTTTAATCACAAGAAAAGGGTTAAGGTCACGAAAATGCAAATTCACCTCAAATCGCGCGAGTGTAAAATTTGAGAAACCGCGAAAACCGCAGAATTTGACAAATGAAAACCTTTGTAAAAAGGTGGAAATTCGGCGAGCCGACAATCGTGTGGCCCTCGTGGCCCGGGAAATCACAACAATTTCCCTCTTTCGGGAAACTTTTCTTCTCATTTCAACTTTTCCTTTTGGGATATTTTTCAAAGGAAATCACTTCCGGTTTTCCAGTTTTTCAAAAATTTTCATGGTCGCAAGCTCAGGTTGGGAAAATGAGGGTTTATCCAGGGAGGGAGGGTCGAATCGAATAACAGTTAGGGGTTGTTTTTAAGATGTATAAAATCAGCGATTTTTCATGGAAAACCTTTCCGAATTCGCACTGACGTTTGCAGAAATGTTATTGGAAAACACTGAGTTTGGCCAGTTTGGCATTTATTTTTATCTCCGAGTTTTTCTTCTGCCTTTTTCCTTCGCAAATGGATACAAATGATGAATTCTTTGTAAGGGGTTGTAATTTCGCCTTCCATATTCGTGGCGAAAAAGTTGTCGCGAAGAAGAGCCATTAAAAAGATTGAGGAAGGCTCATTTCGTGGGAGAGAGTTAAATAATTCATTTCACCTACATACTGTATTTGAGGAGAGAGGGGAAAACTTTGCCTGTTTTTTTCATAAACAAGTATAAAAGTATAAGACATATTTTGAAAAATTCCCTTTTAGCATGGCATAAGTCTTGAAGAGATTAAACGAACAACAAGCGTTACTGGAGAAGTTTGAAAATCTCATGCGATTATTTCCACTAAGCCTCCCACCGCTTTTAGAAAAGGGAAACCACCGCCCTCTCCCGTTCCTTTTATCTCGCAGGGAAAGCTGAAATTTTTCCTTTTCTTCTCTTCGCCCCTCTGCCCTCGACCACAGCAACAGCACCAGAAAAAACCCTTTCTGTTCCGCACTAATTTTTGAATGCGAGCCTTCTTTGACAAAACATTTTTTAATTGTGGTTTTTTAGTGTTTCCAGTGTTTTGTGTAAGTTTAAAAGTGCCGCATGAATTCGTCGAATTATTAACATTAATTTTTGAACATTTTCAGAACAAATTCATTTGCACTCATTTTGAAATTTAACATTGCATTCAAAATATATTCCGACAAATTATAAAAATTACAAAATTGTAGAGAAAATAAAATAACAAAATTTTGGAAAACTAAAAACAGAATCGGTGAAAGAGTAAAACAAAAAGCATTTTTAAAATTAAAATCAATTCATTGAGTAAATAAAAAATTATAGTAAATCTACAGAAAACACCCCATAAATTATAACTAAATAGAAAAAATAAAATAAATAATTATTAATAAAAAATTAAAATTATAATAAACACAATAAAAAAACTGTATAAAACAATAAATGAATTTTTAAATATTAAAAAAATAATACGAAATTATAAACTTTATGTAATGAAAACTAAAAACTATATAATAATTAAAATTAAATTAGTAAAGAAAGTGAAAGAAATTAATTAAATGGCTGAAAATGCAATAAAAGAGTGAAAACACTGCAAATGCTCGTTGACAATGGCTTTCCTTTGAGTCCCACCTTTTAATAAAAAATTTCCAGGAAAGACCTCTCAGCAATCGGACCTCTTTGAATTCATTAAGTGTCAGCTGTGCCGCGGTCACTGCTGTTCTCACCCCCAAAGACCCAGAGTTCACTTCGTGGACAAGGGCCGAGTCCTCCCCTGCTCTCGAAAACCCCTTCGGTCCCTCCTCTCCAGTTGCCGGTGTCACCCCGAGCCAAATTCCAAGAAGACCGCCCCCGAATTAAGGGAAGGAGAAAGCACGAGCGCTGCGCAAAAATTATGCAAACTCAATCATAATATTCGGTTGACATAAACAAGCATCTGTTATCGGTCCTTTTCAGGGTTTCCTGGCGGTCTAATTTTGATAAGAGAGACAAAAATGAAAAAGGGTCGTCAAGTGTTTACTCTGACGTCCGACCGTCGTCATGAGGGTCAATTTGATCACCTGACTCTGGAAAAAGGGAGACGATGAGGAATTTATGAAATAATAATGAAATTGCTCGGTTGATAATCCGATTTGTGTGTGCGACGAATAAAATTTAAAAAATTACACAATTAAGAAATAAATAAAAACGAAGGTGATATAATATTATATACGTTTCTGAAAATAAAACTATTTATATCATAAAAATAAATCAGTCAAAGTATAAAAACACTAATTAATGTTTTTGGAAATTAAATTGCAACTATTTATTTAAAGACAAAGTGAAATTCGCTTTCTTCTCATACATTAAATTAAATTACAAATTAACACTACAACGAACTTCTGAGTCATTATTGACCGGGAGCGCCATAATTTCATTGCCATTCCGTTAATCCCCAACTAATTTTCTTCTAATTTCGTGAGTTTTCATTAATTTTTGCGTGGATTAACGCCAGTGGATGGTCAAGGAATTTTTCAAAAATTTCTAAGGGGGCTGAGATGAATTTGAGTATAACTATGAAGGCCGAATGTGTCACTTTTTACCCCAATAACGCCACTATTTCTCAATTAAATTTATCCACGGCCTCATTTATTGTTGTTTACATTACACATAAAAACTAACATCTACTTGGAATTTCGGTACAGCAAAAGCATTAAAACTATTAAAGAATAAATGCGAAGAAAAGCGGAAAAATAGCAACAAATTGAGCGCTTTTAGGCTGAGTGTCAAAAGTGACACCTCCGGGCTTTCCGCTCGTTCTAGTGTTAAATTAAATCCGTGTGAAACGAGTACCGTGTAAATCGAGGGACAAGCGTAATTACTATTATGTTTCTGACTCTTCTTATTCAGATTTGATGAAAAGAAAAGCCCAGTTTTTGGTTGTCGCGAGGTTTTCCAGAATTAATTAGAGTGAACAGAGGAAGGATTCGGTCTGGAAAAGAAAAGAAGTTTTTCTGAAACCACTCAAGTCTCATTTGGGGGTTATTTATTCAATATTTGAGCGAGGGAGGTCGAAAACAGGGGTTTCGAGTGGGGGAAACCTGCGGTTTCAATAAAAAACTTTGGAGGAGCACTCGAGCCCAAACTTTTCCATTTTCCATTTTCAACGGTCAATGCACTTGAGCAGAGGGCCGCCCTAAACCAGGTGAGTTTTCCGTTCGGGAGAACAATGAAAACTGCGAGCGGGCGCCTCAGCCTCTCGGATAACATCATGACGCCATTTCCGCTTTTCCGACTTTGAAAGCCGTTTTCGAATCCGCCATTGAAAAAGGCCCGCGAGGGGGAAAAGGAAATTAACCGTAAACTGTTAAAATTAATTTCTGTCAGGTGTGAGGGAAGAAAGGAAAAAATCGTGTGGGGTGAAGTTGTCTGGAAACTCGCGGGGCGAAACAAATTGAAGCATCGACAACAACAAAATGGCGATAACGTCACGGAAATGAAGAACGTTGACTTTTCTTTTATCGCTCGGAAGGGGTTGACGGGGCGCCTCAGGCACAAAACGACCGTCGTTCATGCGTAAGACTGACAGACACACAGAAAATGGTTAAATCAAAAACTTTAAAGGGGGGAGGGGAGGGGGAGGGGAGGGGGAGGGGATTTTTGAGCGAAATTCAAATGAGAAAAGGGAAAGTCGAATTTCGTCACATTCGGAACAGAAAATAAAGTTCGGTCACGTTTCCCGCCATTTTATCTCCGAGAACTGTTTGACATTGGAAGAATCTTATTTTCTCTGGGATTAATTCTATTCAGGCTGGCCTAAGGTTGGGAGAGCGCTCCCGAAAACGCAGCCGAATGCTTTCGCGGTTGGGAAAACCAGAGAAAAGCTGTCACTGGCCTTATGTTCTTTTCAGCGGTTCAAAAGCTGCAACGAGTGTTTCAAATGTCCTTTGATGTCTTCGTCTGCTTCTTGAAAGGGGATTCAGACCGAATGATCTGCCGTTTTTACCTGAAAATGAAAAGAAACGATTGTATTAAAAAAGAAAATATTTACTTTTATATAATAATATAAAATATATTTCTCCCCTTTTCGCCCTTAGGCACACTGCACTAACTTCTTCCATTACATGACATTTATAAAAAGTACATTTCAGAATTAGGGGGAGAGAGAAGCCCACCTACTGTATATAAAAAATTAGATAAAGAAAAAATATATATTCATACAGAGGTTACACGGAAATTAATAGACAGACAACAAGAAAATACCCGAAAAGCGATAATTAAATAAATAAATCAATAAACGAACAATAAATATATACCAAAACATTAAATAAATATATTATTATTAAATTAATATTTACATTTAACCTCAACATTTATAATTCTCTGAATTCATTCCTTGTTGTCATTCTTTGAATTTATTCTTTGCTGCAAATGCACTCAATCAAATGCGATTTTCCATAAAATCGAGTGGTCTCATTAGGAATTAATGAGAATGCTTTTAAAAAATCCTTTTGTCACGCATCGGCCCCATTCTTCCATCACTCCGTGTGGGAGCTGTGGGACCATCCCTTCGCATCCCCGCGCATCCCCTCGCGCCCCCACAGGCAGCTGGGCAGCTCCCATAATCCCCTAATTTTTAATAATGAATAGTCATCGGGGCCCTCAGGGCCAAATCCGGGCCTTTCGCTTAAATCGCTCGTGACAATGACGAATCGAGGATTCGGGATTAGTCGCAGGTTCTTATGACAGCTAAACAGGGCAACCCGCGTTTAATTAAACTTTGTCGGGGTGGAAAAGAGAAGTTCTCCCTCCCCGGGAGGGGCGGCGAAAGGAAATCAATGACATCCGAAAGTTGTTATTAAAAAGGCCGGGAAGGGGTTGGCCCGCCCTTTCTCGCCCCCGGCTCCCTTTGGCCTCTAATCGCCAGCAGAACACGGGGTTAACATCTGTCTTAAACACTTTAATCACTGCCTTCTCGAAGAAGATGTAAATTAATGGTGTCATCAGTTACTTTGAAGGCGGTGATTCTCTTAAAATTCAAAATGGCTGCCGTCGGACTGCTCTTTCTCGGGACTCAGATTAAAAATAAATATATTTAAGTGGGAATAATTATATTTATTTGGGCACTCAAAGGCGAAACATAAAGGGAAAACCAAAATGGATTTCTTAAGGCGAAAGCAAACAAATGCGAAAAGTTTTGCTTTTTATGTATCGCTAACTCTCCATATTTTATAAGTGTAAATTCTATGCTAATAAAGGGAAAGCGCAGGAAAACAAGCTTTTTCCGAAACAAAAAATTTCGAAATCATTTTTTATCTCCCCTTTCCCTCCTCCCCACCCAAGAGTTTTCCTACTGAGCTTTTCCACAGGATATCTTTTCTTTTTTCTTCGCGTGTGAGTTCTTTCTCGACCCATGGACAACCTTTCACTTGATTTTGAGTATACTTATTTATTTATTTTTAGTTCCAGCTTTTTCAGTATACTTATTTATTTTATTTATTTTTTCACTCTCAGTTTTCTACATTCACTTATAAAATTTATATAATCGCCGAAGACGAACTCAATTGTAAAAATCAATAAAAATTAATTGGTATTTTCTTTTCTTTTCCATCTTCCATATTCTTTCATATAAAATTTTGGATTTAATTCCCTTTATCTTTTTATCTAACTCTGCGTCTAATCCCGGGACAAGATTTGAATTGGGAATTGGGCTAAAACCTGTAAAATTACTTTTTCCTTCGTAATCTCTCCAACTCATGTCCAGGAAACCGTTCTCTTTCCTGCGGCACAAAAGTGTTTGGGAAAGGCAACAGCAGAACGGAAGTGATTTTCGTCCGAAGATGAGTTCGAAGGAGATAAGAAGGTCGAAACTCGCGTAAAATTTAACGGAGAGGGCGAAAGTTTCCTTAGGCCATAAATAAGCGAAGAATGAGAAGCTCGCGCTAAAGTTCCTTCGCTCGAAACCGAGCAAAAAAAGGGAAACTTCGGCAAGACAATAAAGACAGACAGACAATAAATTTATTTATTATTAAAGTCCAAAGTTTAATTATTCAGGAAAAGCCTCTTAGTCATTGTGAAGGCAATTATTTTTTACAAAACAAAAGATTGAAACTCGGCAACGAGAAGAGCAAGTTCACGGCGAAAGGGGAACTTTTGCGGTTATATATTAACTGGGAATGCATGCCTCGGGGCAATGAGGAGACCGGAAGGGAAGGAGATCACAAAGGAGACGTTTCATCTGACCCGGATTTTCTGGGAGGCGAAGCACCTGGACGAAGCCCAAAGGAAAGTCCCGTTGTTTCCCCTTTTCGGCTTAAAAATCATTTGTTGTCGGTTCGTTCCATTTCCTGATTGGAAGTCTCAACGCGTCGCCACAATGCAAATATGTCAACAATATTATCGGGGACTTTTTCTTTTCCACTTTAATGGAGTGCAAATAAAGTATTTCGTTAATGACGCGTCGCGCAAACTTGTCATCGTCTGCTGGTCGATTAGGTCAACGCGTCATGCAGAATTCACCGGGCGAAAACCGTAGATTTGATGGGTTTCTCTCTTTCCAAAATGGCTGCCGAAGAATGAAAGCATTATGTCTCTGTAGGAGTGCGAGCAATAATATACAATAATACAGTATACTAATTGCAATGCCTAACCCAACATTCAGTTCTCATTATATTTTCCAATGCCCAATTTAACCGGATTATGAAATATTATAAATAATTTTTTAGGAGTTAAACACTTTGCTGAGCATCCCATCACTGTTTTCATTTGAGAAATGCTGACGTTCCCCGAGGGGGCGCTGACCTGCAACAACATTGTTGACACACTTGCCACAAATCTTCCGCCCCCTCCGGGTCGAAGAAAGCGCTCTCGGAAGAGCCGCCACCCTTGCACCCCATCCGGGAAATTTATTTCCTCAACGACAGCCCCGAGACTTTGTTGGGGCGGCCGCTCCTCTTCGGCAAAAAACTGAGAGCCCATTTTCATTTACGAGCATTTATGTGACCGCCGAGACTAATTTTTTCGCATGCGAAAGCAAAAGTTTCCCACAACTTTTCCAACCCCTCGCCCCCTCCCCCCGAAAAAACATAAAAAAGCTGAAAAAAGCTCTTCCTATCGGTTTTTGAAGGGAACTTGATAAATGTCTCCTCTTCCCATGGATTAACTCATTACTCATGTTAACTTATACGACTGACAAAGAGTGATTTGCTACGGAAAAAAAACAAAATAAAATAAAACCTCTGCATCCCTTATTTGTCTTAGGAAAGCCGAGGGAAAAAAAAAATTTTTTACCTTTGGAATCTCGAATTCGAATCCAATTTTAGAGTTTTCTGAACACGAAAGGGTCCGCGTGATGAAAACAAAAATTTGTTTGACTCTCCTAAATCCTTTACGGGTTAGGGAGAACCCATTGGGGGTGGAAAAGGAAGATGATCGGGTACTTCAGGGTCGGAAGGAGAAGAAGGACAGGAAAGTGAGGGTTGAACGGGGGTGGAAGAGACCGAAGAGTTTACAGAATGCAGATAATTTGTGGTCAGTGAGTCTCTAATGAAAACGAAGAATAGATCGCATTCACTTTGTATACTTAATGACATAGTAAGCGAAAGACAGAAATTGGCCAAACGGGGACAAGAGAGGGTGCACCACAGGGCGCACCACAGGGTGCACCGGTGGGGGAAGAGGGTTGACATCATGGCCGGAGCCCTGAGAGGCTTCGCGCTCGTTTATCATAAATCCGAGGGCGGGGAGGGGAGGGGCGGAGGGGAGTCGGGCACAAACCCCCGAGTTTCCTTTTCATCGAATCTCGCCGGAAATGAAGTTCCTTTTCGGGAACCTTTTCCAAGGAATAAATCATTAAAATTGGATCTCCAATTTCTTCCACGACGGTGTTCGTGCCACGAAAAAACCGGACACATTTGGGATTCGGTTGTTCGTGGAAGAAGAAACTTTGTCGGGGAATACGAGACAACAAGTGAAGACTGTCTACGCTGTCCTACGCTGTGTCCAGGTACGCCGTGAATGACGGGTGCAAAGGTACAGGAAAAGGTTTTGGGAAACCGGAAACATAAAACCCGCCAGGTTTAGAGTAAAAAAAGCAAGTTTTGATTTCCATGCGTTTCCAAAGAGATAATATTTCGGTAACCGTTTAATTTATATTCTCGTCTTTTTCCATTTTTTCCAATTTTCCCTTTCCCTCCCTCTGGAAATCCCAATTTCGGACCGGTTTCGTCCTCCCCGTCCTCCTCCGGGTTTCCGGGATGGAAACCCCGATAAGAAATCCCTTATCTTAAGATTTAGGTCATGCATGTGAAATGGGAGGCTGGAGGCTTCGGCTCGTGAGAATTTTCCAAATCTGTTTCGGCTCCCGGAAAATTCCGTTTTGTTTACCTCACGTTTTCATCATTTCGTTGTTAAAATATGATAAAACAATATGATCGCGTGAATGCGGGTTTGGGGGGCGAAGGGGGAGGAGGGGGGGGAGGAGGGGGTGTGGAATTGATTCGATTGCCGCGGCCTTTCGGTGGGAGCCGGTCGGAAAAGGTGCAGAGGTTTTCCCTTTTTTATTTAACTATTTAAATCAATTTATCATATATAATAATTATAATTTAGGAAAAATAGAAGGAAAAAAGAAAGGATAAATATGGTAAGGAAAAGAAAAGAATGGGAAAGAAAAAGTAAAAGCGGAAAGAAATAAAAAATATAAGAGGTAGAAAAAATGATTCATGTGAGTGAAATGCAGGCGAGTTTTAGATTGAATACAATCCCAGTAATGAAAAATACAATTGTACTGATTGACAGGAGGAATTAAATTGTTTTTAATAAGTCAACTCACCCTCAGTAATTTCGTCCTTTCTTCAAGGCTTCCGTCTCAGGGTTTGAGCAAGAGGGTGGCAGTGGGGAGCCTCCCACCAAACTCTGTTGCTTTCGCCCCCAAACTTCATTCTGCAGCCAAACCGCTGCGACCGACGCTTAGACACTCGGAAGCAAAGCTTTTAAGGCAGCTGCTTTCAAAGGGAGCTTTAATAAAACTCATCTCGTTTTGCAATTCAAAGGACGCCAGACAGACGGACGTACTCGCTTTGTAGTCGAGGAGCGCCCCGCATTTGCATCGTTTTACATCCACGACAGGTACTTCCGCTGCGGTTATTCCAAGCGAAAAGGTCACCTCAGTGTTCTCTCTAAATTGACTTTTGCCGGTCTTTTGCAAAAGCTCCATTGACAATCACCGATTTCGATTTATTCGGAGGGATGGAAGTGTATGCGGTGCTCACCCCTCTCTCTCTCGAGATCGAAATGCAGAAAGTCGTCTCCCTTTCTTTTGCTGATATTAAAAGTCCCATAATTCGGAAGCGGGTAAAGCTCCCCCGAGACGAGAGCTGAAAAGCTCTGGTTGGCACTCGTAAAGAATAAAGGGCGCGCATTTGCAAAAGGATTTCGAGGAGCACAATGGTCAAGGGGTGGTGATATTTAAGGGATGGCTCGGCCAGATTTTTACTGCCGAGAGGGTATTTTTTCGAGAGCGGAATTTCTGTTCCAGTTTGGGGAGGAATGGAGGAAGAGCATTTTCATTGTTTCGTTGTCAGCATTTTTAACTTTAAATTTGGTTCATAAGATATCCGTGGAATTTTGTCTTTTTCTCTTTTCCTTCAAATCTCTCTCCTTGTCATTCTCTTCTTTTTATCTTTCTCTCCCTCTCTCTCTTTCTTCTCCTCTCATTCCATTCCTTTTTATTCTTCCATCTCTCTCTCTCTCTACATATCTTCCACTATTTCTATGTTTCTATTTTCCTCTTCATCTGCATGTGGGAGGATAACATTTCTTCAAAAAGAAGAGTCTCTGATTTGCGGTTAGGACTCTGAAGGGAGAACGTTCTCAACGTTCAATCATTCTCATCAACCCCATAAAAACTAAGAAAGAGAAAATCAGAGAAGAATAGGGGAGAGAAAGAAGATGGCCGCTAAGAGATAGAAACGTTGCTCAAAGAAAACAACAAAAGGCGAGCGAATAATTGCTCGACACAGACGGCGCTGTTGTCTAATTTCTAAAGCAGAAACAAAATTAGGGGATATTTGGAAAGTGAGCCAATGAAAAAGGAAAAAAGGAAAAAAGGAAAAATTGAAAAAACAAAACGTCCTCTCGTGTTTGTTTTTCCATCGACCAATCAGATAACGGCTTCACTAAACGGCCAACTCGCATTTATCAATGAAAACCGCGTTTATTGTTTTCTTTTTCGTTTATCTCTGCTGACCCACTTTTATTCCAATAAAACAACCCCTCCAACCCCTCCCGGCTGCGTATCATTTACGCGTAAATGCCTACGCTGTGTAAATATTAAAATAGGAGCTTTAAAAGGGCGACGCTCTAAATATTAAATAATTAATTTGAATTATTTTGCACCTCTGCGTACCTTTGCGTACCTTTGCGTACCTTTGCGTACCTTTATGTACCTTTGAGTACCTTGACGAGTGCGTCAACTTCTTACATGAAACGATAAAACGAAAACGAATTAAAAATACAGGAGAAAACCGAACGGGTCATCAAAAATGGATCCGCAGGATTTGTTAAATGCCCTTTAAAAAATAAAATTCATCGTTTTGACAGTTCGAAGGGTGGAAAATCCGGAAGGGAAGACGAAAATCCGCAAAAGCGTAGCCAAAAATGCAAACAGCACGAAGACATTTTCCTTCGGTGGACGGACGGGGGAGGGAAAAGGTTTTATATATTTCAATTTGGTCATTTATGACAACATGTCGGATCTTGTCAGGAAAAGAAAGTCCGATGAATAAAATGGGAACGGCATTCGTGAGCGATCAGGCGAAGGGAGGGGGCAAAAGATATCCGAGTCCCACTTTTAAGCCTCCTCAAATCTCTTCCAAATAAACAACGTCGAGAGATTACATCCCGGGAAAATGAATTTTTCTGGGGAAATTCAAAATGAGTTCCCCGGATTTTCCCTATTAGGCTTCTCCAGGGAATTGTTTCCAGAGGCACCGAAGAGGATTTTATAAATCACGTCGAGGAGGCCTCTTTGGCTCCCCTCCCTCGTTACCATATTTCTGACTTAACTGCGGGTCACCAGGAAGCGTTTCTTTTCCCTTCGACCACCCCCGAAGTGCATTCCTTCGACCACCCCGGGGCGATGGCGATTCCATAATTACCCCTGAGCCCGTTATTCTGCTTTCGAATGGATTTTCCCGAGAGTTTTCTGTCAGTTGGCCCCAAAATAGAATTTCCAAAAACCACCCCGATAATAAGAGGGTGATTTTTTAAGAAAAGAGCTAAGATTTCAACTTTTGATTGTACACTTGAAATATCATATGTCCATTTTTCGTGCGGATGTAAATTACTTTTGTAATTACAAAATCACCCCAAATTACAAATAAGCGTTAAACTTAATTCTAAAAATAAGAACGTCCCCATGCACGTCTTTGTCTAAAATCTAATTTTCCGGAGTGAGTAGACCCATTTGAGGCGATGCTTTAGTCTCCCCGGACGGAAAAAATTTCATTAAGAAACCTAATTAAATTGTTTTTTCCGATCGGAATCATTTTTCTTCTTTGGAATTAATATGCAAATTAATTTTTCAATTTTTTTCGCAACTCGATTACAAACCCATTTTAGATTTTCGCTTTTCGCCTTTATTTTCTCGACATTTTCTCGGATCAGTCTATATTTTTTCGACGTGAGGGAACGAATGAGAAGAGGACTTTTCCAATTCTAATTTTATACTATATTAAATTTCAGTTCCGAAAAAGAATTTAAGCATTTTCCACTTATTTAAATTATTGATTGTTTTCCTTTAATGCCTTCGGATAAAATGGGATTGTCATTATATAATCTATGTAAATAAAATCCCACACTACGTCCGTACGTCCGTACGTCCGTCCGCGACTTCGGCTCCGTTCGGAATGTTTCGGAAGTCATTGAAAAAATAACTGTCGTTCATTGGTCAACCAAAAACTTTTGTATTTGTTGACAATTTCAGTGTTGCCAACTTAAGAGTTCAAACAACCAAATGGAATATTTTTAGAGGTTACTTTGAGCGTTTTTTTAACTTGAAAATATGAAGTTGTGATTAATGATTGAATTATAATTAATTACTATTAATAATGATATTACTTTTTCAGTAAAATTATGAATTTCAGAGGTTTTTTTTATTGAAACATTCGGGAGAAAAATTTTTCAGAGTTGGCAACACCGGATAATTTTTTTGCGTCTCAAGAGTTATAATTATTCCTAACTTTTTTATTTATTCCTTTTTAGAGTATATTTCTTCATTTAACAGCAGGTATTTTTTTATTTTTTATAATAAATTTTTTCTAAATAGGACATTAAACATTTTTTTAACAGTGTTTAATGTTTTATGTGTATTTAACTTTTATTTACTAACAAATTTATATAACTAATATTTATATATTATACACTAATTTATCTAAATCTAAGACTAATTTAAGATTTATTATTTTTGTTAAATTTATTGAACAGTTGGTTTAATTTATTATTTGTAATTAATTTAGTTTAAGTTTATGTCATTATAATATTATACAACAAATTTTCTTTAGAGTGGACTTAGTTTTTTAAATAATTTTTATACTTGAACGAGGTGGGGGTTGGAGAGCGAAGTATAACACTACAACCACTACAACTTGTTTGCAATTTCCAAAAGGAAAAGTTTTTGCATTTTGCTGCTGACCGACATTTTTTCCCTTCGCTCCGAATGGGGTTGTAAGTGAAATAACACCCCTCGAGGCAGGGGTGCTCGCGTTGGTCGAGCCATTTGTCGATTAATCGACGAGCCGAAGGCTTCTCCTTTGAAGGAAAGTTTGCAACTCACCTCGTCGAAGTTCGCCTTTCGAGAGGGTTGTTGGGGGTGTCTTTTGATCGCTGCTCTCCCTCTCCTCTCAATTGATTCCATTTGCAAATCAGATCCACCTTCGGAATTTCATGAATAACTGCCTTCAACTCCTTCTCTTGAAAATAAAGTCAACTTTGAAACAATCACCCCAGAAACTGCGAGCCCCCTCTTATTTTAAATACTCAAAATGGCGGGAAACGCCGCTCCTGGGCTTCATTTCTGTAAACCCCACTAAAAGAACAAACATTATGGCGGGGCCGCGACATAAATCTTGTCGAAATTCGTCCGAAATGTTGAATGTGCCGGTTTAAAATTCCAGCAAATAAGACTGCGGGGAACGATTTAGAAGGTTTCGAAAACCTCCCGGGCACGAAAACACTAATAGCCGGTCTTCTTTTCTTTTGATCCGATCCAAAGATTTATTTTGTGGAAATTCCGTTGGAGGGATGAACGAGTGTTGTTCCGCAGTCTTTCTGATAACTTCGGGAACGTAAAATAACAGAAAGTCAGGGGGTGCAAAATGAGCAACCCTTACAAAATTAAATCTAAATAAATGTCGAGCGGAGTTCGAAATGGCCCTGCATTTCGTAAACCCCCAAAAGCCCACATTTTCCGAGAGAAATAAAAACGACAGGTTGAAAAATATGAATTTCATTGGCGATTTACGAAAAAAAGAAATGGGTAACGCAGAAAAGCGAATTTATGAATGAATTGGGCCACAATGCGGGGTTCGCCGAGTCCCGCGCATTTGTCAAATTTGGCAGTTCTTGAGCCTGACGTCTAAAGTGTTTTCGCATTAATAATTTCGCATTCAGCCCTTATTTGCATCGAGTTAAGGCTTTCCAAAAGCTCATCCCCTCCCTTCATCCCCTGTCTATTGTAACTCCAATTATTGGATTCGCGTCAAATTCTCAACTTCGACTTTCGCCTTTTCTCGCCAGGAAAGGCTCACTCGTGATTAAAACGATTTTCATTTTCACTTTGAGAATTCATAAAAGTATAAATTCTCAGGAAAAATATTTGATGTTTGAAATTCTATGAAACTCACATCGGACTGTGTCCCTTATTTCTATATAAACATTTTAAAATTTATTATTTGTATTCATTTATTTTTGGTTGTTTATTTGTACGAATATCTGTTATCTATTTGTATAACTATTTATTTACGTGATTGCTTATTTATTTATTTGTTTTATGTATTTATTTGGTTACATAAGATTTTTTTCAGATTCCAGAACAATCAAAGAATGACCAAATATAAATACACGTCACATCATTTTATATTTTTATAATTATAACTAATTATAAGTATAAGTTTTCGAAAATTTGTTTCTATGAAATCCAAAGTGAAAATAATTTTTGATTAAAATCAGTTTTGCTTTGCACCGATTGAGAAAGCGTCTTCTTCGAATTCTGTGGGCGACGGGGGATGAGGGGCACGAAGGGGATGAAGGGGCAGAGAGGAAAGCTCTCTCAACTTGAGAAGGCAATAATGGCTCGATCGGAGGTCTTCGGGTGGTCGTCTCTGCATTATTAGCTGATTAAAGGGAACGTTCTGCTCTGCCGGGGAGTTCAACGTTCGAGGCCACACTCTAAACTTTCTATTGCTTATTTACAATTTGATGAGAGAGAGAGAGAGAGAGAGAGAGAGAGAGGGGGGGGAAAGCGCTGCAAAGGAATCGACCAATTCATTGGAATCAGAAAATTAGTTTTGGCAAAAGTATTTAAAAGAAGAAATGACGTTCTGTGGGGGGCGTTTATATTTTTGAGCTAAACTTTCGCATTTTTTGAAATCAATTTTGCTGAGCATTTAAAAAGTTTCCAGAAAAACGAGGAGAATTGGAATTTTCTCAAAAGAGCTCCTACGAAAGGCAATACGTTTCCAAAATATGTCGTCTGCTTCGCCTCTTCTTCGTTATTCATATCCGGTCTTTTTCACCCTTTTCGCCTCTCGTGCGTCGCTAAACATTAAAGCCTATTCCTTTATTACTCTGTTCAACCCTTTTGTTATGGTGCAACTGTACTTATTGTTACCTTTTCAGGTTCTCTTCTTTATGTTCAAATGCAACATAATCCCATGATTTTTTATTATAGTGCCATTTTGAATTTTTTTTGTTTAAACTGTCCACATTGAAATTTTAATGTATTTTAGCTTTACCGAAAAAACTGTATTCGATGGATATTTAAATTTTTGCTGACTAATTTTCCCTTATAATTAGAGTATAAGTCACGGAATCTCTGAGTAGCCAAAGAGTGTATTTAATATAAGTTAAGTGAATTTATTGAACTTTACAACATTGAAGGTTACATAAATTCCTAAGAACAATTGCAGTAAGTTTCACCTTTTTTGGAATTAATTGTAACTTCGCCTCTGATTTTTGAATTGATTTGACTGAAATAAAGACTTACAAAAGCTTAAGCTTTTCACTGAGAAGAAAAGACCTGATATTGGAGCCGCTGTATTTCTTAAATTCTTTCAGCTATTTCTCCATCAAATCAGATGAGTCGCAATGCTTATACGATACAGAAGATGTGTCTCCAGTTTCCAAAGACTGATATTAGACCACTTTTCACATTGAATGCGAACTGCGGCGGTACTCAAGAAAATTACACCAAGGAGGAAGAAACGCCCTTCTTTTCCTCGGCTCTTCCCCTCCCTCCCCCACCGGGGACGACAGAAAGAAAACAAAGTGAAAAGATTTTCTTTCTCCGAAGACTCTTCTTTTAATTTGAAGACTTCGGAGATTCATGTTACAAAATTCAGATGAAAAACAACCCCGAAAATATTCAAACCACGAACGAAAATTTCAAGAGCTGAATTCTGGATTCGGCGACGCTCGTGCTTTTCATTCTTTCTTCACGGCTTTTACACAGACGAGAGAAAGAGATTGGGAGCGGAGTTAATAAAACCCATTTTCCCGCCCCGAGGAAAGTGCTCCCGAAGAATGCTCACTCAGCGACGAATCAAAACCCGGAATCAACCCCCGCCCTCCCCTGGAAACCAGAACACACACTGTCGCATAACTCTTTTCATCTCCTTCCGTCGAGACACTCGATCGTTTCTCCCCTCGCGCCCCCTCACGCCCCCTCACGCCCCCTCCCCCCCACTCATGCTAATTTGCTGGCCGTCATGTCCTCCCGGTAATTAATTTATTTCGGGCATTCTCCAAACCGCAGGCGAGGGGTGCGTGTGCATGAAGCGACCGCCCGCAGCCACCCTCACCCCGTTGCAGGAAATGACACGTGACGGGGCTAATCGGATTAGGGGCGCAATTACTCCGGTCGGGGGATTAAAGACTCCCGAGCCTTAATCAGCGACGTGGCTAAGTCAGGCATCGGAGTAACCTCTCGATGTTTGAGCTCTCGAGAGGATATCGACCGTTTTATTAGCGCGAGCCACGCTGGGGTTGGTTTCTGATTGCAGAAGGGAGAGCGCTCGGGGGTTAAAACTCGATGTGAATGGAGTCGGGGGTGTGAGCCCCATCGCAAAGTGAAATCGCAAAGGGAGTACTCTGACTCGCGGATTGTCCTCATTTTATGAAAACGACGGCGAGCAGTCAAAATGACCGACTGTTTTTCTCTATTTTTTTTTGGTATTTTAATATTACAAAAAGTGCACATATACTATTTCAATAACTGCGGCGTTTGAGTAATTCAATAATTTGTTATATATTGTAAGTATTAAATAAATAAGATTTTCTCGTTTTCCATTTATTCATTTATTCTTCTTTTTTATATTTCATATTTTTCTATTTTTTCTGAATTCATCTCAAGTTTTTTTCGGATTTTTCCCTGCTTTTGACCTTTTTCATTTTTTTTCTTCATTGTTTTGCTTCTATATTTTTCAGTTTCCCTTGTTTTTCTTTTTTTCTTAATCATTTATAAAGTCGTACGAAATTTTAAACAAGTTTTTAATCGAATTCGTCAGGAAAAAATAGATAAAAAATTAATTGTCTTCGAAAACAGCGACACGCATAAGTTCATACAATAAAAATTTTAGAAGTCAAAAAAGAGCTAAAATATTTAAATGAAGACGTCCGGGGGTCAAAATGACACTTAATACTTCATTCTGAAACATTCCTTAACGAGCAATGAGCGAAACAGAGATACAATCGTTGGACGCACCTGAAAATCCTTAATTTCCTGAAAATAATGAAAATGAATTTTTATTTCCGGCACTTCTCTCAAAATTTTTCACGCCCCCTCTCCCCCCCCCCTCTTTTCTCTTAAATTTCCAAAGGAGAAAGATTCAGAGATAAAAGAAACAGAAAAGTTCTCGAGTCGAAGTCGGAAGGAAGTCGGAAGGGGCGCAGGGGCGAAAGAGATCGTCCCGTTATTTATGAATGAGAAAACGCTAAAGTTTTAAGAAATCCCAAATAATTAAATCGGACGGGCAGAAAGTTTTTAGGCTCTTTTCGGGGCCCTCCGCCATTTTTCTATTCCCCCCCCCCCCCACTCACTTTGACAAGTTGAACAGTCGGACGTTTAAAACCTTCGGCCAAACTGAATTTCATTCCGTTGTGCTTATGGCGCGATTTTCCTTTGCAGTCTGCTGACGCTGACGCCCTTCGACACAGAAAAAAAATGGCCGTTTTTGACGATTGTGTTTGACGATTCTCCCCAATTCGGAGGCCGGAAAACATAAAACAGAATCGGAATTTTGGCGAATAGATAAGAAGATACGAGGGGGCACTAAAATAGATGGGGAGGGGGAGGGGGGTGAAACGCCCCCTTTTCCTCCCCTCCGGTCGAACTAATGATTCCGACCAGCAATAAATAAATAAGCCAATAACTTTTGACAAGGAACATTTATATTGGGAATAAAAGCAAATTATCAAAAGCCTTTGCTTTTATCAATATTAGAAATGAAAAAAACATGGGAAGAGGAAACGGAAACGCGATTCCCCGGAGACGGAGACCGGAAGTCGCTTGTAACGTTTTTCAAGTCTATCGGTGCGTCCTCGAGGCACGTAACAGTTAATCGTTTTAACTGTTAGGGGGCGAGTGTGCGCGTGCGAGCACTCACACTAAATCGAGGAATTTATTCCTTCGATCGGCCAATTCATCATTTTGGGAAAGCAAATGCTTAACAAGTTTACAAACGGAAATTTTCTAAAAGTTCGGACTTTTCCGTGTTGGAAAACTCCGTGTTGGAGTTTTACTTCGCCGAAGAACGGCTCTTTTCCCAATTTTTTCTCATCGATCGGTTTTTATATATTTTTTTGGTTGAGGTCCGGGCGGAAGTGAGTGATTCCGCTTCCGGTGGCGAGGGAAGGAGAGGGATGAATTATCGAGTTAATGGCGGAATGAGGAGGGAGGGAAATGTATCATTTGATTATTCGACTCAAAGTAAGATCCTCCTCTCTCAATGGTAATGAGGAAAAGGAAAGAGGAAAGTCCTTATGTGAATCCTTCTTTTCTCAAGAAATCCTCTTGCGAGCATCCAAATTACCAGCTTAGTCATTATTAAGGGAATGAGAGTTTCTCAAATTAACTTCCGTCCACTTGTTCTTACCTCTGGAGTGATTCCCACAGATGCAGGAATTGACGTCTGTGTCTGGGGACTTTGTAGTTCCTTTCAATTCCTTTCAATTCCTTTGAATTACTTTGAATTACTTTGAATTACTTTGAATTACTTTGAATTACTTTGAATTCCCATCCTCCCGTCTGAGGGAACACTTTGCTCACTCATATCTTTTTAATTAGAAATTTACAAATTATCTACAAAATATTAAAGCAATACAACCCCGCATTGTATTCTCAATAAGTATCTGAATAAATCAATACTTTCTAAAAAAGATTGAACTCACTGTCTTTCCCTTTGTAGAACATACTGTTTTCTCTTTACTTTTACTACAACCTCACTACTACCTGAAATTTTCTCCATAATCCTTCTCTCCCCGCTCACTACAATCTGAACTAGCCTAAATTACAAAATGGTGCACACCCATAAAAGTTTCTTAACAAATTTAAATTTTAAGTGTAGTATTAGTAAATGATTTAATGTAAAATTTACTAAAAACGTATCAAAAATGTAAAGTGAATATAACAAACTTAACAAAGAGGTGCACCGACGTCAGGAATCAGCTGCGAGTAAAAAAAGTAAAAAAAAACAAAAGGAATATTCTTTTAAAAGGGAAAATGGGACGCGAAAGGGGGAAAATTGGCTCCCGAGCGCGGGAAAGGGAGAGTTTGCCCGTGAAATTAATTCCTTTTTAATTAAAAACTTGCAGGGAAAGCTTTCATTAATTTCGTTAGCGAAAGTTGCCCAAAACTGATTGACCAGTGAGATGAGATAAATTTTCGGAGATGTTCACCCTAAATTATATTATTTAAAACAATTAACGCGCTCGCGAGGTTTTCCCGCAAAATCAAAGGAAGGAAATTTATGGGGGAAAAAATGCGTAATGATTCGGGAAAGTCGCGGCTCCAGATTTATGAAAAAGCGAAAGTTGGAGCAGAAAGGGTGGCTCGGAGGGGGAGCGAGGGGTGAGCTGGGGGGAACTACCGGTGCTACATGTTATTTATAGCTTCTTGTAAAGTCAAAGGCCTCAAGGGCACCGAGGCTTTTTTATTTATGGTTTCAGGTTTGGAAAGGAAGTGCTTTGCTTTTGTTTCTGTGCTTTCTTTTGGAGCCTGGCCCCCATTTTGGTTTTCTTTCTTTATTTCTGAATTAATTCATTTTTTCTTTTCCCATTTTTTGATTGCAAAGTTTTTCTTCTGTTCAGACTGCGAAAATCATCAAATTATTATTTTACTCTGCGGACTGGAATTAAGATTTTCTAATTTTGAAAAGCTCTCCTGCCTTTATTTTTTAATATTTTCAAATAAAAGAATTGTAAAATGTAAAGAAACTCTTTAAAAGTTTTACATAAAAAATCATTATCAGCAGAAAAAAGGAACATTTCCAGTGTTTCTGTATCAACACTAAAATATCACCAACGTGTTTTCCGACTCCCCAAAATAAGATTTTGAGCTTTCGGAATTTCCTCAGCTGTAACTTCCTTCAGGTGCGATTTTTTTGCTGATTTAATTTCGTCGGAAACGGAAAACGTTGCCGTTTTTTACACGAACGCCGACTCCCTGTGATTAATGCTCGAAATTAATGTCTCCTTTGCATTAACTTTTTGCTGAGAGGTGGATATTCGTCAGTTCGGACCCCCGACAGCACAAAGGGAAACTGGGGGCTTGGCGACGCGAGCACCACTCGAGCTTTCGGCGACAAAAGCTCCGCTCGCCGTTTTCACGCTCTTTTATCGCTTTTGAACTTCGGTTGCTCACCAACAGCAAAGTCGGTTCCGTCTTCCTGTTTTTTCTTTTCCGTCTCATAAATCATTGTTTTATTTTTCCCCGGAACTGAGAAGCGGTTCTCCCGCTGTGTTTTTCGAAATCGGGGGAGGGTTGCAGCGGACTTTCTGGACGATCCCCGCGATTAATCTTTCGCCCGGGGATGAACAAAAACAACGTGTGAAAAAGGAGTCTCGAAAGTGATCTGATCCCCCATTTTCTCTCGATTGACTTTTTAAAATTTGAAAAAGAATTTCATCCCCTTTTTAATTTTTTTCCATCCCCGCACCGCCTGGACCATCAGATTTCATCCATGTGATTCTGAGCTCGCGCTGGAAACACATAAAGAAATAAAAAATAGAAAAATACAAAGCAGAAAAAAATTATGAGAAAGAAAAAATGGAAAGTCGTAAATTCGGGCGACCAAATTTTTTATTTATCCTTTTTTGTCAGTCCCCATTATTATTATTATTGTGTTTTCTCTCAGCAGTTTGCGTTTATTTAATTATAGATTCCCACAATCCCATCTGCATCTCTTTGTTGGAGCTTTTCTGATTTTATCTAATTTCGCTATATTCATTTTTCAGATGGATTTTTTCAAGCGGTTTCCAATTAAATTGGCGCTATGCAAATAAATTCAGCCAAATTTTGCTTTAGTTGAAATAATAACAGATAAAATATAATTGTGATGGAAAATTGGACGTTGACACATTCGAATGGATTATGTAAATATTGATGAGTCCGCGACAACAGTGGAGTAACCAAGAGTTAGTTATAATATAATAATATATAAAAAATATAACTGAAGATAAGTGACGGAAGAGAGAGAGAAAAAACTAATTATGGTGGAGGGGTGCGGGGATGACAGGCAACCACCCTCGGAGGGTGGGCCGCGGGGGCAAGAGGGAAATCCAGAGAATAAAAGTGGAAACGTGAACATCGCATTCCGGCTTCTTAAGAATCCCTAATGAAATCGAAAACGAAGTGGTTCAATTAAAGACAAGAAAGAAGAATAAAGCGCTTTAATATCGGCGAGATCATTACGGTCTTTCCATTATTGGAAGAGCGCTCTCGTATATTATGGTGAAAAATGGTGGTCGTTTTTTAGGGGAGCGAACCCTTTGCCACCCCTTGCCACCCCTTGCCACCCCTTGCCACCCCTTGCCACCCCTTGCCACCCCTTGCCACCCTTTCCCGCCCCCATCAGAGAAATTGACCGAATTATGCGGATTTCTTTTCCTAAGTGTTCTCTCCTTTGATTTTATACGCCGTCATATTTTTACTTTTTATATCTTCTCGGAAAATTCTTTTTCTCTTTCACATGAAACTGACATGTTTGGTCGCCATTGCATTCTCTCTTTTTCTCTTACAATAAATGTTACTTTTAAAAGTAATGTTATCATTTTAAATATACAAAAGTTAGTTAATCCGAAATCTTATAAATGTGTCTGTTATTAATATATGTGAGGAGCCGGAAAGTGGTTTCCGGAAGATCGGAATGATGACAAAGGAAGAGAGAAAGGAAAAAGAAGAAAGTTTGTTCATGTTTATATTTAGATTGGTTTTTGCCTTTGATTAGTTTCGCAATGTGCACAATAAAATTACATTTTCTCTAAATTATTACACATATTTATTTATATTTAATATTAATTTTTTTTATGTACTTGTATTTTACACTTAATATTTTATATTTATATTTTAAATTTAGTTTATAAATACGTATGATTAACTTAAAGTTTTTTTTTGCGAAATTTAAAAAGAAAAACCCCCGAATGACTGTTTTAAATCCCGCCCGGAGGGATTACACTCGTTGGTTATTGTATCATTTTCAAAGGCATAAATTCAGGGAATGGAATCAGAAGCGATTTTTATTAACCCCCTCCCCTAACAGCGCCACTTCGAACGGGGGGAAAAGAAGCAGGAGCTCCGATAAGGCCTTACTGAGAAAAACCAAGTAATTTATATGAGTCGATGCACTGTAATATATCATGTGAATTTGGCCGAGCAAAAGTGTTTTCGTTCTAAATCGAAAATAAGTTTGAGCTTCCAAAGTTCCAAATGCCGTACAATTGCTGTTTAAAGGGCTAAATATCATATTACTTGAGATGGAATTTTCGGTTCTTTAATAGACACCGTACCTATGTCTAAATTTAATACGATCACCGCAAAGGGTTAATTTGAGAACAACAAGTTGAAATTCTGGAGAAATCATAATGTGTACAAAGTCGAAACTGAATGACTGCGCCCCTTACCGTGGGCAGAAGTCTTTAGAAGTCTTTACCGACCACTTTGCCCTTCCATGGCTCCCCGTGCGACGTCCACATTGCTTATTTTGAAGCCCTGCTCATGCACTGTCGCTCCATAAAAAGTTACGGAGGTTTCAAAACTGAACACTTCCGATGAACATAAAACGAGTTTATATTTCATTCGGGGTTGTTTCTCCCCAACGCCCGCATTAAAACGTTCCCGCAGCCTTTGGCGCTAATCTCCGAAGCGATAATTTATGGCGAGGGTTGAATATCTTGGAACTATTGCGGGACACCCCCATCGGTAAGGAAAGCGGTGTTTTCATTGAAAAAGTCCGAGGGGGAGGGCGAACACAGGTTCTCGTCGACAACCGTGTGCTCCATCAATTTATTGTCTTCTCTCGGAATCGACGGCGAGAAAAGGGTCAGAAGGGTGAGAAAGCAGATATCGGCCGAAACGTGACATGCCTATCATTATTCCGGCCCGATTTCATTTACAATTCATGGAATCGAACATCCATTTCGCCGGTTAATAAATACACGAATCGTCGGCGGGGGCGGGGGCGGGGGTGGGGTGGGGGTGGGGGGTGGGGGGGGTGCGGGGGGACGCATCATTAGTTATCCGGTGGCTGTGAGCAGTCCGCGGTGATTGGAGTAATCCCGCGACGGTTCTCAGCGATGGGATCCCTTCGGACGAACAATGAAATGGGGGTGGAAGTGGGGGATCAACAAGTGTGTAATGAGCACTGGGGGGTGGCAAAGTAACTTTCGTTTCTCTTTATTTGTGCACTTCAAAGTCTTCAGACCGAAGAAAATATTATAATTATGTTATGATTGTGTCCCCTTATAGGGGTTAACAGTTATTTTCCTAAAGCTAAAGGTTAGTGCTGATGCAGAGGAAAAGTCAAAGTGCAGTGAAAATTGTAGAGAATGAGTAAAAAGGAAAGGTCAGGTTGTAGTAACGATGAAGAGAAGAAATAAGAAAGAAAGATTGTACATTCGAAAGGAGGATTATTGCAGTGCGTTATAAAAGTCAGTTGCAATGACTCAGGGCCTTCAGCACTGTTCAGTATGTTCAGCAGAGGGGAAGACTGTGTGTTCAGTCTTTTGTGCTTCGTATGAGATATTGTTTTAAACAAATACAAAATTGTGAATACAATATGGGGTTGGAGCGTGAAGCCCTCTAGTAATAAAATAAATATTATATAAAAAATATACACTACAATGAATAAATAACTATACACACACTCAAATAAATAAATAAACATATACATTTATGCTCCAATGAATACATAATTAAACAGTGAAAAAAATAATTTGCTTTTTGAGCGGCCACAGTTAACAGCGGTTTCTTATCTCTTTGTATAATTGACACAAAATAAAAGCATTGCAATGCGGTAAAATGGAATGAAATTGAAGTTTCAAAAGTTTCCACCTTTTTTCGCGAAGCTCGCGAAACTTTTTAAATAAATCATGGGAAGAAGCAAATATGTTTTTAAACCCGTTTATTTCAACCCTTTTTTATTCCGCTTCGAATGATAAGTCACTTTTTAAGAAATGCCGCAAGGAAAAGAGGACGAGGAAATTTCCTCCGAAGTGAAATTTCAGGCGGTTATTAATCTTTTCTTCGGGCCGCAAATTTTAAATTTAAATTTACACTCCAGAGTTTTTCCACTTCTGTTCCTGTGAGGGGAGAGGGGGAGGGGGAGGGGGAGTTCAAAGAAGAGACGACTGTATTGAATGGGAACGAGAAAGTGTTCGGGTGAGAAATAAGGGCGTTTGGCCACCGGTCAAATTGACCACTGTTGCGGACCGACGGTTGCGGACGGACGGAAGGACGGAAGCATGCATTTAGAAGATACGCAAAGATTAATTCATTTCACTCAATTCATTGCAATTAGATCGAATTTCAGATGGCGGATTCTAATTTCATTCTGAATTAATTAACTTATTTAAGGTAATTACGCCATTGTCATTAAAAAGGTCAAAATGAAAACGATCCGAAAATCGGTTCGACGGAGGCACCCCCTTCCAAGAATTTCCCAATTTAGAGGGTTTATCCCGAAAAAGAAGCGAAAAATTGTGCAACCCTCGCGGAATCTTTTCCACCCCTTCGCCGCAATTCAAAATGGAAGTCCGAAACGTCGCTATAAATACGCAATCCGACATGACTTTGCTCGCAGCAAAACAAAACTTTTCGATTCTCTGAAAAAAAAGTTTTTCAAGGTAAATAAAAAAGTCTCCCCCGACAATGTGGAGCTGTCCCAGAGGGACGTTTTCTCCCCGGCTCATTACCATCATCATCGCGGCCATTATTATTTTTAAAAAGTTACCTTTTTGGAAAGGGAAGCAGAACTTCCGTTTCCGGAATTGTTTTCTCTTCGGGGTTAACTCCTTAACCGGTGGCGAATCTTTTCTCCCCGAGTTGTTAATTACAATCGCGACACGTGTTTTCATAATTAATTAATATTTTCTGAATCTTTGGAAGCGACGCTCTCTTGAGAAGCCGAGAGAAAATTTCCAAACATTTCCGTCATCTTTGCTTTTGATTTTTCCCGATTTTCCCCAAGCGATTTCCCGCTTTTCATTGAACAAAATTGTTCAAAATACGTTCCGGATTTTTTTCATTTTGGTCAAAATGACCGCAGATTATGTTTTCTCTTTCTTTTGACAGTATTTTTACATTCAAAATAAATCGCTTACATAGAAATTTATACTTTTTTTATCTTTTCTAATTTATGACAGTTCATTTTTATACAGTAAAATTTTACTTTTTTACGTCCGATACTTTACATTTAACAAATGTCTTTGTGTGGAACGAGTGCAAACGTTACGACGTTAATGAAGTATTAAAGCCACCCCCACCCCCTCCTGAATTATGAAATCATTAATACTTTGTTATCGAATGGGCATTTATCTGAAAGTAAAAATTTTATAGCTCCTCCTTAATCTCAAGACTTTTGAATTTGAATTGAGAGAGAGAGAGAGAGAGAGAGAATCGAAAATTCCCCCATTATCATGCCCGAGTTTTTTTCTAATTATCCGAAAAAGAAAACCCCTTAAAGTCTCCGTCCCTCTCTCTGAGCACAATAAATTCGGCCAACAGCCAATTAAATAAAATGGCCGAGCTTTTCCCCAATTCTTCCCCCCCCCTCCCCCCCAAGTAAGTGATTTTGGGCTTAACGACTGCAAAGGGGAGAGCGCTCTGCAAAGGCCGCTTTACGGGGAAAATCTCTTTCCCGGAAAACCCCCAAATTTTTTGATTAACCTTATTTGAATTAATGGTAAGTTAAGTGCTTCGCACGGGTGAACTCATAAAAGCTTTCGTTTTGGGAGTTTTTTGCTTCGCTTATCGCTTCCTAATTCGGGGCTCTCCCTCGGGAGGAAGTGGGAAGAAAGGAAGGAAGAAAGGAAGGAAGGAAGGAAGGAAGGGAGGTTAGAAAAGGAAATAATGAAAGGTACAAACAAAGAGAATTCGAGTAAAAGGAGATGTCTGGGAAATAACATCTTCCGGGCATTTTGGTAAAAACTGAGATATTGTTGGGTTGTCGGTTGTCGGTTGTCGGTTGTCGGTTGTCGGTTGTTGTGGAGCCGGGGGGCATCGCTAATAAGCCGCAGGGCAATCTTTTCCTCCTTTGCCTCTGTGAAGTCGAGTGTTAATTTATTGTACTTTCTTTTCCCAGCGGAACTTCGCCATCCTTTATTTTCTTTAATCCTATGAATAGATAATTATCTTTATCCGGGGAAACAAATTTCTTTTCACGATTTAAAAGATTATCGTTTTCCAATCTTATGTAGTTTTTCATCTTCTTATTTTGAACATCCTTTTTGAGATAAACTTCATTTTACATTAAATTAAAGAAAACTATTATATCATGAAAGCAAAATGGAGAAACTAACTGTTTATTTACGTGCTTGTTCCCTTGTTCCCTTGTAGTTTTTGTACGGTAGTCTCTTTCAAATTCTTTATCGCCTTATTTTGCCCCTTTCTTTCTCTATTTCACTACTACTGCTACGTTCTCGCTACTGCATTTCTCGGAACAAAATTCAATTTTGAAGGTACTGAAGTAAACAAAATATTATGCAAAGAATGTTATAATATTAATAAAACCGTTTTGAGTGGGCGTCTTCATTATTTCTTTGATAAAATCTGTTTTTTCAAGACATGCTTGTTTTCACTATTTTTATTGACAAAGGTAAATTTTGAAGGAGTCTCTCGATATCGAGGAAAAGCCCGGGAAAGTCTTTTGAATTTTCCATATTAAAAATTGAATTTAATTTTTTTAAAGCAGAAGAAAAGATTAAACGTCAATCACTTTAGGAGCTCGAAACGGATTTTGTTTCCTGTCATCTTCCGAAAGTAAGTATGCGGGCGCCACGTCTCAACTCATTAAGTTTTAATCCCTTTTTTGCCCCGATTTCTTCTGCTTTAACCCCCTCTCTCGCAAAACGGGGGTCGAGGGGGCCCTCCCTTCAATTTTTTAACCAACGTTCGACCCCCGAAAAGTCGAAAATGGAGGCGACCGCTCAACGATAATTTTTCATACATCAAAATGCGCTTCTTAAACTTTTTTGCATTAATATTTATTTAATATATTATGTACTTATATTTGACATATTTTTATAAAATATTCATCAAATTATAATGGCGTTTACAATACTGTAATTTACATATATTTACTTCAAATTTTTTAAATAAAATAATTCCATGTAACAAACGATTTGTAGTTTATCTAAAGTCGAAAGACGTCAAATACAAAGTATTGTATTGAAAAAAGACACATAGAAATATGTCCAGTTAGGCATTTAGAAAGATGAGAAAATACAAAAGTCATCTTAACTTTGGGAGGGTTTCCGAGTTTTTTTAGAAATAATCCCCCCAACGATTTCGTTATAATTTTGTTCGAAAACTATATATACTTTTAAGAGGAGAAAACATTAAACTTTTGCACAAGAAAATTTATTTTACGGGACTTCGGTTTTTTTTGGGGAGGGGGAGGTCTGGGATTTTATCTGAAAAAGGGTTTCTGAGACGGTTTTTTATGTCCCGAAAATTGGGGAAAAATATTTGTTTCCACAAAAATATCCTTTAAATGAGTTTCAGAAATTTAAATTATTTTAGCTGAAGAGCGGAAAAATACTCAATAAATGTATCATATAAATACGAAAGCTTATTTTCATATCTAAAAGCACGAACAAACAAAAGTCATTTCCTCTTATCTAAGAGAAACTTATACTTCTATCTTCTGACTTATACTAACTATCTAATTCGCCACTTTGCCCACTGTACTCACTCAAAGTGGTCTCTACGGGAAGAAAAGAAAAAATTCCTAAAGTTATTTGGTTTTGCTTATTTTGTAGAAATGAGACATAGCGCAGATAATTCTTTAAAAACCGGTTCAGTGGTTCTTTAGATCTTAGCTAATAGAAAACGGTGCACACACAAACACACATACAGATTTCCTTTAACAGCTTTATACATTTGTACTGTATATATGATAAGTTTGTTGAACTGTGGTTGAACTGGTGACCGAGAGAGAGCAAAGGTTTAATTATAATTTTTCCGACTCGGTGGGTAAAGAAAGTGAGAAATGATTTGTCGGTGTTCGATTGAAGGCAGAAAAGATTTATGGGAGGGCCATGAGTTCCCCAAATGGGGAGCCTCTGCTCCTCAAAAAATTACTCGAAACGTTTGAATCCGTTCAACCGTCAAAACCAGCGATGGCTCGTAAATCAGTCGCGGGGAACTCGTGATAAGTTGCCATTTTTCCAGGGGAAAATGTTCTGAGTAACGGTTTCGTTTAATTTTTTCAAAATGCGAAAGACTTGCCAAAAAAATAATATAAAAGTTTGCGCATTGTGAGTTATTTTAACAGAATCCAAAATTAATTAATTTTATTAAGTTCTGACAAAGACTAATTTGCTTTTTATTCCGCAAAATCATTTTTCTACGTCAGCCGCTTTCAGACTTTCCAACAAAATTTTTCTCATTTTAAAACTCATTCTCAATACAATTTTATTCGATTGTATTGCCTTTCGCCGCATACCAACAACTTCACTCTCTTTCCTTTGGTTTGTTTTCCGAAGGGTGCAAACACTGTTTCAACCCCCTCGTCATAATTAGGGGTTCTTTTATCGCTGCCAAATCAGTTTCTGAACACAAATTGAACACAAATGAAAACAAAATTCAGCGAAAAAGCACACGAGCGATGTTTTCTTTTTCGAAAGAGCAAAAAAACTTTCCTTTTTTAGAATTGGGTCCGTATCGAACCATGATCGTTTCGAGCGAATCTCGAAAACGGGCAAAAGGGATACAAAGGGAAGAAAAAATCTCTTTTTAAACAATAAAAAGGGGGGAAAAATGGGAAGTTTGGAGGTCGAGAGAACATAAAAGTGCAGGGAGATGACTATCCAAGGAAAACCGGAAATAGGAGAAGCATCCAAACGAACTTCCCAATAAAAAATTCATTTTTCCAGGGAAAAATTGGAGCGATGCCGCCTGGCCTCCCCCTCCCCCTCCCGCCTCCCCTCCGGCCACCCCCTCTCTCCTCCAAAGGAATTTGATTTCGCCTGTCGGCCACTCACCCCAACCCCCAACGTCAGTAATCGAATCATGTGACAACCCGATAACCTCAAATGAGAAATACAATCGGGTTCTTTTGACGCGAGGTCAAAAGGTCGTTTAATTGTTTGGCCTTCCCTCGGGAGGGGCCAAAGCGAAATGATGAACTCCTTCAGGATCGGATTCGGCCGTCTCCTCCCGAAGAAAGGTTTTCTCGATCCCACAGGAGGAAGTCGAAAGGGCGAAATCCGATATTGACGTTTCGTTCAGAGTTTTATTTCTTCTCTTTATGGCATAAAAACAAAAAAATGAAATAAATAAAATGAATTATTCATGGGTTAACTTTTTCAAGTGAATATCAATGAAGAGAGAAAAAGGAAAGATAAGATAAAGGGAAGGGAGGGAGATAGAAGAAGTTAGTGGAGTAGACGGAATATTTCTGTAATGTGAAAAGAGGACTTGATCGGGTTTAGATGTGATTGGGAAAAGGAAATCAGTGCTGCCAACGGAAACTGAAAAGCGTTTTAAGTGCATAAGTTGTCTGCCTTGCGCATGTCTTCTGTAAAAGAAATGGAAGAGCGGAACATTTACGATAGCCACGGAAATATCCAAATCAAAACACATAAAAAATAGTAATAAAATTTTAACGATTCAAGAATTAATGCAACTGCTTCCGCTGTTTAATATCAGTGCAGCAGAGTTTCAGTTTCGACCGAAGAGAAATCAAAGAAATTTTAATCCTTTGACATTTTAATCCTAAACATTTCTTGTTTTTGTTCCACTCTTTATTTTTTTTAATTAAAAAACAACGTTTAAAGTCCTCCTAACCAACTTTCAGGTTCTCCACAATTTTTGAGCTAATATGGGATAACTAATTAATTTTCAAAATAATTATGAATTTTTGTTGTCATCTATTGAATTGTTGAATCCCAAAGAAAAAATGAAAAAATCAAAATTTCACGACTTTCAGTGACGCTTAAAAATTGAGGCTGGTCCCTTCCCCCTTCCCTCCCCCTTCCTTACCCCTTTCCTTACTCCTTTCCTTACCTTTTATGCTTTATTCAGAGGCGATTTAGGTTCTCTCATCCTCGTGAAACTTTCATTGGTTTGACCGGAAACTTTTTCCTTAGCTGAAAGCAACAACCGCCCATGAAAAGTGTACCAACGAGTCGTTCTTCTAAGGTTTCTCCTGTCCGAAAGCTCCGATTAAATTTTTAATTTTAAATTCGATTTGACGCTTTTCGGGCGAATTTTCTCAATTCTTATTACGAAGAATTTCATTAAAATTCAACAATAATGAGGACCTGTTCGTGTTATAAATTTGATTTAAAAATTATTAAAAGCTCCGTGAGTTTGTGTTTCCGAAAGATTCTCTACCTTTTTTCAGTTGTGCTTATTCGGCCAAAAAGTTACAAAAGCTCACATTGAGTTTTCCAAAATACAGAGCTATGAAAATTGGAAATTAATTTAAATCGCTCAATAATTATTATATAATTTATAAAGTATATTTAATATTTGTTTTTAAAAGTTTTTTTAAGGAAAAAATTCTTGTTTCTATAAAGAGAATCAGTAATACTAAATATATATTTGGTATTTTTGTAAACCTCGAAAAGAATACAAAAAAATATATTATAGATAATAAATAAATTGAATTTCCTTTCTCTCTTCCTTTGTCATCATTTCAACCTTCCGGAAACCACTGTCCGGTTCCTCACATATACATTTATATTAACATCTCATTAATATATAATAAAGTGAAGTTTCTTACATTTTAGTATATTTCTTATAACTTATTGTGTAATTTTTTGTAATAATTTATTTGCTTTATTATTTTATTTATTTATACATTTACAGTATGTTAAATATTGTTACTTTTGTATTATAAACAATGGAAATATTATTGTATTGTTGTTATATATATATATAAACTATGAGAATTTATCAAAACTTTTCGCACAATGAAGAAACATTATATTTTTATATAAGAAATAAAACCTTAAAACTATTTTAAATGCGCCCATGAAAAAATTTAATGTCGACCATTAAATACACTTACTTTTTAACGTTTTCCTCGGGGAAATTAATTAAAACGCATTTAACACGAACGGAGAACCACCCAAGTTTTTAATTAGATTAACTTAGATTGCAGCCTTTGAATTTATGATCCCGGAAAATCCTTCTCGAAAACCAATCGTCTTCCGCCATTTTCCTACAGTTTATTTGTTATTCTCAATAAACAGTCCGGCTCTTAGAAATTAAACGCTCAACGTTATGTTTTACGAATATGTAATCTAAGAAATTTTCAAAGTTATTATTTGTTATTTTATTATTTATTTATTATTTATGTATTTTAAATTATCGATCCGAGGCTGGAAAAAGAATTAGTTTTTCGCCATTTTCAGCTAAACTGTAAGTTTAATCGTAAAAATAGCTCAGACAAAAATTGTAGAGTTATAATTATCTACAAAAAAAGTGTTTTTATACTTTTCTTCGTAAGAGTCACCGTTGCTGAGATATAATGATTCAAAAATTTTTGTAATCTCGAATAAATTCGAAGTATTATAAGATATATATCTACTAAATATTTTTTAAGGATCACAAATTTAAATATTAAAATAAATCACTTTTTATTTATCATACGTTTATACGTTGAGTATGACGATTATAAATATAGAATATATATTGTTTTTTTGTGGGAGAACAGACTTTATTGGTCAGTGTATTTAATTATTTATTTTAAACAGAATTGTGGGGATGTTAGGGACTTTTATTTGGAGCCTTCGGGGAAGTTGGCAACACTGGAAGGATTTAAGGGTTTTCCGGGAGGGAAGAAAGGGTTCCTCCGCTTTCACACGAAAATGCATTCGCTTCGATTCACCTGAATCCAGACATTTTTTGTTTTTTCTTCTCTTCCTTCTTAAAACGGTAAGCGTTTAAGCTCATTACGAGATGAAAAACCAGAGTTTCGCCCTGTGGGAACTCCTTTGTGCGTCGGGAATAACGCGATAAGCCGTGTAATATAAGTCCATAAGTATCATCAATTTTCCCGGAGAAAATCTCCGAAGAGGGGCGGGGCGGGGCGGGGGAGGGGGAGGGGGAAGGGGAGAGAGTCCATAATACTTTTTCAGTTTGAATTTCATTTGGGGGCTCCGCTCCGGCACTGGCGGGGGAGGCTCGTATATATTTATGTTTTATGTTGTCAAAATAATGCTCTTTTCTTGGCATTATGGCGAATATAAAAGGTGAGGGTGAGGGGTTGCCGCCTTTCCAAAGTTATCAAGAGTTTAGTATATATACTATTTCGAAATGGGCCATTTATAAGTTCTGGCGGTGGGGGGACGTCCCAGCTGTTGGCACTCTGCCTGGGAAATAGTTTTAATGGAAATACACTTCCGAAATAAACTCGGCCGCCATAAATTATCGCCCCCCGATAATAGTTTTCTCGAAAGGGTTCAACAAAAGAATAATTATATGGAAAAGATTTCCCCGAAAGCGAAACCGAGCCGGAAAAAAGAGGGCGGAGCTGTCTGGCTGCTTAATTGCTGAGATTCCCTTTCGGATTTAATGAAAAGATTCTGGAAAATCTGGATTATGATAATAAAAGCCGAGACACCATTGGAAAAGTTGAATTTGTCATTGAAACTTTCGTTCCCACGGTTTTTTACATAATTTTTTATTAGGAAATATTTAAATGTTATTATTATACCCTAATTAAAATGCGTTTTAATAAAGTTTTTTTTATATTGTTTGGTATTCTTCTCGTTTAGAGGGCTTTTCAAGTTCTCAGTCTTTCCTTCTTAATTCAATTTTACAGTTTTGGTGAAAATTTAATTTTTTTTTCTATGAAACCGACCAAGCGTCGGAATTGAAATAATTTTTGCGACTTTTCAAAACTTTATTTTCTTTTCTTAATTTTATCTCGCTTCCTTCCATTCTTAATCCGACCGACTGGAGTGGAAATTCTCAAGGCTTTCACGCTTCGCTTTTACTGTTTCTTCAGCTTGACGGAGGAAAATGTAGTCACTGCTGTCGCAACTGCACAATCTATTCCTGCTGCGGATTTCCCCTCTTTTCATAGAGAAGAGCCCATCGTGGTCGAATTGGGCATTCGACATTACATAAATTACTATGAAACTTATTCAAACTGTTCAGAGTATAATTATAAAAGTATAACATCGGATAGACGTTATTAAGAATCACAAATGTTAAAAAACCCCGAAAACACTCGGAAAAAGCTTTTATACATCTTTGAGCCCTGAGTTGGCAACCCTGTTTGCTCTGAACCCTTTATATTGTTTTTTATTTTCAAGTGGAATGCGAAATTCTTGGCAAAAGGAGTTGTTTTTGTCGAAATGAAAAACGTGGGGAGGCGGAGGCGGGAAGAAGGCGAAATTGAAATTTGGAAAAAATAATTATTGTTTTGAGTTTTTTTTATGAGCAAACTTTGGCACCGAAAAGAGTTTTTCTTCTGCTTTTGTTTATTACAAATTCGTCATTATCCGGGCAACTAACGCGACTTTCGAGGTAATTACCTTTCACCTCTCATGTTCACAAAGTATACATTATATTAATAAAATGTCAAGTAAGTACGTACGTACGTACGTCCGAATTTTTCTTAAACTCGGTTAAATTCGGAAATCATCGCTAAAAAATAGTCTTTCGTTGGTCAGCAAAAAAACTATAGAGAGCAGTTGAATTGAGTTCAATTTCAGGATTGCCAACTTGGGGATTCACAGAAATTTTTTTAAATTAAATATACAGTATTATGATTTGATTTATGTTTAATTATTCGATTCATAAAATTATAATTAATCACTTATTTTTATAATAATATATTTGGAGTAAATGTAAGGCTTTTTGGGGTTTTCAGTTGCATGGCAAAAAAAACTATTGAGATTTGGCAATAATTGGCCATTTTTTTGGGTTTGAAGAGTTAATATATAACTTTATAACTGAGTTGAGAATTTATTTAGGATAAGGTTGGGTTTTTGAAAAATCAGAAGCAGTTGAAGTGATTGTTCTGACATTGACGGTTTGGCACAAAAATGTTGGAGTAAACAAAGAGTGGAGCTCCGCAAAGTGAGAATATTTAATACGGGATTTCTTTCGGGGAAATTTATGGCTCCCAAACCGTTGGACCAAATTTGAGATAATTACTAATAAATTATAAAAAACATAAAATTAGACAAAGTGAACAAACTGAAAGAAATAATAATCGGGGGAAACTGTAAAAATGGCAAAAGAGTACTGCTCGGGAGTCCTAGAGTTAATTTAACAGTACTTTTAGTTCTTTTAGTTTTCATTTTTAGATATTTTACATTATTTTTATACTAATTTAATTTAGTTAGTTCTTTATTTCATAGAGTAAATTTTCTTTAGAGTAGACTTATTTCTTTAGCGGTTAGTAGTGGTAGAAAGCGATAAGAGAGACAATATCAGAGCGGAGGTAATTTGCACCCGAACAGGTGAAACTATTCCAACAGCGTTCGTGCAGCAGAAATTAAGCGCGCTCCAACAGCGGCTGTCAGAAGAATGCGTGGCTTCGTCGCAATTAGAACTCATTTGCAAAGTTTAGGGAGCGAAGTTTAATTAGGAAACCAGCGGGGCTTTTTTTAAAGCGCTGCGCCGACGAAAAATGGAAAGCTCCGGGAGGAAGGAGGGAGGTTCATCCGGGGTGAAAGACTTGCAATAACCCGCGGAGGGAGAGAGAGCACGAGAAAAGTAATGTGATGGCTTTCGAAGGCTTTCCTTTTGAGTCGAACAAATGAAATTTGATTTCACGAGGAAAAACCTGATTCGATCAGTCGAAAGCAACAGTGTGAGAAATGAATATGGCGGAGGACGGCCGACCCGAGTGGTTGACTTAATTACTTCCGTTTGCGTTTACAACTCCAAATTTAAACTTATTTATTTGAGAGGTTTCGCAAATTCTCCAAAAGGATTTTTCCCTGGAAAAGCGCTTTTCCTTCGAGTCTTATATGATTAACGCGATTGTTCGATCCTCAACGGTCACAGGAGGCGACCGACGAGACGGACCGGAAAGAAGCCACCGCCTTCGATTAATGGCACGTCCTTTATTGTTTTATTATTTCCTCATTGGCAAATTAAGATTTATTTTGGGATCGCTGAACTGGCACTCCATTTTCAATTATTTCAAGACTGGAATGGCGCCGAAGAAAAAAGGTGTTTGCCCTCCCTCGTTTAAGGCCACTCCTTTTAACTGAGTCACAGTGCCAAGACAGTGTTCACTCAAAGGAGAGACGCGCATATAAAGAGAGGAAAGGAATGGAATGAGGTGAAAGCATTGAGAAGGCGGTGGACTCAAGTGGGCGGACAAAGTGACCAAAGAGGTTTTAAGGAGATCAAGGGGAAGAGGAGAGGCAACTCGATAGGTTTTGAATCTTAGAAAAAAGTCACGAAAGCTTTGGGAAGCGGTGCCCGACGATTCCAAAGGAGAAATACAAATGTGGTGAGTTTAAGAGACCGTCAACGAACCAATAAAAACTACCGCAAACTGCAACATAATAATGATTACATATTTGGAAAAAATACAATGAAGAAAGAGGAAAAAGCAAATATGCGTTAACTAAAGACAAACTCAAATAGTATCACTTATATACAGTATAAATCCATCAATGCGGCTTTTTTGGCTAATCAAATCCGTTCCGAATCATTAGTTTTCTCACAAATTACACTTTTACATTTAGGAGAGCGAGAAAAACAAATTAACAAAGAAAAAAAGAGAAAAAAAGAGTTTTGGGTTCCGATTTCATTTCCTCATTCCTTTTTTGCTTTCCTTAATGGAGAGATACTTTTTCTGTCTTTTAATCACGCCTTCATCAGTTCCTTTTTTGCTCCTGGCCACTCTCATACTGTGACAGTTCCCACTCAAGCAGTCGACCGCCAACTCCCAAAGGAATCATCTCAAAGCTCATAATGACCGTAAATTCGGAAAAATTTCAAATGAGCGCCGTTAATTAATAGGAAAAGTTAAAAGCTTTTAAAAAATATGAGTTTTTAAAAAATATAAAAAAACTTTTAACGTAATTTTTTTCTTAATTTGACGACGTCTGTCCGATCTCAGAAAAGGCGACTCTTTTGTAGAGAATTTAATACTCTATAATTTTTGTTTGAATTTTTTGTTATTTGAATGTTTAGTTTGACTAATTTTTGATCATTCTTTTCCCAGAATCAGATCGATGTTATAACTTTATAAATATACACTGAACGATGTCATCTATTTTCAGTTTTAAGAATTTATACAAACTAGGATATCTTAACATTTTTTAAGAATCATAAATATACTTATAAAAAAACGTGCGTTTATAAGTTGCTTTTAAATCTTATATATACTGTATATGTTTTTCTCAAGTGGGAAACATGAGTTAAATTACAAGTTGCCCATCATTACTTTGCGCATATGGCTGTGCATTAAGCTGTAATAAGGTAAAAATATTATAGTCTAATTATGTTTCCTATATTTTTATAACCGAATATTCATTTGGTAAGCGAATAAATTCCAAAAAATTAGACTCGAAAATCTGACTCCCCTCGAAAAAGTGACTTTTATCGACCCCAAAGACACCGTAATTAATAATTCAAAATTCAATTACGGCCTTTTCGAAAGTCTTTATTATCACAGGACGCCATTACGGAATGTTTTGGCAAAATTTTCGGGCGGATTTGGCCGCAGCTGATTTTTCCTCTTATTAAAAACAGTTTGAGTTGCAAAATCAGTGGCAGAAAATGAAAATGTGGGAGTGAGAGGGGATTTTTCTAAGCGGAAAAACCGCTGAGGAAATTAGAAAAGGGTTTTCTAAAATTTTGAATCGGCAGAATTAATCAAACCACTTGAGAGTGATATTTCGGGGCGATGCGAAACCCCTAAAAACTCTTAATGAAAGCTGAATTAAAGAGCTTTTGCGGATCGCTGGCTCGGGATTTGCACATTTTTAAAGCCGCCAAACCGAGAGCGGAGGTTTCTCAGGCACTGTGGCAGTGCCTGGAAAAAAGCCTGGAAAAGCCTGGAAAAGCGGGAAAGCTCGTGTGGGGAACGCTTTGTCGGGAAAGCTTTCTTCGCATTTTTTTTTATTATAAACAAAAATTGTTTAACTTTAAATTTTTATACTGATTTAAATGATAAAAAAATATCTGTATAAAGTGAACCCCAAAATTTGGTGTAATTCAAATGCAACGAAAACGAAAAAATAATTATGAGCGAATTTCTCAACTAAAAACCTTTTGCAATACAAAATATAAAACTTTTAAATTAGAAATAAAAATTGAGGAGCCTTTGAGGTGATTTCCACAAATTAGGAGAAAGTTTGGACTTTTTCAGAGCTTTCAGAAAAGGCTATGAACTCACATTGCAGTTTTTTTGAAAAGATGAATTCAAAATGGAGGCGAAATTCGGCGAAGCGTAAATTTAAAATTTCCTTAAGAGCAGTGGACAAATTAACAAACTCAGCTCAAATTAATTAACAATGAAATTAAAAAAGGAAAAAAACAAAACTATGGTTTTGTGATTTGATGAATTGCTTTTATGTAAAGTTTCGCTTATTTAATTCTTTCTAAACTGACCGCATTGTTTATATAATAGGAAATTTGGAAAAGGCTTAAAAATGGGGGAAACATTAGAATTACTTATAATTCTCGTTTTCTTCTTTTTTCAACTATTTCACCATTTGTTCAAGAAAACATCAATTATCCAAAAAAATAAAAATATCACATGATTAATGTGCTTTCTAAGATCTCAAGAGTAAAATCAAAATTTACAGAATAAAAGACCTGAAAAAAGTGTGCCAAAATGAAATAAAAGTAAGATTTGGACTATGTCCATTAGATAAAACCAAAAGTGAACAATTTTATTTGCTCCCTTTTGTTAATTTATTTATTTTTTGAGAGAAAAGTAAGTTTTTCGTTATATTACTTTTCCGGGCGAAAGCGTTCCAAGCGCAAATTCCTTTTAGAGAAACTCGAAAAACGTGTTTTGCTTCGGTTGATATCATTATTTGGTATAACACAACGACGAGACCGGATGACCAATGGCGAATCTCCTCCAAACAAAGCAGACTTCGTCCTCAGAGTCAGCAACGCTTACACCCTCAAACTTTGCTTTCAATGGCTCCGATTTATGAAAGGGAACGCCGGAGAGAACTTTCTCAAAGCCTCTAATAATTTCATCCAAATGAGCAATAACTTGTCCGCTTTTCCAATTCTTTCTCTTTCCCTCACATTTTTCCTCACTTTCCCTCACTTGCTCTCACTTTCTCTCACTTTTCCCTCAAGTGCCGGCGAGCGGTTCGCCCTTAATCGCTTAACTTTATTTATTTGCTCGACCTGAAATTGTATTTCCCCGAGGTTCTCTTTAATGAGGTCGTAAGAGCGCCGTTAATTTGCGAGCGGACGAGGGATCATCAATTTATTTTAAATTCAGACGCCGCCATTTTCTTTATTTTGGATCAATGCGTATCAATTATACTCAACCGACAGTGGGAATTTGATTGAATTCCCCACTTAAAGCAAAAGTAAAAATTCAAATTGAGCAGACGCTATCCAGTGTTGCCAACTCGCTCTGCTCCCGCGACAGTTAAGATTGATAATATATACAAGAACTGAGCTTCCATGTATAACTTCATAAAAAGAGACAAGATGGAGACTAACAAAAGACGTGATGATGAATAATTATTAAAACAGGAGAGTGAGCTTTTGCAAAAGCTTAAGTTGAAATAAAAATTGAATTTTATTAATTTAACCGCTCCGGCGTTACAATTGTTATATTTACAGAAAGAATTAATTTTTTTAATGCTAAGTAATAAAAATTACTTTTTCTTTTCGACCTTAAAAATTCTTAGAAAAAATCTCCCTCATTAAAATTCGTGTAAACTCCTTTCAGCTCTTTTTTTATTACGAAATGAATCTTAATTAAATTACGTAATTATTTCCGAGCGACCTTGAAAAATGACATAATTTCCTCCCCTCCCCCTCCCCTCCATTCTTAGCCAGCTTGCGTTCCATCCCCTGATTTATACTTCACTCAATTATCCCTTCATTTCGCCCCAAACGTTTTCGCCCTTTAATTACCCCTTCTGCCGTATTATAACCATTTTTATATATTTTACGATTGTCTTTTTTCTCTTTTTAATGAGGCCCCACATAAAAATCCAAAGAACGGAAAGTTTCACATTTGCATTGAAATTATTATTTTTTTTTCATGCCAGGTTTTGAAGTTTTACGATTTGTTTTGCAACTCGTGCAGAATGTGGGTTTTGCTGACGACAGGAAATGACGATTCGGTTCTTGGAAAATTCTTCAAGTGAGCAGAAGAGCCCGACATGCGCGCTTTTTCTTCCTTATAAAATAGTTTTAAGTTATAGGAGTTATTATTAGTAGTATTATAAGTAGTTTTAAATTATGATATAAAAAACATAATTTATAATTAAAACATAACAATTATTTAATAAGAATACGAATCGTAGTAAATATGCGCATCCGTACAATTGAGGTGAACGGGACACATAAAGCACAAATTAGAAAAAAAAATTGTTCAACATATTAAGACATGAAAAGTGATTTTCCGGAGGTGGAAAATTTTCGGAAAAGCAGACAAAAATATAATGTATTCGTAATTATAATGTGTAAAGTATGGAGAGAACAAAAGCGCGCTTACGAGCATTATTTTCGGGGAAAATTGAAATTTTTACCAATTTATGCTAATGCCGTATAATCATAAAAACCGAATTTATATTCCGGTATAAAAAAAAAATTAAAATCTTTCTCCGCTAAAACTTTTCAAAAAGCGATTCGTACCTTTTCGGGAGAAAAAAACTTGATAATAAAACAAAAATTCTCTCCGCTCGGCTCTCTTTATTGATTCAGATCTCAAGCAAATCAGATAAATCAGGGAATTTCTATTAAATTTTATTATTCAGAAGTTTCAAACCCCCCTCGCCCTCCCCTCACCCTCCCATCGCCCCCCCCCACCCCCTCGATCCCGCTTCCAAAGCCTTCAATACCGATTAATTTTATATTTGTATAAGCATTAAACTGTATTTAAGATTTGGAGGTTTTTATGAATCATAAAAGCCTTCTCGCCGTTAAATGGCTTCGGAAGGGATGAAAAAGAGTCCCGCAGCTTTAGTGCCCTCTGCACACCCCGCGATGGTTTTTATTATTTGTTTGGCATTGAGAAGAAAGAAAACTCGTGACGCCATTTGCGGGGAGGGTTTTCACAAAGCGAAGTCACCCGAAAGGAGCCTCAAAGGATTTATTCAATGGAAATGGGATTAGGGGGTTTTCCGAGCTGACTGAACGCTCGTGTGCAATTTTTGTGAAACGTTTGAGCCCGTGGGGGAGAGGACATCGGCCACCGCGGTGCTTTTGTCAATTCCACTTTTTAGAAAGTTCCAACGGATTTAATTTGCAGTCTCTTTCGAATGTGGCCATGGTCCGATGGGGAGGGAAACCCTCCCTTCGCCTTTTCCTTTCTCAATGGGCGCCCTCCCTCGCGACGTTCTGAGACCACTGCTGAATGACCGAAAATATTCGCCCAAACAGCAGTATAATGTGTGTAATAATTTAAAATTTCACCACCTCATAAATTGTAAATATATAATATTTAATAATATATTAAACCTCTACGGCGCCCGCAGGAATTAGATGTAAACTTTACGTTTATAATATTTTTTCATAAATTTAATTATAAATGTACACTGAAAATTATATTGATTATATTTAAGGAAAATTATTTTAGAGAGACCAAATTTTATGTTTTTATAATTTTAATATTTTATGGCGCAACAAAAATACATAAATTTTATAACACTTGGTTTTTTTTATATCTCTTCCAAAAATTCTGCCAATTTGATTAAGTGTAATTTTAATTGATAAAGTGATCCTCCGAAGTTTCAGTATAAAAAGCGCATTTTTTAATTGACAACATTAAACAAAACAGAGATTGAGTAATTTCATAAAAACATTAGTGTTGAGACGGATATAAAAAATAGAGAAAAACAAAACAGTTTATAGAAGTTGGAGAGAAGATTTTGGTGAAAAACTGCTGAAAGTTTTACAGCTGAATGTCCGTTAATAACAGTTAATAAAAGCACTTGACACACTCAGACAGTGACGATATTTACAACACTCGAAGCGGGTCAGTCAATGTCACGAGGGCAAAGTTGGCAACACTGTCTCCGAGCAGAGACGCACAAAGGAAAGAAGAAAAACTTTCCCGTTAATGCTTTACTTTTATTTATTTACGGATATCTCTGAATTCATTATCGCTCTCTCTTACACAAAAGCTGCTTTATCTCCTCATTTGAATTTGGCCAACGGCAATTCTCATTCCAATTCGGTTCCGTTATGAAACAGAAAAAAGTAATATCGGTCTCTAATTGATGTATATCACCCTTTCCCGATTCCTTTGATCATTAATTTAAAACATTATTCGAAATAGCTTGTTTACAATTTGAAATTCCACTTGCATTCAAAATTTCCCTTTCATTCCCTCCCCCACCGCCCCTTCGACCCCCAAAAAAACATTTCAAATGAAACCTACCCTCATCGCATTACCGTTCTTATTATTCTCGATATTCTGTTTCAAAGAGATAAAAAACTGGAGATGCATACATTTTTTAATTTTGAAATTCGGCTCCCCGACGCCCCCCCCCCCCACAGCTGCTGTGCCCTCCTTTCTGTCGACTTGCGTTATGCAAAAAAAATTAGCTGTAGTTGGGACGAAGTTAAGGGAGATGAGATAATGCTTCAAAATGTGTGCATTTGCAGCAACGTAAAGTGATCACTCTGATCATTGTGGAAATTTTAGTTATTTTTATTATTTTTTGTACCGCTGGTGCTGATCTAAATCTAAATCTAATCTGATCTAAATTGAAATAAACAGAATGTTTATACCTCATTCACATCTTTTGAACATTCGATTCCCCCAAAAATAAAGTAATAATCAACATTTCAATTTAATATATATTATACCAGAAGACTCCACTCCCTGAGCGCTTCTCCCTTTCACCCCCACCCCTAGTATAAGTACAATATTTATTTATAAAATAAAATTTATACGAGCGTGTCTTGGGATTTTATTAATATATAGGCTATACCGCATACAAGAATATTATTGACGAGTTAAAGAAAAGAGAAAAAAATAAAAAATAAGAAAAGTGATTTCCCGGCAGTATAGATTTTCGGATTCGGCCGTGAGTAACGTAAGGCTCAGATTCCGCACAGGAAATAAGACACCGGCACCCCTCAGAGGAGGGGCGGAGCTGGAGTTGAGCAATTTCAATTGAGAGGAGGTGAAAAGTTAAGAAGGGAAGACCCGGAAGATGAAGAGTTTGCCTTAAGTCAGAAGAGAAACCCAACAACGACCCCAAAAGAAAGATTATGGATTTAAACAAAGAGAGGAAACAAAATCTCCTCCGTTTCATACAGTATTCGATCGGTTCTGCTTCGGCCAAAGGTGTATACAACCACCGCCCAATTTATAATATAAATATTTACAAACAATTACCGACATTATAAAAGTTTTCGATTAACATCATTCGATGTTCATAAAAGGGGGGGGGGAGGGTTGGATTTGGCATGAGTTGGGGGCGATTAGTGGGAACTTTTGACCGAAGTCAAAAAGGGAAGTTTTGAAACCTTTTAAAAAGTTTTCCCCGGGAATGGGAGGAGGATTCAAAGCGTCTCCATTTTTATCGGAAACTCCGATGAGGAGATTTTCCGGAGGCTAATTATTTTCCGGTAACCTTTGCGAAATAATAACACTTTGTCTTTATTTTTCACGACCGGCAGGTGCTATAAAAGAAATAAATAACGCGCGCTAAACCCCAAAGCGAAAAGGATTAGTCTGCGACAAACGACTGTTTTTTCTGCAAATCTCAACTCTCATCAGAAATTGCGCAAAAGAAAAAATGGGGAGTTTGCAAAGTACACACAATTTTATATCAATAGAGAGGACTGTACTGTATTCACCCAAACCCGCATTGTATTTATAATTTGAATCTCTTTATAAATCAATATCTCACAGTAAAAGACCCTTTGTCTTTTCCTCTGCTGAACATACTGAACAGTGTTGTAAGCCCTGAGTCACTGCAGCTGGTCTTTTTAACGCACTACAATATTCCTCCTTCCCACCTTCACTACAAGCTGATATTTCCTCTCAAACAGAACATTTCTTTAGCTTCCTTCTCTAACATATTTATGTGATTAAAAGTTAGTATAGTATAATAAACAGGGCAATTCTTAGTTGTTAGAATTACAATCGAGCGGGCAGTTAAATTTATTAAAGGGTAAACATGGCGACGTGTCTTCGCCTCTCATCACCGACTCTGTAATTTTAGCGAACCGAGAAGCGATTTGAACGCCTTTCCATTCGGTTACTCATTTCCTCAAAACAACCCCCATTCTCCCTTCCTCTTCCGGTTTAAACAATTCCGACCACTCCTCTCGCATTATTTTTCCACACTACCATCTCCGGAATTCCGCAACTTATTTAAAAATTAATTTCGCTCCAGCTTTCCCACTTCAATTATAAAGTTGGAGAATAAAAGGATTTTCAGATAAGCTCAGATTGAATTTCCCGCATCCGCACAACTCCTTTTAAATTCAATAAAACAGTGCAGAAATCGCGAAGGGTGCAAAACAAGTTTTCACTCAAAATTCATTAATTAAGCATTTATTTATTTAAACCAGGACCTATTCATTCTATCTCCGGCGAGGTATTGTAGATAAAAAATAATTGGGAGCCGAACGAGGGCCGCGATGTTCGGGAGCCATTGCGGTTTTCCCTTTTAAAGGCCCAATTAAAGCACTTTAATCGCAGATGGGGGACTTCTGGGAAATGCTGTCGTCGTCGAGCAGAGCAGCCCTCGAAGCCGTCGCTGACGTCCATGCCAAACAATGACTCGCTAATGGCTCGCTAATTATCTAAATTGGCCAATTATTGACACTTCTCGGGTTTCCTCGAGGGGAAAAGCGTTTTGTCAACAGGTTTCTTAGCGGAGAAAAATCCAATGAAATGATAATAGCCGAAGGGAACGTCGGGGAAAAGTTCCAACAAAGCGGAGCCTGGAAAAATGTCGGGAAAATCCCGTTTTATGTTCCGCCATTTTCTGCCGGAAAGAATCGGTTTTTTTGGCTGTTGCTGCTGCTGCCGCGGAATGAGACGCCATTATTTAGCCTGCATTTTTTTTACACTTTGTGCACTTTGTTTTGATTTTTGAAAAATGTCTTTTGCGTCGCTGTCGCAATTAGTCGCGCTCGGATCCATTTGGAGCTTTCACCAATTCCACTTTCTCATTTTCCATTTGGCGGGGCTCATTCCAAAAAGTAATTCTCTCGTTAGCTGTGCTGTCTTCATTAACAAATGCAACCCTTCAGCTCCTATATCATTCCCAGTCTCTCCTCTTCTTCTCTCGAAATGCATTACTTTTTAACAAATTAACTAATTTTCTGTTCCATTTTTGAATCGATGCATATCTTGTTAACTTAACTAATAAAATCTACTCATAATGTTGATTTATATGTGACTCTTTCACTGCATTATGTTTCTCTCTCTCTTTCTCTGCTGTTTCCACATCTTTAAGTTTTTCTATCTCCATATCTCCCTATTCACCACCAATATCATTCTAAAAAAGGCGCACAATCGGTCACAATACAGCTTTTCAAAACACTCTGAGTGCACTCAATCGAGAATAATAAATATGCTTTAAGGCAGGTTTCTCTGAGTCGTCCAATAATTCCTTCTTTGGTCCCCCGCATCACAAGTCGCCTTTGAAAGAGCTTTCGAGGTTCGGGGGCCGCGGGGCCGCGGGGCCGCGGGGGCGCGGGGCGCGGGGGCGAGTGACCTGCATGGAAAGCCCCTCCCCCGCTGCGGAGAGAGAAGAAATATTTTTTAGTCGGCGGCCGGGGAGGTTGTAGCTTTTTTCTCAGAAGGATTCATTCTTCTCTTTTGTATATTCTTACGAGTCATATATCTTTTCGGAGGACAAAGCATAAAAGAAATTCCTGTCGTGACATGCAACAGAGATTCATTTTTCTTGTTTTTTGCTTCAGACTTCGCTGCGTTTTAGAAATTCTCGCAAATGCAAAACAAAAAATTAAATAATTTTTCCTGAAAAAACTTTTATACTTTTGAGTTCGATGTTTATACTAATTCTTATCAATGCTCATTCATTAGTTTCCTTTGGAAATTCCATTGACTCAAAGAAAAGAAAAGAAAAGAAAAAACAATTACGAGTTAATGAAAGAAGAAATAATTAGAATGAAAAATAGGCAAAGTGGGGGCGAGACTTTGGAGATAATCACGGGGATTGCAACGTTTTCACTTTCACCTGCGTCATTAAAAGTTAATCCAATTTTATCGTCATGGAAATGAGGAGACACCTCTGCCACGAGAACAAGCTCAGTCGCTCCCGACTGAGGAAGGAAAAGACGCCATTAAATGATTGCCGATGAGTCCCGTGGGAGAGGGGAATTATAAAAACATGAAAACATTCGTGACAAGCGAATATTTAGACTCGACCGAAAGTCGATCATCTTTCACTGAATGATGTCGGACACGTGGCAAATGAGCGGCCATTTTGTGGCATTCGGGAGAGCTTTTGCCCGGGAAAACTCAAAACATAATTCGGGGAAGAAAAAGAGAAAAAGATTTTAAACGTCGGACGGGAATGAGTTGCGTGAAATCAAAATTAACGTTTTTCATTCCCGACAGGAAGCTTTTCCTCTGACAACTAATAAATAAAATAAGTTTCATTTATTTTTTTTCAATGATTTATTTCTCCTTGAATGTAATCAACTTTCTGTTGATTTTTCTCTTTACGCCAAACAACTTCACGGGAACAGCAGACGTCAAAAATAAATTTCCTTCGCGAGTAATCATCATTTCACGTGCTCAGATGCGAACTGAGACTGCAGCAGCAGAGCTTTAATATAACGGCACGCCTTCGGGGGAGCTCGGCTTTGTTTTTTCAATTCTTACGAGCGACAGCGCAGGAGATTTTTGAATTAGTTCCTCCATATTCCCCCTTTGGCCACGGATTTAGGAGACACCAAAGCTACTATCCGTTCACATCCGTTCATATCCGTTGATGGGCGGGAGGTCTCCTTCTCGGCGAAGGGGAAAACCGAGATAACAAAGGGTGATTCGGCAATGAAATGTGAGGCGTTTGGGATTAAATAAATTGGCTGAGTGAAAAGCAAATTCATTTACCGCCTGTATAGTTTTTTAATCGGAGCTTTTGGCCCGATAAGGAAGCAAAGCCGCGATAAAGCTCCCTAATTTCTCTCTTTTCGTTTATCCCACCTCCCACGGACGGATAATGCGCTCCGTTGGACGTTCCCGTAAATGACAAGTGCAATTCGTTCGCTCTGCGCGTTATCAATTGCTGTTCTCACTGAGTGTTGACAATTGTTCAGCGTAATTTATGGGGCTTTGGGGGTGCACTGCCAACCCAGCTGGAGAAAACCGGACGTCAGAACAGGTTTTCAGTAATTAAATATTTTCAGGTGCAGTGCCTATTATTATTACCATCTTTTACTTAATTCCGAAATTTTGTAAGTCACGGGCGGTGTAAGTTTGTGCCTCAGACAACATAAGAAGAAGAATCTAAAAAAGAGGAGTCCGTAATGACAGCCCTCATTTCTTACTCTTAAATTTATTGTGACGGGGAATTTCCACGTAAGAAAATGGGGTTTGTGTCTTAATTGCATTTTCTTAATAAGACCGAATTAAGAAAGTATAATTGTATACGACTAAAATCTTTTAACAGTCATTTTGGAATTTTTTTACAATGACAAATTTCGGGCTATGAATAAATGTGACGTCACAATATTTTGGCGATTGTCTTTTGTTTTTAAACGGTTTTTTTATAACTGTTTAATTGCAGCTTAACTTTGTAGTCTTATCTAACTCATGACTAAAAAGTTAAAAAATAAATTAAAGAAAAAAAGTTTTTAAGTTATAATCTTTTATATATTATAAACGCACTAAAAGGTAAAAAAAATTAATAATAAATGCGTGCAAACATTGATTCCTCTCTCGTTGGTACACATCAATCTACTTTAGGGGTGGGCAAATGTTTTGATAGTCGGGCCACATTGCACATGAAAATTTGACTTTTTTCCTAATTCTAAGTATAGTTTTTGCTAAGGATGTTGAAAGGATGCAATAATTGTGTATATAATTGTATAATATAAATATAAATATAAATTGTACAACTATTATACATACTGTCAATTATGATAATTATATTTTCGAGTAGGAGGCGTCGAAAAGAAAATTTTAGCTCCCACAGGCCCTGATAATGTATTGCCAAATATTTTATGCACCAATTTAGACAAGTTAGACAAAAACTAATATTTGTGTTTTTAATAATAATGCATACAGTACTTGAAGGGCCAGACAAAACTCTACAGTGGCCCGCCATTTGCCCAGGCCTGGTCACACTATATATAGTATAGAAGAGAGAGATTTTGTTTAAATAAAAGATGACGGAGTGCTTTGTGTTGTCACATATACTGTATAACACACTCTGCAGTGCTTTGTATATTTAATGCACTAAAACATTTTTTCTCTTAACTTAATTGGGTGTATAGTGTGAATTGATGTATATCAACGAGAGAGGAGTGAATGTGTGCACATACTTTTTATTACTTTTCATCTTTTAGTGCGTTTTTAAGATATAAAAGATTGCAAGTTAAACATTTTTTCCTCTTTATTTACACATACAACCTAATTATAACTCCGACCTGATGTAAACTGTATAAGCGGATTACATAGAGTTATCTGCGCGGATTTTCCAAAGAAACTGCTCCAAATTCAGGGAAAGGCAGACACAAATTCCATTGCATTTGAGCCGAGCGACACCCAGTTACTGTCAACCGCGATCTCCAACAGGATTAGGGAAATTATTCACACTTATCGTCACCCCCGCTGACAGCTGACTCGAGCCATTTTTTCGTGACGTTTTCAGCCGTGTCGACTGTCCGAGAGTCCCCGACGAGGGTGGAAAAATTCTTACCTGAAAAGAAACACATTTTAGGTTTTTAAATTAATAATGTCCGCCTCATTCGCGAGAGTGAAAAGAAGTTTTTTCATTTGCGAATATTGAATTGCAAATGGGATCGCTCCTTTCGTCTTTTCCCTCTTTTCGAGAGAAGCATTTTTACCAAAAATCCAAGGACATGCCGGCTTTTTTCCTCTTCCTCTCCTAACAAAGAGCTTTCTTAGGGAAATAATTATTTTCTTGAGTTCTTCCTCTTTTTTCTTTTTCTTCTCTAAATCACATTTGAAACTTTGGAATAAATTCAAATTCCCAGTTTTTCCGACTAAATTTCTCTCCTCGCATTAACTTCTGGATTTTCACTCCCCTCTTATCGTCTGCTTCAGCTTGATACGGCCAACTTTTTTCCTTTTTCTTCCTTTTGCTTCTCATTTCGAAGGATTCGGAATACATTCACATATGGCTTAATGTTTACCGACGCGGACGAGATTCTGTTGTGGCAGGAAGAGTCCAAAGTGTTGTTTATTTAGAACACAGAGGAAGCACCTCTTTTAATTTGCTGCATCAGCAGTTGCCCCTTCTGGTCTCCTCTCTTATCTCTTCTTCCGAGCATCAGCTGCTGCTGACGCCGACAAGCAGTTACAGTCACTGTCGATGAGTACTTTCAGTCCTGGTGGAGTGCACCAATGGCAATATCAGCGTTAGCGAACATTTGGGGCAAAAAATGACCTCGTAGATTATTATTAGTTATAAAAATGAAGGGTCGAAGGCTTCGCTCAAGAAATTGTCAGCGATGGTTCCGACGTCATCGTGAGATTCTTCGGCAGTAATTTTATGTGACGAGAGCGACGGGAAAAGTTAACGTTTACGTTCGCATTCATTAAATCAAATTTTAAACGAAAATCTATACCTTAATTTTAATAAAACCGAGAGAATTTAAGCTCATTATTATTTTTCAATTTTCTTGTACCTTTTCCGGCGGTAATTAATCAATTCATTTTGGCTGATTTGTATTTTCAAGGGGTGTTTCAATTTAATTACTCGGAGAGATTTCCAGATAAAATTTTTACTCAAAATAAATTTTGTTCTCTAACACTTTTAGACAGTTTTTGAGGTTAAAGGTGGGAAATCCCTAAAGACGAAAGAGGATATAAGTATGTGTGCTGAAAACTTCCTGCGGTGAATGAAGACTGCCAAGTAACGAAGTTTTATAAAGAAAAAATAAAAGATGGAAAACAGGAATTGAGAAGATCGGAATTCTTAAAAGATATACTGTACTCCTTAATCAGTGTGTGCCGCAGATACAGTATATATATTTAAGCACAGTGGGCAAAGTGGCGAATTTACCAATTGACGTATTTCCTGAAATACCGAATGCACCCACATTGCTCATTGCTCATTGCTCATTGCTGGTTGTATTCTTCGTATGCTGGAGACCGGTGGAGGATGTGTTGGAGTGCGCTCGACAATGGAACGATGCTCCGTGCATTCGGTTTTCCAGGAAATATTTTATTGTATCTTATACTAAGTCCCAGGCGAGGGCGAAGCTCCCTAGTTCTAATTATATTTTTATCGCTCCGAATGCTCATTTAATGTGAAATTTGACTTAAAAAAATGTTATAGCCCGAACAAATTTCGAGATAAGAAAATTTATGAGGAAGAAAAGAGATTTTCTTGAAAAGTAAGAGAAACGCGGGTCATTATAAAAAGTAAAGTTCCGGTGCGCTTTGGGATTTCGATAAGTGGGTTTTGGAGATAAAAAGATTTCAAAGAGCAGAGATACGCATCGATTGCCGATTTCCACGAATATCGACGCTTTCGAGATCAATACTCGCATTTTCCATTGATTGAGGAAAAGCCGATCTTGACGACCTTCTCTGCTCTTCTGCTTCGACATTTTTCCTTTATTTCACCCTTTCTGCTTCGGTCTGCTCTCAGATGAGGGCTCTGTGCGGGACAGGGAGGGGATGAACACGTTCATTTCTGGCTTCAAGGGACTGACTGACTTATCTTTTAATTAATGGTCACTGTTTCCTGGAACTGAGAATTTGAAAAAAAATTATTTTATTACTTTTTTGAAATTTAAACTTTTTTGTTTTAATGTTAATTATAAATTAAAAATGATGAACTATTAATAAGTATTAGTTTATGTGGTGGCAGCAAAGAAATTTTCAAATTAAAATTGGCCCATTGATTAAAAAGTTTGCTCACCCCTGGCTAAAGTATAAAATGTAGGTCGTTAAATGGTTCTTTCATAATATCACTAAAAATAACGTCTTTTTATTTCCCCCTTTTTTAAATGACCCGTAAATAATTTTTATTTTTCCTATAAAACATGAAAATGTGTACTTTCGAGTCGCAAACAAATTCGTTTTCGTCTGCTGATTGAACCGATAATCAGCTGCTGAATCTGCTCAACGCCGGAAAATCACTCCCTGTCAATTAATGACACCCTTTTGTTTTCGCTCTGCACAGAGAAAGAAGCAAACACTCCGAATTATTTTCTCACTTAATTCCACCCCCCCCCCCCAACCCTTTCAATTTCTCCTTTTCCTCGGGAACAAAAAAAAATTTAATTTTCAAATTTCTCAAATGTTTTCTAAAAGAAAAATCTATTTTTTTAAAAACTGGAGTAGATATGGGGAGGGGAGGAAATGCCTGATTAGAAAATTTTTATTGAAGTCGACTTCGGAACCTTTTCATTGTCTGAAAATTAAATCCTTTTAATGGAATTCATGAATTTAATATAGTGTTTGGACAGGAGGGAGGGGGCGAAGGGGCGAAGGGGTGAAGGGGTGAAGGGGCGGTGTTAATTTCTTTTCAATGGATTAGACACTCCAACTGATTTTTTCTCGCTTTCCTCATTTAAAACGGTTTTTGTGTCTGAGATTAAATATTTTTTATTTTATATAATATAAAAATGTTTATCCGGTCGCCCTCATTCCTGTTAATTTGGTGAAAACAGTGCATATTTATTAATACTTGACTTATTTTTTACTGGTAAAAATTATCAAATTTTTAAAAAATTAGCGGAGACATACAACTTAAGAGCATAGACTTAAAATACAAAAAGCTTAAAATTGAGTGTTTTATAATACATTCGACAAAAAGCCATTAAACTTTGATTTTATAAAAATAAATAAAATGTAAGTTTTTTACGCTTTGTAAAATCAATGCTTAAGTTATTAATATTGTATGAGAGTATTTATAATAATAATTATTGTGTACATTTATTTATTTATTGTTTATTTATCAGTTTAGTTGTATATCATACTTACTAATATATAACAATGTTAAAGTAAATTTGTGTGCGTGTTTGTGTGTGTGTGTGTGTGTGTGTGTGTGTGTGTGTGCGTGTTTGTTACCTAAGATCTAAAGAAACACTGAGCCAATTTCTAAAGAATTATCTGCTCTCGAAAACCTGTTTAGGTTTAGATAATTTACCAATTCCTTTCTGCGAATGAATTATATTCTTTGTGTATTAAACATTTTTCACATTTTTCATCTAATTTTCATTTAATTAATTTGGATTTAGCGTTAGTGGTTTTTTAGCAGAGAATTTATAGTCGATTTGATATCTAAAGTTAGTGATTAGGATAAAAAATAAAATATAAAAATGTCCACTCTGATTGAGAGGAGGTGGAGGTCGAATCTGAACAATGTTAAGTAGCAATTTAGAGATTTTAGACCAAAGAGAGAACCATTTAGAAGAGGAACGAAGGATATGGAACAGAAGTGCCAACAGAAGAGGGAAAGGCGACGTGAATTGTGCAGAATTACAAGTGATTATTATACATAATATTAATATTTAAATACAACAGTATTATCGATGTGTAAACTTCAATTTTTGAGGAAATATTTTCTTATATCTTATACTAAGTCCCAGAGGGGGTTAAAGTCCTTAGAGGGCGAAGCTCCCGAGTTTATATATATAACTGAAAATTATTAAAACTAATGAGTTCTGCCAAACCGATAAAAAAGTATGGGTTTCTTCTGAAGCCCCAAAATTCCACAAAAGTGGTCCAAAAAGAAGGCACAGAACGCCCACGAAAGGCTGCAACCTTTTCCTCTCTCTCTCTCTCTCTCTCTCTCTCTCTCTCTCTCTCTCTCCTTTGCCGTCTGTGAATTTGAAGGAGCTCAAAAAGCTTTCCAACTATTCATCGCGCACAAAAGGAAAGAGAGAAAGGCGGGAGAAGAAGAAGAGAGAGGTGGCGGAGGAACCGAAGACAAAAGCTCTCTTCTTGGAAGGCAATTAAATTTAGGTAAACTTGTTCGATTAAACAAACAGACCGAGCCATTTCCGGGATGTTCTTCGGAGGAGTCCCGACCTCACGGCAATTCTAAGACGCCATCAATGAAAACAGATTAACCCCAAACCGGATTAAGGTGAGTCCGCGGTCTCATTTTATATAATTGATTAAATGTTTATACTTTTCTGAGCTCTTGTGAATAAATGCTCATTCATAAAGGGGTAAAAATCATTGGGAAAATTTCTGAACAGTGAGTCCACTCTAAAGGGTTTTTTCCCCATTTTTAGAAAATTCACTTGTGAAAACTTCTTTTTCTCAAAAAGTTTAACGTCATGTGTAAAACTTTTCTGAGAAAACGCGCACAAACGTACGTGTTTCACTTGGAAACCGTTTGGATTCCGAACGGATCGCTTTCTCTCCGTTTGACCGATTCCCTTTGTATTGGATCTCTTTTTTCTTAAAGTTTCCATTAATTGATCATTTGAGGGGCGCCCCCCAATAGTCCCCACTCCAGGAAATAAAAAAGTAAGTCTTCCTTTCGTTTTCACAGACATTTCGGTGACTGAGATGTGAAGATTTGCAATTCACACCACAAATGTGACGATTTTTAAATGGAGCTGTTAAGGGAAAAATGGTATAAATAAAATATATATATATATATTAGGGTGTCCCTTATAATGGCGAAAAAAATTTTTTTACGATTATCAAAACGCACACCCCCTAATTTAGTCTTATTCAAGAAAACTGGCGTCAATTTTTAAACGACAAAATAACTCATTGCTCTTTTGGGATATAAAATTGCTCAAATATTTTCCTAAAGCAAGGAAAATATAATTATAGTAAGCATAAAATAATATAAGGGATGAAGTACCACCTAGGATAGAGAGTGACAGATATCTCTTCTTTCGATGGGACATACTGTATCTCTTTCCGGAATCACCAAAGTTTTCTTTTTTCAGGTTTTTTCTAAAGTATCAAATTTTTTCTTAAATATCAAATAAATTATCTAAATTTTTCTTAAACTCATTCACTTGGCGCTTATTAAAGTCCAAGGGGCGGTTTTTTTTGGAGGCCTCGCCAGACCTTATGTAAATCCACAAGCTTTCTTACACAGAGCAGCTCTAGTTGGTATTCTGGCCTTTTCCCACAATAAAAGGCACTCCCGAATGACAATATTCGCGCTTATTTATCTTTGCGAATGTTAAAAAATAAAACTGCGAGAAGTTGGCGATCGAAGGGTAATTTCGCACCCGTTATTTGATGATTTACACCACCAACCAAGAAAATATTTGTTTTTTCACTTCTTAGCTCTCCTGACATTTTAGAATAAAGAAAGAATTCGCATTAATTAAAGGACAAAACGAAACTGCATGAGAGTAACAGTGGGCGTGCACCGCGCATAAGGGGTGTTCCTACAGGTTCCTACAGGCACGGGTTCCAGTCCTCCAAATGACGTAAAAAAATTTTTTTTAGTGTTTTACAATCAAATGAACAAAATTAGGGGGTGTGCGTTGTAAAATAAAAACTTCGAAAAATAAGGGACACCCTAATATATATATATAAATAAAATGCGTGGAACTATCGTGGTCGATAGTTGGCCTGAATGAAAGAAAAAAAATACGTGAAAACCAATTAATTGAATTTTTTTTTTAATTCTGAAATTAAATTTTTTAAAAACGCATTCGGGTTTATTTTTTGTCAATTCTTAAAAATTTATTTATTCCAAATGTGTAAAATTTTTTTGATCTTGGTTTGACGTGAATGATTTTCTCCGGTAAATCTCATTGAAAAGAAAGCATAAAGGGCCTTCGAGCACACAGGGGAGAAGGAAACAGCGAATGCTTATTCTTTTTTGAAAGTTTCCCCCGCACTTTGTTTTGCAATGCAATAGGCTAATACGAAATTGAAAACGTGAAAGTCCTTGTGAATTTCCCGGGAAATTTTTCCTTGGTTTTGACAGTTTATACGACCCGAAAGACCGACTCTCCGTTTTACGTTTTAAGAATAAATTTTTTTCTATTATCGAAACGTGCGGGTTCACTGAGTTCACGCGCTTTCTTTTCACATTTTCTGATTTCAGAGGCCCACAACCCAGGATGAGTCCCCCGGACGACCCCCAGCGACGCCCAGAGCCAAACCACCCCTACTGAATGTCAGCTTATTCGATTCGAATCTAAATTATAACACTTCCGCTTTTCAAATGTAAGCCATGTTTGATTAAATAATCAAATTGAGTTACACTTTAACTATACACTTGGTCCTCGTTTTAAACAAGTGATGGCCAACCTACGGCCCGTGAAGGTGTTGCACGTGCCCCGTTCTTTTATTCCTTTTACGCCAATTATTGCTTTTTCAGTTCTTTCTTACCTTTCAGTAAATAAACTAATTTTATTAGTAAATAACTAATAAAAAGGCTGGACATCACTGTTTCAAAAGGTTTCTCTCTTATACAGTATGAAATCTCAACAAAAACAATTTTGTTTTGGTCTTATTCCGATAGTTTGTCAAATGTGGTGTTTCATTGCGAGTTCGGGCGCATTAGGAGTGCAGCCAGGGTTAGGTTAGGTTAGGTTAGGTTTTGTTAGTGTTAGGTTAGGTTAAATTAGGTTAGGTTAGGTTAGTGTTAGGTTAGGTTAGGTTTTGTTAGTGTTAGGTTAAATTAGGTTAGGTTAGGTTAGGTTAGGTTTGTTAGGTTTCTCTGGTAGTGTTCCCCACTCTGCGGGATTCCCCGGGGACCCTCATCACGGATCACGATGACCCCCAGGTCGTTTAGTGGGTAAGGGCCTTAAGCTCAGCCCCACATAACCCGGATTCCTCCCTCAAGGGGTCGGGTATGCAGTAATGCATTTTTCCTGGGTTAACAAAAAAAAAAAAAAAAGGTTTGTTAGGTTAGGTCAGGTTAAATTAGGTTAGGTTAGGTTAGGTTAGGTTAGGTTAAATTAGGTTAGCTTAGTGTTAGGTTAGGTTAGGTTAGGTTAAATTAGGTTAGGTTAGGTTAGGTTAGGTTAAATTAGGTTAGGTTAGGTTAGGTTAGGTTAGGTTTTGTTAGTGTTAGGTTAAATTAGGTTAGGTTAGGTTAGGTTAGATTAGGTTAGGTTCTCTGGTAGTGTTAGGTTAGGTTAGGTTTTGTTAGTGTTAGGTTAAATTAGGTTAGGTTAGGTTAGGTTAGATTAGGTTAGGTTCTCTGGTAGTGTTAGGTTAGGTTAGGTTTTGTTAGTGTTAGGTTAGGTTAAATTAGGTTAGCTTAGTGTTAGGTTAGGTTAGGTTGAGTTAGGTTTGTTAGGTTAGGTTAGGTTAGGTTAGGTTAGGTTTGTTAGGTTAGGTCAGGTTAAATTAGGTTAGGTTAGGTTAGGTTAGGTTAGGTTAGGTTAAATTAGGTTAGCTTAGTGTTAGGTTAGGTTAGGTTAGGTTAAATTAGGTTAGGTTAGGTTAGGTTAGATTAGGTTAGGTTCTCTGGTAGTGTTAGGTTAGGTTAGGTTTTGTTAGTGTTAGGTTAAATTAGGTTAGGTTAGGTTAGGTTAGATTAGGTTAGGTTCTCTGGTAGTGTTAGGTTAGGTTAGGTTTTGTTAGTGTTAGGTTAGGTTAAATTAGGTTAGCTTAGTGTTAGGTTAGGTTAGGTTAGTGTTAGGTTAGGTTGAGTTAGGTTTGTTAGGTTAGGTTAGGTTAGGTTAGGTTAGTGTTAGGTTAGGTTTGTTAGGTTAGGTCAGGTTAAATTAGGTTAGGTTAGGTTAGGTTAGGTTAGGTTAGGTTAAATTAGGTTAGCTTAGTGTTAGGTTAGGTTGAGTTAGGTTTGTTAGGTTAGGTTAGGTTAGGTTAAATTAGGTTAGGTTAGTGTTAGGTTAGGTTAGGTTAGGTTAGGTTAGGTTAAATTAGGTTAGGTTAGGTTAGGTTTGTTAGGTTAGGTTAGGTTAGGTTATGCTTAGGTTATGCTTACCCGACTAAATTAATGCAGGCCTGAATGCTAAAAACAATTGTCATATCATTTTCTCTTTTGCCATATAATTCTTCTTCTTTGAATTCTCTTTTTTCTTTCGGATTCTTTTTTCTCCTTTTTTTGACAAGCTTTTCTTCGGCTTTTCATTTTGTTATCATTTTCGGCAGCAAATAAAGCGACCCCTCTTTCCAGTTCAATTTCAAATAATGTTATCAATCTCCTCTCAAAAGGCATTTTCAGATTAAAATGTAATGAAACACCATTATTGGAAATGAAACTTGTGTGTGAGAAAGAAAGTGAGCGGCTGGGTCGAGAGAAGAGGTTTAAAAAAGATACTGCTGAAAGGGAGCTTTCACTGCAGGAAACCGGAGGTTTCCGAGAACGATCTTAAAGCTCAAAGACGGAAGTTTTGGCGGAAGAAGCTTCACTGCTTGTTTATGCGATGGAACTTCGACTTCAAGGTCGAAATAATGAGTTTCGCTTAAAAAATATTTACAATAGCGCTCAAAAGTAATTTGAAAATACAAAATTTATTGCTTTTCCACCCGTAAGAGTTAATTATAAGGTGAAATTTCATTAAATGATTTACTGCATTTATAAATAAAATATTAATTAAATAACAGAAGGAACATAACAGAAAGAATTTATCTTATATTTTTAATAGTATTGATAACTAAATAAAGTCTCATGGTAAAATAATTAATTAAGAAACTATAAAATGTTGTATTGTCAAAATACTTTTAAGCGTTACTGTACACAGAGAAAACTTGTGAAAATTAATAATCGACCTTTTTTGGGCGAAAGCAGCCGAAGAGGAAAACATTCAAACTCCCTCCTTTTAAATTAAACATAAAAAAAGAGTCGCGGGACATAAAGAAGACCCTTTTCGGAACATAAAAATGAAAATGAAACCGCCCCCACAACCGTATGGGTGTTGTTTTGCAATTTTTCTTTTTACAACCTGGATATTCATTCGCGTGGTCGGAAAAAACATTTCGCCCTTTTCCCCAAAATGGCCGCTCTTCGCGGTCAATCAAGGGGAGTCTCCCCTGACCGCCATCAACCCCTTCGGATGGGGCTTTCAGATCTCCTCACGGGAAAAGAAGAAAGATTTAAAAATGATAAATATTCTTCAGTGGCGGCTCTTCGTTCGCCGAGAAAAAATGATAACCGGAAGGAAGATGTAGTTTCAATTTCCGCTTTTCGCTTTTCTCGGCTTTTATTGCCGTGATCAATCTTGTGTTCGTTTATTTTTTAACGTCTTCATTTTATTTTATACTCCCTTCATTATATCCTCTTCTTTGCCAATTTCCCTTATTCTCATTCCGTAACGGCCATGATTTTTCATCCTTTTATGAATCCTCAAATGCCATTGAAAAAATTTATCTATAATTTTTTATACTTTACCAGGGAAGTTTCAACACCCCTTTCAGTTAGTAAAAAGATTAACTAACCACTAAAAAAGTAAATCTACTTTCAAAAAAATTATCCAACACGAAATTAAATACATTGTTACAATGGCAAATTATTATTAATAAAAATGAAAAAAATAAACTATAAATAAACTAAAAATAAACTAAGAAATACACTCCAAAAAAGGATGAAATAATATAAAAAGAGCAATAATATGTAATGTTGAGACGCAAAGGAATGACCCAGTGTTGCCAACTCTCAATTATATAATTATACAGTAAATATGAAAATTCCCCCAAAAAATGTTATTAGTATTAAACTTAATAATTAATTATTATTAAAGTAAATTATAATCCGCGACCCTAACGGATGGGCGGGTCTGAAAAGTATAGTATTATAAAAATTCAAAGAAGAAGAAAGAAAAAGACGAAGAGGAATTCAAAGAAAAAGAAAAAAGAAGAAGATAAAGACAAAGATGAAAAGAAGAAAATTCCATTCCATTATTCTTCTAATTTGATAGTATTCATTAGTTTATAAATATTGTATGTTTGTATAAGTACATTACAAATACCAAAATTAAAAATATAATTATTTAAACTGACAAAAAGAAGATTTGACTGTTATTTTGATAATGAATGACATAGATGGGATAGTAAATAAATAAAAAAATAAATAAATAAAGGGACTTTTACCTTTAACAGCGTTCACTGCAAAAACCGAATGAATTCCAACAAACTGTTTTTCTTACAATAGCAAACGAGTTTAGTCTGTAAATGAGAGGGAAACGATTGCAAAAAGTACAAAATAAAAAGAACAATCGAGGTGAGCAATCTCTGTTTTAGGGACATTAAGCATTATTGTACCACCGCAGCGGACAAATGATCCGGAAATGGATCTGCCGGACAAGAATTGGCTGTTTGGGGTTAATGAGATGACTCCATCCCTTATCTCGAAGGCAGGGGTTGTCGGCTGGATTTCAGGTGGGAACGCAAATGACGAAAGTTCAGTTTCACCGTAAGCGATGGGACACAGAGGACACAAAGAAGGAAACCGGAAACCCCACCGGAAATAAATTTATTTTGGCGGCTCTTCTCTGTGCGCGCATTAACAATGAAATTTCCCGCGAAAAGAGGATTTTCGATCTCCGATAACATCTCATTTGGGAATGTTTTCCCGGGGAAAAGAATAAATTATTTTTTACACCTGGAAAGGAACCTCGGAAAGATGAGAAGGAAAAGCCAAAAGGGGGAGACGGGGTGAAAAAGGAAAAGTGGGGGAAACGTCGCCTAAGTTGTAAATGATTGATTTTCGATTTCCCAATCGTTCCCGCAGATAATTTAACAATTTTTATTCCGAGTTTTCCTCTGAAAAAACGACTTTTCCCGCCTTTTTCCAAAATAGACGTTTTCTGATAATTCAAAATTTACCTGATTTTTTGTCCTTTGTATTTTCTCTGATTTTTCACTTTAGAGATATAATATTGTCAGATCGGAGGAAAAGAAATTAATTAATAAAAATTTTCTCCGAAAAAAGAAGTCAAAATAAGAAATTCAAAAAACAATTTTTTTCTTTTATCTTCATTATATTCATGTTAAATTAAATGGTATATTTTTTTAGTTATATATATTGTATAAAATAAATTATAAATATTTTGAAATGCTTCAAACATATTGAAACTACTTCAAACATTGTTGGCCTAAACGAGAGATAAAAAATGAAATAATATAGTGTTTCAGTTAAAATTAGATTAAATTAATTTGTTGTAATTGTGTAAATTAAATTAATTAATATTTTTAAAATTAAAACTGATTCAAAGAGGAAGATAAAGACATAACAGAATTGAAAATAAAGAAAGAAGAGTTAAACAACCGACGATAAATAAGAGAAAATATAAAAGACTATCAATTTGAGAAACAAAAGAAACGAAAGAGAGAAAAGAAGAGCACAACAGAAAAATGAAAGGCGAACAAAGAAAGAAACGGTTGTTGAAACGGGTGTTGCGTTCGTAGGTCGAAACAGAAAAAAAAATAATGCTTACTGACGTAGTCGGCAAGCGCGGATAGCGGGCTGCCCAAGCTGCGGCCCGCGAAGGTGTTGCATGTGGCCCGCGCATTCATTCCTATATTCACATAGGAATTGGCTCGCGGGCCAATATAAATATATAACCGAACGGTATAAATTGGAAGAACCTTTTTTATTGTTGCACGGCCCACTCGTGATGTCATCATCGGAAGTTTGGCCCGTATATGATGAAAGTTTGGGCACCACTGGTCTAGAACATTGAAAATGTTATACCATAGTAAAGGTATGCTTTTATGAGGTTCCTTCGATCATTGCCGAGTCAAAGTGCTGAGAAGACAAAAATTCTTTTTTTCTGAAAGCAGTGTTCAGACGTTTAATCAGGAGATGCAAAGGGGTGAAATAAGATATCTTAAAATGGTTTGTTTCATTTTCGAGTGTGAAAATGGAATTTCCATCTCTCTTTCATCCGCGGAAAGAGTAATATTGTGAAGCAGAATTTTTGAGAGTTCTCCGAAAATTGGCTCCCGGTTTTCCCAGAAAGGAAGAAAAGGCTGTTGTGCGGAGGAACTCAGCCTCTCGACTCGTTTTCGGATATTAATAAAAGGAATAAAAATGTTGGCAAAGAGATTTCGCGGGGAATGAAAATGATTTTGTTTGGTGGAGTTCCAACAAGAAAAGGCTCGTGTGAGTGTTTCGAATATTCGGGGGCTCCTCTCGAATTCGAAAAAAGCAAGTGCTTTCGAGCGCTCCGAGGCAAATTCTCAAGTGGCCTCATTTAAAGCGCTATCTCCGCCATTTTGATTCACTTGTCG
>JAQIBA010000028.1:692233-736560 GCA_028293925.1 Brueelia nebulosa
CTGGAAAGACCGGCATTTCAGACTCCCGCGAACGACCGCTGGGGTCCGCGCGGACCCCAGAGACTTTGCGCTAGTTCCTTTGTTTTTCTCGATGGTTTTTTTTCATTTTTTTATTGAAGGCGAATTAAAGGATTAATAAAAAGTCGAAAATGTAAAAATAAGCATTTTTATTGAATATAAAATAATTGAAAAACGCAACAAACATTAGTAAGATAAATCACTCATGTAAAATTTTTTTGTTTTATAACTTTTCGCTACATATTTTACAAAATACTTGAGAGTGTTCAGGACAGACATTCAGTTTGCAACGAGAGCAATGAGTTTTACATTTTTTGTCTTTAATTCTGGGACAAATGTGGCATCTTTTCTTTGTGGTAGAATCTGCAGTGGTAGCAACCTCAAGTTCTTGGAATTCTAAATTGACGTCGGCTAACTGTTTCCCTAAGTCTATTAAAAATTTTCTTCTTGGAAGTTTCTTTTCACCATTTACTGAGAGCCACAATATATAGGCGTTTAGGGCTGTTATGTCTATCATGTTATAAAACACAACCAATGGCCACCTTCGGGTCATTCTTTTTACCGAATAACATCTAGTCATTTGGTCCATGCGATCCACCCCACCTTTGGTTGCGTTATACGATAAAACAATTTCTGGTTTTTTCTGCTCATCCACTTTGTCATCATGATGATGTGTAGACAAAAGAGTGACCGCCTTGTTTTTTCTGGAGCAGTAAGAAACAATTGTTACGTCAGGTTGAAAACCAAACAAACTGGACCCAACTGATCTTTTACCCCTAATGAATTCTGGTGGAAGTTCGCCCTTGTTTTTTCTAATTGTGCCCACAATTGTTGTATTTTTGGTGAGCAAGAACCGAGCTAGTCTGATACTTGTAAAAAAATTATCGCAGGTTATATTTCTCCCTGTATTTAAATAGTCCGAAACAAGATTTTTCACCACCGTTTCACCCACATTTACTGCCCGTTTTTCCCCCGTCTCTCTGCCCTTGTAAATCATTAGTTTCAAGCAGTAGCTTGTTTCAGAGTCACAGAGGGCCCAAAATTTTAGACTTTTAGAGCTTCGGCATTATCAAATCTAAGAATCCGTAATAATTCTTTAAACCGGTTTCGACCCATTATTTTACTAAAAATGGGTCTGCCATCTATTTGGCTCCACAGCTGACTAATCTCTTCATTTTTCGATTTGTAGACCCCAATCAGAATTAACACACCTAAAAGTCTCTTTATTTCCTGCAGGGTTGTATTTACCCAATTTTGTTTGTAATGCAATTGCCCCTCTTTGTTTGTCCATTTAACAATTTTTTCGAGTAATGAATTGCGGAAGAAAAAGAGGAACGCAGATTGTAAATCAACAATTCTAGTTTTTGCGAAGCGAGTTATCCCACACTGTTCAACTAGAATATCTTTTTTACTTTTTCTACCTTCCGTACTACCCATGGGGTTTTTCAGCCAAATTTCTTCTTCGTTCTTGGAGAAAAACATTTCCGTTTCTTCATCAGGAAGGGGTTGAGCTTCGGAATCTTCATCATCACTGCATTCTCCTTCTTCTGAGTCACATGAAATAATCCTATCTATTTCATTGTCACTGCAACTTTCACTACTCTCTTCATCAGATTCCTCCAAACTGTCCTCGAGAATCTTTCGTATTTCCTGAGGTTTCAGTTGCCTAAACAAAATGTGACATTTGTGTATCCAGTCTAATTGTAAATATGTTCACCAAAGGGTATATTTGAAATTTAAGGTAAAAGATTACTCACCTGCACATGGTGACTGGATGTTTGATTTTTTTCTTTTTGTTTCCAAAAATCACAAAAAAAACTAAATGACCGCTATGTTACAAAACCCTCAATTATTCAGAACCAAGCTGTTGGGTGATTTGCTTCTGACTGTTGACAAAGTCCGAATTTAACAGCGTTTTCGAGTTTTGATGAAACAGCGAATATGGGGGCATAAAGAGCTCAGAACAAAGAAGTCAAAACAAAAATGAAAAAAGAATATGACTCTTAAGAACAGTAAGGCACACATTTTGCGAAAAACAATGCTCGACATTGTATCTTTAGCTATATAATTTAAAATCTTTTTAGATAAACAAGCTAGAAGAGCTGTTTTTGCATTTATTCGGCACCCATTATTCATTATCTATGAGATTTGAGCGCCCAAGAAGCGTGGGAACTTGAAAATCATAGGAAATAGTCTGGGGTCCGGACGGACCCCAACGGTCTTTCGCGGGAGTGTAATTTTTTACTCGGAAACTAGAAGGAATTTTGGAAATCTGAAAACACCGGGTTAAAGCCTGAAAAAAGTTAGGAAAAGTCACCGAATTTCAACATTTTACAATGACAAACAAAAGAGCTACAGCGGAAGAAAAACCGCTTTGGGGTCCGCACGGACCCCACGGTCTTTCTAGGGTTAATAATAATAATATATAATAATAATATTCTTCACGAAAAAGAACAAAAAAGTACAAATTAAAAATCTTTTTACACCGCGTAAATCGAGAGCAAAGTTTATACAGATTTAGAGCACAAGGACAAAATATAATTACAGAACGCAATACTTCACTCATAAAAACTCTTGGTAATTCTAATGAAAATTTCCAGGGAAAGCTTTTTCAGATAATTTTCCATTTCCCGGGAAAAAACCGAAAGTATCAATTTACTAATTATTACACACGTAGTGAAAGGTAAACCCGACTAACCCCGAAATTAAAAAACGAAGCAAAACATGAATTCGAAAGAGGAGACAGTCAAAAATGTATGAACAGTATATTTATAAAAATGATGTTAATAATAAATATAAGCCAAGTGAAAAAAAAATAATTTTCGCTTCTTCGCCATTTTTAACTTCCGCTCGACGTTATCTGACTCGTGAATTCAAATTCACGTAAAATAACGGTTTGAGTTAGAATGAGAAATGTAGATAACCGTGAGCTTATCGTAGTTTCTCGCCAACAGCAGAAGGAACCCCCCAATTGATCGCTGAGCGAATAAAGAGGTAAGAGGGAAAACACATTAGTGGTCTATTGTGGCAAAGAGCTGCCGGGAAAATAATATGAAAAACGCGGCAAAAAGCGAAAGGGTCACGGATGTTCCGCTTGTCAGGTCCTTAACGAATTCTTCCCCCAAAAGCATTCATGAAAAGTTTCAAAATTCCTTGAAAATCCCCAGAAAAGAAACGAAACAAGTTTTTTGCTGCTCTCGCAGAACCCGGCGCATTCATTAAATCGCTCCTTTTATCCTGAGGAGATCGTTTCGGGTGTTTCCTCTGGCCAACATTCAAATCCGAGTCCTCAGAGGGGAAACTTCCCTGCAGGAGCCCTCATTGTCGATGTCGCGCCTCATTGCTGAGCCGAGTTCGGCCATTTTGTCCAAATGGGCCCAAATTGTGCAACGGAAATTTAATTATTTAAGGGAGAAAAGGGGAGGTTTCGTAAGGGAAGTCGACAATCAGAGGTTTTTAAAATAGTTAGAAAAATGACAAATATATCCCAGAATAACACTCAGGCCTTAGGAATTTCATTCTTATTATATAACTGGGGGACACGCTAAAAAACCACTAAGGATAAATACACATTAATTAAATAAAAATTATATGAAAAATGTTTAATACAAAGAATATAATGTATTCAGTATTTGAGGAAATACAATATCCACTCTCTTAATCGAATACTTTTCCCACTGTACTCAAAGTCAACCCTTTAACAGCAGAAAGGAATTCCTAAAGTTAAACAGTTTTTTTTGCTTATTTTAGAGAGCAGATAATTCTTTGAAAATCGGTTCAGTGGTTCTTTAGATCTTAGATAATAGAAAACGGTGGATACACACACGAACGCGCGTTCGTTAATAGATTTATTATATTAGTATGACTTCACCCTCAACCCTAACCTCTCTTTTTTCTTTCTAATGTTCTTTCCTCAGACATATTGTCTGTCTCCCAATTCTCCCCATTGACATTCGACAACCCCTTTGCCTTTTCCTTCGGTTCATTTAATTCTAAATTTTATAAATTTAATATTTACTTATCTTAATAAGTTTTTTTCTATAAAAATAAAACGTTCCTTTTCTCCATTCCGAGAAACGGTTTTGTGTTGGTTTCCTGCAATCCAAGTTTCTGGAAAAACTTGTTCTCCAGGTTCATTTTAACGATTTCTCCAAAGTCAAAATTGATGTTTTTCATGTTTGTTTCCGAATTTATTATTTGTTTATTTGTTCGTTCGACTCTTTTATTTAGCCCTTTACACTTGTATGATTTTGGCGTTTTGTTTTGTGAAATTTCGTTTCTGGTTCCTCCTCGCAACTCCTGAGAGGAATTTCAAAGCGATCTCGCTTTTATTCCGCTTCATTATAAACCATTCTTCCCGGCATTTTCATCCAATAATAAATAAGTTTGTTAAAAAAATCGGAGGGGCACTGATTTCTTCCTCGACCTCCGCCTCCTTCGGATAAATTTAAACTTTATTGACTGGTAAATGGAAATGATTGATTTAATTATAGTGTGCGCCCGTGCATATTCTCCTTTCGTCTGCTTTTAATGCGATCGTTTGAGTAATTAAACCGATTGAGGAGCAGAATAAAGTGAGTGATTTCCTTTTGTGATTTGCCAAAATCTCGACAATCTTACACTACGAATAATAAATAAAAAATATAAATGCCAAGTGAATTTGTGTAAAATTATTTTGAGAATACTTTAATTCGAATTCGTTAAACAGAATAATCGGAAAATGTTTGCTTTTGTTTAATTTTGCATTCCGGTTTATAAATTGATTTTTTTGTTTATTTTTTTGGTTCGATGACTTTGAATAAAAGTAAAATAACGAAATTAGATTTATGTACAAACTCCAAGAGCAAAAGGAAACAGGATTAAAACGTGTGAAACATAATTTGATTAAAATGAGTGATAAAAAATTCGTTAAGGAACAAAGTGTCGCGTGACGTCACAAGATGGCGTGGTCACGTGATTCAGATTTCGGATCGTTTGTTTTATTTGAAGATTTTAGAAATTTATTTCTGCTTTATTACAGCGAAAGGCTAAAATGTAATTGCAGAATATTGTTTCGCCATCGGATGGGGACATTTGTGCAAAATAACCGAAGAAATCGGTCCGCAGGAATTGGGTAAAATAAGTTATAAAAAAAACAGACAGCGACAATGTAAATAAAACCGTGGAAAAACAATGAATTTTTAAGCAAAAGACGGACGTCTAACCCGTTGAAACCCGTTGGAACAACAGCAGATGCTCTTTTGGTTCCCCAACTCGATATCTCAAGATCGAAGTGCTAATTAATTATTCCCTAAATTAGGAGATGAGTTAAGTGCAGTCTCTTTCAGGAAGTGATTTTAAAGTCTTTTTACGATTTCAAAATGCTTTCAATTTTCGAAAGAGTTCTGCACATGGAGTGTATTTGTGGCTCAAACAATTTTATGGCTGCAGTTAGTGTTAGTTTTAGATATTTTAGAACACCAGGAACGCCTTCACAGGTCAAAATGACCTGTTTTGTATAAAAACAAATTTATATTTCTGTCAGAGGTTAAGCGTAAGCAACAGAGTATAAAATATACTAAAAACTATTTAAAACATATCACTTTGTATATAATTTACGATAAAAACAAAATATTAATTAAATTAGCTAAACAATAATTTCGATATAATTTGGATGGAAACGGTGATTTTCGACTCTTCTAAGACTGAGGATTAAATTCCAATGGTCGTAATTATTCTCTAATCGCCGACTAATAATAATAAAAAAATGAGATTAAATATTTTCCCCCGTATAATTTTGAAAATGACAAAAAAGGGTTGCGCTGTTTCTGCTGTCGGAGATATCACCTCAAATGCTATTTAAAAAGAAACAATCTTTTCATGTTCTGTTGAAAAAAGCATCGCATGATTTTGAGCAATTCCCTCTCCGGATTTATGATATTATTATTCAGCCTTTTTAAAAGTAGCCTTTTTAAATGGCCGGGGAAAGGCTGAGGGAGATAAGGGGAGCGAAAGGGGTGGAAAGGTCGGCTCAGGTTCACAGCCGATGTCTGAATGCCTCCAATTTAAATTTGGAAATTTTTTGACGATCTCCACTTATTAAATAATTAATATATTAATTACTTTTTAAAAATAATGTAAATAATAAAACATTAATAAATAAAATAAATAATATTAACAGTATAATTAGGAAATAATAATAAAAATATATAATAAAATTTATTATGATTAAAATAAGAAAATATAAAATTCAATAAAATGAGAATTGCGTTTGTAAAATAAAAACGAACAATAAAAGAACAGAAAAACAAGAAAAAATAAGAGTTGACCACAATGGAGTGGTCCATTGTTGGTCTAAATCTAAACGAAAATAAAGAAGAAAAAAAATAAGAGTAAGAGAAGAAGAAGAATGAGAGGAAAACAAGAATAAACTCCACAACTGATTCCGACCGGACTTTTTCTAAAAGACGTGCATTTTTTCAAGGTTTCAAATAATCAAAGCCGATAAATTGCAAAAAAAAAGAAAAAAGAAAACTAAAAAATTTGTTTCATTGCTCAAAATTGTTTTGATTGCTCACCCAACTCTTGTTTTGAGATCCTCCCAATGAAAGGCACCACAGCATCAATCGAATCCAACTTTTCTCCGCCAACTAAAGCGCACTTTTCCAATTCAATGAGAAGCGAAGGGGAGGAAAAGTTAGAGTGGTGGGGAGAACTGAGGAATACTGCATCGGAATGGAAGGAATTCTTTGTATGCAGGAAAAGGACTGGATGACGCAGTGACCGATAATTCCTTCGACCGTTTTTATAGTTAAAACAAAAAAAAAAAAAAAAAAAATTAACAAGTCTGTTGTCATGGCTCTTCTTTTGATTTTTAAAAAGGAGAGAGAAGACTGAACAGTTGGTAATTGTTTGAAAAAAAATGGGGGAAAAAATAAAAAACAGAGAAAAAATATAAAAATCAAATAAATTTCTATGCTTTTAATTTTTAATACAATTATATACAATTTGTAAGTGTATCTATTTAGTCGTAGAGCGCCCAAGCAAAAGTTACAATAGTATTTGATGATTCACAGAGAGAATAAAATAAAAGAAAAACTCAAAATGAATCACAGAGGGAAAAAAAGGCGTAGAAGAAATAAAGCAAAAAAATATGTCAGCAAAACAAAACGAGTTAATAATTCTCTTCTATTTTCCCTTAGAATTCACACCGGAAATCACAGAATAAATTGACAAAGCACAGCCAAGGACGAAAGCCCATTACACTTTTACATATTTTAAGCGAACAGTGACGGCCAAAGTCTGCGCCCCCGCTTTGAGCCTTTTCTTCTTTCCGCCATATTATTCCTCCTCGATCATCTCTTTCGCTCATTTCCGGATTTTACGTGATTTCCTTTGGTGTTTTGTCCCGAGTTTCCGTTTTAAAGGACAATTTGAAATCCGAGAGGATTCCTTTCTTAAGCGAGATAAATAAAAAGAAAGAAAAACAATTCGTGTGAAAAGGAAACATTTTTTATAGAGAGGAAAAGGACAGAAAAGGCTTCCTCTCTCCCTCTTCGAGTGCTCTTCTTAATTGACACAAAATTGGAAGAAAGGCCAATACAAGGAGAAATAAGGCTCTCCTTCCTCTCCTCTTCGGGGCTTCGCAAGTGGCCGAGAGTGAGCACCGAATCCGAAGCCTTTCCTCTGGGAACTGATGAAAGATGCAGTGTTTAGGTGTCCATCCCAGGAATGGTGGGATTCCGGGAAGGAAGAGGAGGAACTGACGAGCCAAATCTTTGGGAGATTCACATCTCACACAGATTGTTTATCTCTTTCAGGAGAGTCACGTGGGTTGGGAAGCGGAAGTGGAAATTTGCCGGAAGTGATTGACTTCGATTCATTTCCTAATTAAATCTAAACAGTGATGTCTGTACTGATTTCGTACATAAAATGAATAAATTACTAAGAATCTAAGATTTTGTAACTCCCAAAGCATTGGAGAAACATTAGTGTTCAAAAGTATTGTTACAGAAGAGAAAAAGGCTTTTTTTTATATTTTCTGGCTCCAGTGTTAGTCATAGATATTTCAGAGAATTTTTATATAAAATTGTTGATTGTTGATATTACCCAATGGCGAAGAGCAAAGAAAAACAAAATGGCCTCTTTTAATAATAGCTCCCCATGATAATTTTTAAAGGAAACCAATAACCAAAAATTTATTTTTAAACATCATTTTTTCAATGTATCAATGTAATACATAAGGGTAATAATTGTAATGTTAGTAATATAAAAAGTAATTGAAACCCATTGGGGTGCAATTGAGGGCCGACAATTTGGGGTTCTGTAACAAAAGTTAGGAAAAAAGTTTCATTTTTACCCCAAATCTCCGACCGCTGAGTTAAAGGGTTAAACCTAAATTCATAGCAAAGCCTAAACTGCGCGTCCCACTGATGGAAACAAAATATTTATATATTTATACCTTCTTTTCGTGATGCACAGAATGAATTCGGTGATTTTCCTTTTTATAATTATTCTTAGGCGCGTTTATGAAATCATTAATCTTTTCGTCATGATTTTCCTCTCCTTTCCTCTCTCCAAATTAAATGCTTTTGATTTTTGTTCGCACGCGTTAAAACACGCCACGTGTTCCCCACGTGGGAACGCGACATTTGTCTCCTTACGCGAAAATTAATTTTCATTTTCTCGTTCGCGGCTCACACACGTAACAAAACAAATAATTTTTAACAGCCATTATTTATTGCCTTTTCCTCTCATTACGACGCTTTGGAAGAGAACAACGAGGGGTGTTGCGGGTCTCGAAAAGTTCCTTTGACTCCCCTTTGTAACTGAAATGAGTTTCTTTTTCACTTTTAAAAAGCACAAAAAAGGAAAAGTATAATTTTTTTATAATTTGAGAGATCGCAGATTCTCCACTTCCGGCTGCAATTAAGAAACCTTTCTGAAAATTCCCTGTCCACGGCTTGTTGAACACGGTCTCAAATGAACTGGAAACAGCTTTTGATAAAGAAAAATGACCAATTCAAGTACTTAAACAAAGAGAGAGACAGAGAGAGAGAGAGAGGAGAGAGAGAGGGTCGGAAGAAACAATTCAGAGAAAAGCCTCCGACGACATAATAAAGAGAAAAATGTTGTCAAACCCTCCCTTCGTGTTTCCGCGGGAAAAGAGCTCGAAACCTTTGTTCTAATAATTGAAAATTGACCAGAAAATCGAATGGTTAGTGGGGAGGGGGAGGGGGAGGGAGGGGGAGGGTGGAAAAGGTTGAAGGAATTGATTGTTTTACTCAATTTGTTCTACAAAAGTGAAGGGAGGATGAAATTTAAAAAATGCTTTTTCTTCTGCCTGGAAAGGACTCAGCCCCGCCCTGTTTTTTGTGATTTAAATTGCTTTCTGCTGGAGTTTCCGTTTCTCTGGAAAATATTCCTGCGCGAACGTGAATTTAATTAGGTAAAAACTTAAATTTTCCCCTTTTTCCTGAGCTGAAACGGAAAGTGATTCGCGTCGCCGAAAAACAAAACGAAAAGCGACAAATTAGTATTGAAAAGGAAAGGACTGTGATTTTCAATTTATTTCTCTATGTTTCATATCGAAAATAAAACAGAAACGATCACTCAAAAAGGAACAATAATTGTTTTTCATAATAAAAAACAACAAACGAAAAACAAAGGAGATAAATTGAATTTAAAAATTAATGCTCCCACCTCTTCTCTTTCTTATTTCCGCCTTCAATTTATTTTATCTTATTTCCGGTTGCACTTATTTCCGGTTTGGCTCTCAACGGTCATTCACTCCCTCATTTATATATAAACATATATAATGCTAAATATTATTAGGATGTTTGATGGGCCGAATGGGAGAAATTATTGTAAACGGGTGTAAAAGAAATTATTATTTGTTCTAAAGGGTTTTTCAAATTATTTTTCAAAAAATTATTTTTTTAAAAGAAATTTAGAAAATATAAACATTTTTTTATTTTACATTCTGAGGGAAAACGGCTTTTTAACAGATTTATTTTTGTTTTTTCTCTCCTGTTTACGACAATGAAAGAGGTCATTTATTTACAATTGGGGCCTTCGCCCCCGCTGCCACTTAATATGTCAGACAATAATGCATTTCCTGAAAAAGTGAGTGCACCGAACATCATCCCATTCTATTTAAATATAAATATTAAGTTTAATACCTTTGGAAAATAACAACGACAGTATTTATATAATTATATTTCAGTCGCACATAAACCTCTGCTAGTTCTGCCTTTCCCTCTGCTGTTGCCACTTCTGTTCCGTATCCACTACTCTCTCTCTCTCTCTCTCTCTCTCTCTCTGTTTAGAGATTTTTGTTCAGATTCGACCTCCATCTCTTCTCAATTAGAGTGGACTTTTTTATATTTTTCTATTCTAAATTCTTTTATTTTTGTTTTTCTCTGTGGATATTTATCTAAAACTAACTTTAGATATCAAATCTATAACGAATTCTCTGAATATCTGAAAAACATCCTGAATAACCACTAAAGATAAATGCACATTAATTAAATGAAAATTAGATGAAAAATGTGAAAAATGTTTAATACACAAAGAATATAATGTATTCAGTATTTGAGGAAATACAATATCCACCTCTTAATCGAATACTTTTCCCACTGTACTCAAAGGCAACCCTTTAACAGCAGAAAGGAATTCCTAAAGTTAAACAGGTTTTCTATAGGTTATTTTCGAGAGCAGATAATTCTTTGGAAAAAGCCCGATCAAAATCGGTTCAGTGGCTCTACAGATTTTAGGTAACGAAAACAGTGTGCACACACACATACACAAACACAAAAATTCCTCCAACAGATTTGTATATTAACAAGATGATTAAAGTATATATTTAAATTAGACATTGACGGTTACATAAATTCCAAAGCAGCTGAGACTTGGTCAAATTATTCAAATTTATATCATAATTATACTGTGAAAAATGTTAAGTTTCAGCTTCTTAGAAATTAATCTAAACCTGAATGTTTGAATTTGAGCTGATTATAACTGTTTTCCGTTTAGAACGATTTCAATTAGTTAAAAGTGTAATGTTTAGGTGTTTCGTACTTTAATCAGTGTCAGTTGTATATTCATCTTTCCCTGCAGGTGTATTCGAGTCGTCATTTCAGGCTTCAAAAGCCTCCCCTAACCAGCCTCCCCCCGAATCTCATTTCTATCTCCCCAAAATCAAATCCAGATGATCTCCGCTCTCATAATCCAATTGCACCTAAAAGAACCTGAAGCCGGGGAATATTTGCCGTCAGGCACGAATTCCATCTTTTGGACTCGACAATATTCGCTCCATTTTCTGCGTCACCCCAACTCTGCCCGCAGGCCTCGACCGAGGGGGAGAAAACACCCCTAACTCCTTTTCTTTTTTATTCCTCCCCGGAAGTCTGAGATGAGCATCGACTCGTTCAAAACCGTTTAGCAATTTTCGTTTATTACCTTCACGAGGCACAAACTTCTATTGGCCCTCATCGTTTTCTCCAACTCTCCCTCCCCCTCCCCCACCCCCTCCCCAAAATTAGAGCTTCCACTCAGAAAACATCTTTTTTTCATCTCATCGCCAGTGAAATTAAATTATTTATTTATACAGAATGTTATTGCTTCATAATGGACTCTTTTAGTCGGTTCGAACTACCCAACTTTTAGCCATCGATCCTCCCCTTTGTCTGCTCTTCACCCCTCACCATTTTAAATTTAATGAAAAAAGTTATGACGACATCCACACGACTGAATTACGGCCTTTATTTGGCCTTCGGTTGCACTGCGATGCAGAGAAAACTGATTTTAGTGGCGAATTCATTACTCTCTTTGAGTGGCGGTGAAAAAAAGAAATCCGTTGTCTACTGAAAATTCCTTGACCCAATTCAATTATTTTCAGCCCTGAATTCCCCCCGCAGCTATTAAATTAAATTTTAAAAATGAATTCCAAGTCCAGGATTGGAAACCTTTTCACTTTTTGTTTAGTTACAGTTTCCATTAATTAAAAAAATGAAAGTTCAAGCGGAAGCTTTTTTATAAAATTAAAAAAAAACTCATTAAAAGTCTGCCAAAAATTTATAATTATAATTCATCATTTCCACATATATTTTATGTTTGTGGTAACCGGCGTCCGACATTTATAAGGGTGTATAATTACGATAACTCATACGCCCTAATAGGGCCGAATATATTTATTTTATTTTTTATTATACGATATATAGGTTACTATACCCATTGTAGTGCAGTTTCTATCAAACTAATGGTTAGATCCACTTCTGGTAGTTGCTTTAGCAACCGGAGGACGCTATCCACTGTTGCCTACTCGCCCCAATCCCACGTCAGTAAACATTATATAATTTCCTTTATACTTATACTAGACTAGGGACTTGCCCCAAACCCCCTTCTGGCAGCTGGTCTCCAGCATTCTCCAGCAGACTCCAGTAGACTCCAACACATTCTCCAGCATTCTCCAGCAGACTCCAGCAGACTCCAGCAGACTCCAACACATTCTCCAGCATTCTCCAGCAGACTCCAACACATTCTCCAGCAGACTCCAGCACATTCTCCAGTTTTCTCCAGCAGACTCCAGCAGACTCCAACACATCCTCCACCGGTCTCCAGCATACGAAGAATACAACCAGCAATGAGCAATGTGGGTGCATTCGGTATTTCAGGAAATACGTCAATTGGTAAATTCGCCACTTTGGTTATTTTTAAGAAATGAAACATATCGCAGATAATTCTTTGGAAATTTAATGGAAATCGACTCAATGGTTGTTTAGGTCTTGGGTAATAGAATACACAAATCTCCTTTAACAGATTTATACATTAGTATGATATGATTAATTCATATTATTTATATTACTGTTATATCTATATATACTCGTACATTTATACCTATAAGACTTTGACAGGATATTAGAAAGGCCAACTCGTTTTTAAGGGGCAAAGTGAGAGTGATGAGCACAGAGTGCAGAGGGCGAAGCAGTCGACCTAAATCACTGCAACCAGACCGAGACTTTTCCGCGGGAAATTCGCCCGAAGGGCCGACAGTCAAACGAATGGCCGGAAAAAAGCGAAGCTATTTAAAAATAATCACTCGTCGCCCTCGCCCCCTCACCCCCGCGGAGCTCCAAATCCGGGGGTGAATTTCCCGAGAAGAAAAACAATTTAACCGGAACAATTTATTATTCACGGTGCTAGCCGAAGAGCGAAATGGGCGAAACGACTTTCCAAAATTAGGATTTTCACTCGACTTAAGGTCGCCTCAAGAAAATAAACCATTTCCATTTTTTTCCTTTATAATGAAAGGGGTTAAGAGGCGGTGGGGGAGGAACGGCTGGAGAACCTAATTGAGAACTTTTTTATTGTTTTCCGGTTTTCTTTTGCAAGCTCAGCTGTAAATTGCTTTTTAAGACCTGCACTCTTTTATTTGTGAAATATATTTATTGAGCTTTTGCTGAGGCCAATATTTTTGGCTGAGAGGAAAGCCAAGTCCTGTGGTGGTTCGCTGCGGGGGAGGTTTTCCCGACAGCACTATAAAGCATTATAAGCCCGAACAGTTGAATATGGAGGAATTATTTCCTTCCCGGAAGGAGGTTAAATTTAATTAAAAATGCGAAACCCACGAGGGCGAAGCTGAAAGGGACCAATTACGTTTATGGGGAGATTCAATAAACCCATAAACCGGAATTAATTTGCTGATATTAACACCATTTTCAACGAATCAATTCCCGCCACCTTTTTAAGCAAAGCATGAGGCGTTCACTTACCTTTATTGACATTTAGAAGAAACAGCAGGAGGGAAAAGCTTCCGACAGCGAAAAACCGGCGGCTGACCCTCGCCCTCACCATTGCGAAGTCTTCAAGACCCATTCCGGAATCATGGCCAGTGCAACCAGTCTGCGATCATCGCTCTCGCATTTCCCCCGCACTCTCAACACGCTCGCCCGTCACTCTCAATTCACGCGCACATCCTGCAATGGAAAACAACGTATTGAGTTTCGAAATGAGATACTCCGGCTCCGAAAGAGGAGAGTTTCCTTTCGGTTTGTGCCTTGAAAGCGGAAACCGGCGAAGAGTTGGCTGGTATCGACTTCCTCTTCGTGGCCTCGTCTCGCTACACGCGTCGACATGGGTGGCTAACGGACATATCCCTGCCACAGTCCGTCACCGTCACTAAACATCTCGAATGGAAAGACTCTCCTCCTTTTTCGTTGCTTTATTTGGGGTGGAACCCAATAATATTGATTATGGTAACCTCCACTAACCACTTATGAAGTCGGCGGGGATCCCATTTTATCGCTACCTGTTCTTCCCGCCTCGCCCTGCTTCCACGTCAGTAAACATATTATATTATTTTGTTTGTATTTATTATATATTCAAAAGCTGGGCTAACACTGCAACACAAGTTTGACATATATACGGAACATATATGAGTGCAGTCCTTATCATAATAAAGGCTAAACTACGATTGGTCGTCACTATGGCAACCAGCAGACGCTATTCACTGTTGCCAACTCACTCTAGTTCCACGTCGCTAAACATTATACGTATTATATTCGTTTCCGTTAAATTTAATTGGTACGAATATTATTAAACAGAAATATTCCTTAACTCCAAAATTTGCAAGGTATTATTTTTTTTACTTTATTACCTATGGCGTAGATAATATGCTAAGGCTCAAGCATAAAACAGTTGTTTTTATACGGAATCAAATAAAATATTTCAGTGGAAAAAATAAAAAGAAATTTGTAATTTTATAAGACATTATTATTGTTATTAACTAGATGTTATTTAAACTTTTACTACCTCAGGGTGGGTAAAAAACAAATAAAAATAAACAAAAAAATAAAAGAGAATATTTATACTACTGTAATAATACATTGTTTATATAGTACAAATTATTAATATTCTTTTAAAATGCCAAAATAAATACAAAAATGATATATTTCAATCATATTACAGAGAGAAGGTGAGTAGACTTCTAAAATATTCTATACGCTTCGAATTGTAGTTAGGCTTCGGATTACATCGATTCTTTCTCAGGATTGAAAGAGCGATGCGTTCATTTGAAAACAATTCCACAAAGTTTCCAAACAAAAAATGACATTAACATTTAATGACCAGCGAACTGTGAATTTTTTATACGCGTATAACCATTGAAACGTCCGCTTTAAATTAGGGCTTTCGATGTAGTTTTAATATCCTCTGACGGTGCATCGGGCGATCATTACGCTCAATCATCGCGGACGTCCCCTTCCAATTAGTCGCATTATGCCCCCATGTGTTTCTCTGTCAATTTAATTAATGCAAATCCTTAATTACAGTGAGTTTTGATAATTCGCTGTGGGGCACCTAATTGCATTCGTTTCGTTTATAATTATTTACTATACATAATATAAATTTTTATCCGGGAAGTGATTTCGTTATTGAGCAAAACTATTTTTCAACTTTTTCGAAAAAAAAATAAAATATCATACCTTCAACGAGATTGGGCAAATATATGATAATTTGATTAAAATGTCTGAGAAAAAATCCGTTAATGAACGCGAGGCCGATGACGTATTGTGTGACGTCACAAAATGGCGCGGCCACGTGACTCGGCCCGTGTTTGGGATTTCAGAGATTGATTTCCCGTTTATTTACGGGGAATGGGTAAAATGTGATGGCAGAATATTGTTTCGTCGTCGGGTAGGGACTTTTGCGCAGAATTTGAAATAAAATTCGGCAACAAAAGTCGGCAGGAAATGAGTTGAAAGCGTTTGATAAAAAATGACCGCCATATGAAACCGTGTAAAGAGAATGTTTTGGCAAACAGAAACTGCCTTCGTTATCTAATCGTGACTTGATCACATCTTTTTCACTCTGAGTGTTCACTAATAAGTGTCTGAACTGAAAAGGCTCGGGGGACATAATTCCTTTTGATGTAACTTTTCTGAAAAACTAAAGCGATCGAGGCCGAAAGGAACGGGAAACGTTCAGCAAATTACCCGGAGCTTTCGAATTACATTAAGAAAACGGGAGAATTAATTGCGTGAATCTCAAATACAAAAGCAGAGCTTTTAGAAAGAAAAAGAAAATTACCTAAATTTCATGTAAAATTCCAGGGGTTTTTCCCTTTTTCAGGGGTATCCAAATTTGTTGTAATCAGTGAAAAGCTTCTGCACGACTCTGCTCACCTCAAACGACACCGGGAACGGACGAAATTAGAGCAAAGAAAGGAGAACAAAAGACAAAGGGGAGGAAAAAGGAAGAAAAATGTAAAGGGTGGCGGAATGAAATGAAAACCTGCTTGAAAATTGTGTATGAGAGATCAAAGAAAAAAGATATTTTAAGCCGAATAATTTAGAGAAAATAGAAAAGATGAGTTTATGGCTCAAAGAATAGAACTGATAATTTTGATAAAATAAAGCGAAAATATTTATGAAATTCTATTTCACGAAAACTACCATGACATCATGTGGAATACAAAAATCTAAATATAATAACTCCGAATAAAATAAAATAGAGAGCACTGATGTATAGTTAAAATCAATTTTCCTCAGCAGTGGAAAGTTCCACTTCTTAAAGCCGGAAACTGCGATTTTCAACACCATTTACGTCGTCGCGATGAAAAAGAGAAAGCGAAGAAAAAGAAAACGGCTGAAAAGGGAAACAATTAACAACAGCAAAAATTAAAATTTAACTGCAAATGATTTTTAATTTCCTTAAAATTATTTCTCCCTTCGCCAATACAATAAGCAGAACTTTTTAAGAAAGTCAAAAACAAAAGTTGGATTCATTAAAACTCCAAAAAATAAGAAGTAAAAAAAGAATTGGGCTTCCCTTAGAGTAGTTTTTAGTAATTAAACTTCCACTGTAGAAAAACTCTAGTGTAATACTTCAGTGGAAGTGTAACACTCTGGACTTCACTCTACAGAAGCCTAATCTCGTTGAAGGTACGATATTTTATTTTTAAGTCGAAGAATAGGGAATAATAAACTAAAAAATGAATTTCTAAACTGCGATACAAAATGAAACAAATGCTGCCATTTTTATTTATTTTGCACTATTATTTTCCTCCTGATTTACTCAATGGGAGAGAATGTATAATATTAAAGTAACCGCAAATGCACATTTATAGTCTATTTGTTATTACTCTCGTGAGTGGGTCTTCCGCAGATGTCAGGGCAACTAATTACTTTTGGCTTGGACATAAAAATATTATCCAGCAGATATGGGGGCAGATTCGGAGAAAGTTTTTCAATTTGGGGACAAGAAAAAGTAATTGGATTTAGGGCCTTTAAGACAGTAGCAATTGAATTATCGATAGGAGTTTGAAAAGTTTCCCGCGTCGGTTGCGTCACGCAGAATAACGGTGGAAATTTGGCCGTTTTGCCCAAGACTCAATTATTTGAGCATTTTTGCACCCCCACGGATTTGGAGGAAGCGCACTCTTTTCCGCTCTGCTTTTCTTTGTGAATTTATTTTTTCCTAATGAAAGAGGATAAAAATAAATGAATTGAGTCTAATCAAGCAAAGCTTTGATTCTTTCCCCTTTTTTATTATTTTTTTACTTCTTTTTCGTAAAAAAATATTTCAAAGCTCACAAAGCCCAGTGATTTTCCCGGATTTGCCCCCAATAAAGCCTTTTCACTGCTTCATGTTCATTTCCAAATGAGCATAAACATTTCCGCAATACAATGTAATGCCGGACTGAATGTATTGTAGTATGTATTACTCTAAATGAAGACAGAGTTCAAGGTTCCCCAATTTCAAATTTGTCTGGACTCTCTTCGGCGGTAACTCGTCTGTAATCCCCTCTGTTTTACTCGGCAATTACATAATTGCTAAATTAAATGAGTGCTGACGAGTGACGGACCGGAAAGCTGACTCAAAGGGAATTAAAAATGACAACGAACGCCCCGAAAATTAGAGGAATTGCGAACGCGTCCGCGACTCGTTCGGCGGCGAAATGCACTCTTTACTTGTCAAATTGCGGTCGCTGAATTATTTCCAACTATGAGCTGACAAACGGAAAGCACAAAGGACGACCTAAATACACATTGCTGAGCAATGGTCGAATTGTGAAGCCAAGGCCCTCAAGAGGGCTCAGGGGGCAGAAGTTGGAGTTTTCTGCTTGAGGGGAGGCTGAGGGGCCCCGGGGGCGACACAGGCGGGAGGGGGCAAAGGTTCGCAGAATCGCGACAAAGGGAAAATTATGGTCGTTCATTATCTGTAAAAACTGCAAGAAAAATGTGAAAGCGGATTATTCACAAGAGAACTTTTTTTTATAAATCCAGAAAAGCCGGGGATTCCACAACGCATTCTCAGAATTCTGTGAATTCTAATTAATCAAAAAATATAATAAAATATAAAAAACCGGCAGTAGACAACATTTTGTCTAAAGAGTGTCGTCCACCAAAAATCAAACTTTTCAAAATATTAACTACCGCTGTCATTTTATATTCTAATTTATAAAATACATTTTCTGTTAAGTAGATTTTTTCAAACTTGTTAAATTATGTTTTCCGGAAATTAATTTTTATATTTGTACAAAGTAGGGGAGACATTTAGGATTAATATATAGTATATAAGCCTTTGGTGCGACAAATAAATGAATTAAAAACACAAATAATGAGTTTTAATTTTTGTATTACTTTTAATGTTTGCCGACTACACTAGCAGTTATACTAGTATTATACTAGTATAAGTATACTAGTGTATACTAGCAGTTATACTAGTGTTAGTATCACTTATAAAATAATTCTCATTTTTTTTACTTCGTTTTAAAAAACTAGTGACTTTTAATTACCCTATTATTCATTATTATTAATAAGTAATATAGTAGAGTCCGGTTTCCGGTGGAATAATGTAAACACGTCAAGTACCCGTTCTCGAGTTTTTATAAATTTATATGTGCGTTAAGTGCCAGTGTAATTCTATTACTGATAAAAGTGAATTTCGGGATCACGACGAATCTCTTCGCGATACGCGTTGAACCTGTAGTTTTTCGTCAGTGACAAATTTTAACAATATTTCAATGAAAGCCCGTTAAATTCTTCAAGGTTAGGTTCACTACGTGAATCGTTTAACGTCGCGCTTCGCGCGTGCGCGAGCCTCGGTGCACACTCAAAACCTAGTGAACTTATTTGAAACTTTGCGCGCGAATACTCGGAAAGGCGAAATGTCTCAATCTCACTCGGACAGCGAGGCCCCGCAGAAAGACAGGGACTATGGGACTTTTCATGATAACGCCCAGCGGAACATGAGGAATTGGCTTTTGGGCTCTCAAACTCCTGATCCCTTCCGTCCAAAACACGCACTCCAGAGATCCCCTTACAAAGGCTCCGTATCTCTGGGATACCCGACGACCTCGGCGGACGACAGAAATATGAAAAGACGGCTCAGATGGGACGATCCCGAGGAACTCCCTCAAGAACTACTGGAATTTTCGTCAATGATGAAAACAGCAGAAATGGTGGAACAAATCCTAGCTGGGTGTCCCACTGTGAAAAAAGAACTCCGTAGCGGCGTTTTTCGGCTTATAAGCGCAGTGCAAACCGTGTTCTCCAACGCCAAACAAGGGAAATACGGTTCAAACTCAAAAAAAGCAAAATACGAAGAAGTTTCTACCCCTGGAAAATCCCCGAAAATGTCCGATGCCTCTACTCAAACTGTATCCGAGAAAAAGGCCAGAGCCGAAATGCTGTCGGATCATATCTGGAGGAAAGTATCATCTTGTAACACACAGACTGAGCTGGCAGAAGTCCTGGAAATGGATTGGCCAGAAGAAGCATTCTCCAACGTGAAGATGTCATCCTGTAATTTCCTAAACCAGGAATCTTACAATAACCGTGTGCTATTCTACACAGAAGAAGACGAGGACTCTAAAATAATTCTCAAAAAATTGTGCAACCAATTCTCTTCCGTCAGAAGCTACATCAGTAAAAGACCAATTCATCCAGGCAAAATACTTCAGATTCACACGTCTGAGCGTATCGTGGAGGATGACCCAGAAGAGGAGGAAATAGACCGGCAAAAGAACGGGGTCTTGATGATAGTGGGAATGCCTAAACAGGAATCAGAACTGGGCAAATTTATGGAACAATTTAAGAACAAACTCCTTAAACTCAGCGCCTCAACATCTCTTCTCAGCATCCCCAAAAGCGCGCCTTGTATGAAAATGCGGAAACTACTTGAAATCTCCACTAAAGGCACTAACTTGTCTATTGACCTAACGGTAGGACAAGGTTCCAAAGACAAGGTAACCCCTGAAGAAGCGAAGAAATCCTCCTCCAGCTCGATCCTGATCAACCCTCAGCTCGAGAAAGAAACTACCTTTGCTCAGATAGTTTCCGAATTAAAAGATCACATGAATCCCGAAGATTTAGGTGTTAAAGTCCAAGCCATCAAAAAATTGGCAAATGAGGGGGTGAAGATTATAGTGAAAGAGGTCAAACCGGGAAATAGAGATAAATTCATCCAAGCGATTCAGGAAAAAGTTAAGTCCGCCGGCGAGATCATTTCTCGAAGTAAGGAAAAGAAAATAGTAATTAGGGACCTGGATGATAGTATTGAAAGTACCGACATCACACAAGCATTGGTCCGAGAAGGACAATGCTCAGCAAGTGAAATTAGGGTAAACAACCCAAGGAGGGGTCCCCGTGGGGACGCATCGGCTGTGGCAGTTATCCCAGAACGGGTGGCCAGTCTGCTATTAATGAATAAAAAAATCAAAATCGGCTGGACCAATTGCAGGGTCTTCGAAAAAATTGAACCCCCCTACTGCAATAGGTGCCAAAATTTTGGCCATAAGCAGTTCCATTGCAAAAATCCACCATCAGGCAGCATCAGGTGCCTGAAATGCGGGGAATTTGGGCATATCGCCAAAAACTGCAAACAACACCCGAAATGCTTTAACTGTAACTGCGTGGGCCACAGAGCAGACAGCATGAAATGCCCAAAGTACGCTGAGCTCGTCGAAAAGGCGAACTCCGCTCGTTCAACCAAAAACGATGATTAACATCGCACAAATAAACTTAAATCGCGCGCGAGCTGCGCACGACGTACTCGAGTATGAACAAAAAAGAAGGCATTGGGACATAGTGATCGCGTCGGAGCCAAATAAACCGAGGACTGCGACCCCCAAATGGATAACCTCCGCAAACGGATCTGCTGCCATCTGGATCACGAACAGCCAAACCGAAGTGGGGGAAAGAGGCTCTGGCAGAAGTCACGCCTGGGCAGTTATCAACTCCTGCCTGGTCATCAGCGTTTATATTTCGCCCAATATCCAGCTTGAAGAGGCAGAGGACATACTGGCCGACATCGAAGACACTATCCAGCGTCTTCGAAAACGGAAGTTGGTCCTGGCTGGCGACTTCAATGCCAAAATTCCCGCTGCTGGTGCGGCTGCCTTAGACAAAAGGGGAATGTTAATTTTGGAATTGGCAGCAAAAAACGACCTCATTCTTATGAACGACGGCGTAATGCCAACCTTTCAGAGAGGTCTGCAAGCCTCCTTCCCGGACCTCAGTTTCGTCAAAGACGGTATGTGCAGCCCTTCAGAATGGAAAGTCCTTGAAATCGAGTCGCTTAGCGATCACAATTTCATTGAATTCCAAGTTCAGCTAGGAAGAAACCAAGGCAACCTGAAGGGAGTTATTGAGCTTAACGGCTGGGACGTACGTAAATTGAACGAGGAAAAGCTTACAGAACGACTTCGGGAACTGAAGGACAAAGGAGCTCTGGACATCGTCAGCCCCGAGAATCTCGTGAAGCAGACCCAAAATATTTGCGAGGCAGCATTACCCAAAGCCAAGAAAATCAGAAAATCTGGGACTTATTGGTGGAATAGCCTCCTCCAAACTCTGAAAAAAGAGTCCAACCGAGCTAGGAGAATTCTTACGAGGTTACGAGCCCGTAAAGCCTGCAACCAAGAAGAACTGGAGAAAGCAGCTCGAATATACTCCGAGAAGAAACGGGCCTTCGCAGTGGAAATAAAAAATTCCAAAAAAAACAAATGGAAGGAACTGTGCAGTGAAGTAGAGCACAACCCCTGGGGTTTGGCATACAAAATTGTCACAAAACGTTTGGGGTTCCGCACGCCCAAACTCGAACCTGACCTGGAAAAGGCCATAATCAGAGAGTTATTCCCACAAGGAAATGAACTGCCTGTTAGACCAGAAGCAGGTTTAACACCTGAACATCCCGCTTTCAGCAAAGAAGAACTGCTGACATCGATCAAGGAAATCGGGGGAAGAAAGGCGCCGGGTCCGGATGGTATTCCTGCGACTGTTATCAAGAAAATAACTGAACTGGAGCCGAAAGTAATCCTAAAACTGTTTAACAGTCTCCTCGACCGGGGCGAATTTCCAAAAATATGGAAAAGGGCAAAAGTGGTCTTAATTCCCAAGCCCAAGAAACGCATCGAAGATCCGATAAAATACCGGCCGATATGTCTTTTAGACGAATGGGGCAAACTACTCGAAAGGCTCATTTGCGCCAGACTCAGGACACACCTTGAAGAAAATGGCGGTCTAGCTCCAAACCAATTTGGCTTCAGAAGGGGCAGAAACACGTGTGACGCCCTAAGGAAAGTAATAGACTCGGCCACACTCGAGATGAAGAAGAGCCAAACATCAAGGGGCATATGCTTACTCGTCACCCTGGACGTCAAAAATGCCTTTAACTGCGCAAACTGGCATGTCATCATCACAAATCTCTGTAACAGAGATGTCCCGGAATATCTAATTAACATCATTTCCTCATATCTCTCAGAGAGAAAAATCATATTTGGAAGCGGGGAAATGCCAGTGACGGCAGGGGTGCCTCAGGGTTCCATCCTAGGCCCCACGCTCTGGAACGTCCTCTACGACGATGTTCTCAGACTGAGACTTCCCTCCGGAGTAGAATCCATCGCCTACGCTGACGATCTGGCGTTGTGCGCCATCGCAAAATCTCCAGAGGAACTGGAAGTTAAAGTCAACAGGGCTTTACTGACCATTGAATCGTGGATGACCGCCAACGGACTCAAACTAGCTGCCGATAAGTCTGAAGTAGTTTATCTCTCTGGCAGGAAAAAAATCAGGGAGATCGACATTCGAATAGGGGGAACCCGGGTGCCCTTCAAAGAAGAAGCGCGCTACCTGGGGGTCATTTTGGATAAGAAATTGACCTTTCGACCCCACATCGAGGCCCAAATTTCAAAGGCCCATCGCTTGACGGAGGCATTGAAGAAAATCCTCCCGGCCTACAGAGGCCCAAGCGAACACAGGCGACGGATTTACAAGAATGTTAGTGAATCCATCCTCTTATACGCAGCCTCCATCTGGGGCCCGCTTGTAACGACCAAGAAGACCTTCGTGGGCAGGCTAACCCGCGAGCAGCGCAGGATGGGCATCTGCATTAGTCAAGCCAACAGGACGGTATCGACAGACGTGGTCCTCGTCCTCTCACGCACAATTCCCATCGACCTTCTCATCGCGGTGCTCGCCAAGGAGAAGGCCATGGGCAAGAAAGCGAAGAGAGAAGAATCTCTGGTGGAATGGGAAAAGAGATGGACGGCTGAATCCCAAGTAGGAGTCCGAACTAGAAGACTCATTCCAAATTTGAGGAAATGGTACCTCCGCAAATTTGGAGACGTCGACTGGTCGGTGACCCAGTTCCTCACAGGCCATGGCTTTTTCGGAACGTATTCATTCCGCATTAGGAAAAGGGAGAATCCTTGGTGCCAGGAATGCAAGGGGCAGGAGGACTCGCCGGAACACACCTGGGACGTATGCCCACTTTGGGGAGACGAGAGGGCACTTCTAGTCAGGGCAGTAGGTGCTCCGGTCAAATACTGGGACGTGGTCTCCGCGATGCTACGCTCCGAGAAGAACTGGACGGCGATTGCGGCTACGATGAAGGCCATCCTGGTCAAAAAAAGGACTTAAAACCGGAATGCCTGAAGAAAGCCGAGAGGCGTTTCCGGGCATTAAAAAAAAAAAAAAAAAAAAAAAAAAAAAAAAAAAAAAAAAAAAAATAAGTAATATAGTTATTTTAATGTTATAATAATTATTAATTATTGTTACATTTAAATCATTACTATATATTAAATTTATTTAAATTTTTTATTATTATATACTTATAATAATAGTTTTACGCTAGTTATATTGTGTTAGTATAACTTAATCTCAGATTAATTCTCATTTTTTACTTGGTTTATAAAAAAGTGACTTTTAATTATCTTATTATTAATTATTATTAATATTGTTTTTCATAGAAAGTGAATAAGCAATCTGAGCCAAAAACTGAAGCCGAGAAAAAATATTCTTGGGAAAAAATTAATGGAGGCTTTCGGGGAAAATTTTCAATTATAAGCATAAAAAACGGGAGCTTTCATCCCCCTCCCCTCCCCTCATCCCCAGTCACTTTTCAAGATAAAAACAAAACCTCATTTTTTGATGAAGGAAAAAATAATCAAAATTGATTTTCTCAGGTTAGGGAAACCCACGGCTTCATTACCTAAAGTGGAAATTCACTGCTTTCCACTTCTCTGGACTTCCACCCTCTCCCACCCTTTCATCACTCTCTCGCCCACACCTGTTTTTTCCAACCGCATAACGACAGACAAAGAGAGAGAGAGAGATTAATAGTCGATGGGTTTGTGTATCGCATCACCTAATTTCTAAGCCCTGTCATGGAGGTCTCGTGATGTTTCCAACAGGGGGGGGGGGGGGGCGGAAGGGGGCGGAAGGGGGCGGGAGCTCGTAAAAATGTGGCCTACCTGGCTTTATAATGGCGGGCTTTTTGATTTTCCCCCGTGGAACACGTCTGATTTATGGGGGACGAGATGAGGGCGCGCTTAATTGTAGTCGGGAGTTGGAAACGGCTTTTGGATGGGAGACAGTGTTCAAATGTTCGTTTCTTTTGTGAAAGAGCGAAACATCTTCTGCTTTACAACGAGATTGTATTTTATGGGAATGCTTTGCCTTTCATTAAACTCTGCTTTCCCGAAATACACATTAGATTTTTTTTCTCCCTCCCATTTGCCACAGTGGGAGAGGGCGTATATTTTCTTTCAATTTTACAATAATCTTATATACAATTAATAGGGTTTCAGCCTCTAAATAATTTAGAAAATCCCGTAATCATCAAAGCCTGTTTTTAATTTCTCTTTTAAATTTCCCTATTTGACAGTCCATGGCCATGTTCAGTAATTTATTGACAGTTTCTGCTATTTTCATTTTGGTTTTGTATATTCTTTGTGGCTCCTTAAGTGCTGTATTTTTTCTTGTTTTGTGTTTATTGTCCTGCAATTGTTTGATCGGTAATATACTGTATCTGCGAATATGTATTTTAGTTGATGAGTGGTTAATCTCTTGACTATGTTTTGTTCCAGTATTATTCTTATATTATTGCTGTCTGCAGCCCACGCTTCGATACCTTACTGTAGTATGGAATCTATTTGTGCGTTGGGGGTTTATGTGGTTTTTTTGCTTGATGAAATGTGCAAGTTGCTATTCTTAATTTGTTTTGTAAGTCCTCTATGTGGTTGTGAAAACTAAAAGTATTCTCTATGGCGACGCCTAAGTATTTCCCTTCACTTCTCATAAATCGACCAATAACTCCTCAAAATTCCTAAAATTACCGTAAAATCCCCCTAAAAAAATTATTACGAAAATAAATAATTATTTAATGGTGCAAAAATCACATCTTCATATCTTTAAGATAAAACTGAAAAAAACAGTAAAGAACAATGAGGTCCACAGTTTGCAAATTCTTATCGTACGCAGATAAGGTGGCTAATCGCCGTGAACCACATTCATTCATTTTTTTATTTTTTTTTTTAATTAGTCAGTCTTGTCTCGAATAAAGAAGCGGTTAACACTGATTTCTTGAGAATGTTTTCTTTCCCCAACAAAACCCTAATAATTATACCCTCTGTTCATAGTTTTTTGTTGACCAACCGATGACTGTCTTTTTTAACGAGGATTTTTAGAACCGAAGTCGCGGACGGACGTATATAATATACATAAATGTTTGTAATTTTGCTTTATTTTATTTTGTTTTTAATGAGAAAAGAAAGTTTGAAAGAAAACCTCAACACGTTTAAGCGGAAAGAGGGGAAACTTTTACCCTTAAAAGTTTTTCTTTTGCATACGGAATCCAAATTCCGTCCGCATTCAGAGCCACATTTCTCATCCGCAACCGAATGAAAGGCGAAATTCATCTAAAAAGACCCTTAAGCTAAAATGAAGGCGTTGTGGACGTTTTGGAAAATTTTCCCCCTAAACTTTGTATCAGCGAACGACAGAGTAATAAAACGATTTCAAAATGTCGTATCGGAAAAGCAAAACGTCGCCGCGGAAAAATGATCGAAAAAGAAAGAAAGTTTGCGAGTTTTTACGGCGAAGGGGAAACAAAAACAAGTTTCCTTATTTTTTGTTTTCTCCATAAACTTTTCCCGGAGATTATCGCAAAGTGTCCGATTTTTCCGGACGTGCAACTGCGAAATTGTAAATATTGCGTTTCGTGAATTGTCGTCCTTTATCTCCGCGTGAAGTGAAGAGGAGATAAAAATTGCCAGCTTTTCCTCTCGAATAAGCTTTAATTAAAAATCAAATTTGATTTGTATTTTCACGGTGAATAGTTTTGTCAATGCCCTCGTACGTGTCTGGAGGCGTCATCTCCTTAATTTTTCCGCGGAAGGAGAGATGCAGACGAGGACTGAATAATGGATGAGGGGATAAAGGACAGTTCGGAACGCAAAGCCCGGCCAACGCATCTTCGTAATTGCGATTTCGCTTTGATCCGACAAAAATTGTTTAGCTCGCTTTTTTTTGGGGGGGGGGGGGGGTTATCATTTACGGGGATTTTTCCTGTTGTTAGAAATATTTTTGAATATTGAAAATTCGGCGGGAGGGCGAAGGCCCCGACGAGGCAAATGGCGGGCGTGACGTGGGGGCGAACAGCGGGGGAGGAGACAAAGGAGGATTCTCGTACCTGACCTCGAGGTGGCGCTTTATCTTGGTTTAATTGGTTATTTTCTGTTATTATCTCATCGTTAAATTAAATTTCTAACACTATTATATAATCATAAAGTGCCAGAAAAGATGGAAATTTTAAATAATGTTAAATAATGTTACAATGTATTAATTGTCGCCATTTTAAATAATGTTGTCTTTAAGGAATGTTTTCAGTAATAAAGATGACCACGTTGTAAGCAAAGTTCCGCCCATATTGTTTTTTCATCATCTTTAAACCGCATTTTGTTGACCAATTTAAATTTGAAGATATTTACTTGTCCCTAAGAGAAACACAGGAATTCAGTTCACTGTTAATTCAATTTAAGGAAAATTTACATAATTGACCGAACGAAGTTCGAACAAAGGTCGTTTTTTGGTGAAACCGACGTGGAAGTCGTATTCCATCGGTGGAATAATGTAAAAGAAAGCTAATGAAAAGAGAAACAAAACACGACATAAGAGTCATTTCGAGGCGGTGTTGAGAATAACTTCTTTGAGCAGCGGTAAGGAATTAGAAAGCTCTTGCCAACCCCCCACATTCAGAAGCTAATTTTTTCCCCCATTATACTCACTAATTACTTTCTCCGCTTTTACTGTTAGTTATTAGCAGTTTTACAACTTTTACTCGGCATCTCATAAACAAAATGAACTTTCAAAGTAGTAAGAACAACAAAAAAAAGAGGATTTCTAGAAAGACTCCTCGAGTTGTTTCGATCCCACTCCGACGGTTGGCGTCTTCTTAATCATATAGAAAAGGAGCGCTGTGTTAAATAATAAAATCAGAGAGGTCCAAAGAAAGCGGAAAAATGTCTAAATGTAACTTCAGCCTGAATTTGACTATAAATTTAATGAAAATACTCGAAATAAAGCAAAATTTTACGCCAAATTCTTCTCCGCTCTTCTCCTTTTTATCTTTCCATAGAAAAGCACTCAGTAGACAAAATGGCGCTTATTGAGAAAGGAATACTCCCTGATAAAAGCAAATCATGTATTTAATAAAACTCCTAAGAAAGAAAAGAGGGAAGATTACAAAAAGAAAGCAAGTAAATTCGAAGAAGAAGAGAAGAAATGAATAGCCAACAGCTCCTGTATTGGAAAAAAAGCTTCCTAAAATAGCTTTCGTCTTTTTGGGGGAGCAACAAAGCGCTCGGGCTTTCACCTGAAAAAAAATCTAAGAAAAACAGTAAAAATCCTCCCCTCCGCGAGTAATAATTGAATGCCTAATTGGTCCTCGAAACTAATCGAGTATCAGAATTAGAAACACGAAGTTTCTAATTGGTCTCGTTTGATTTATGTGAAGTGGATTTAATTAGAATCTCTCCTCAATCACTTGCCCCGGTGAATTTATAGCGCAGCCACCCTTACCAACGGGTCAAATTAGATCAACCCCCCGGATAGCGGATGCCGCGGGGGTCGAGGGGCTTAAATGCTTCCAAGTGTCCGACTTCCGATAAATCCTCGATCGATTTTCGAAAACCTCTTTCGCCCCCCCCCCTTCGCCCCCCCTTCGCCGCCCCTTCGCCGCCCCCTTAACCTCCCCACAAGGGAGATACACAAACATTAATTGCTTTTGTGTAATATTTTGATTTTTAATTTATGTGCCACTTATCTATATATTACATATTTTGTTTTTGTTTGTTTTATTTTTATGTTTTATGTTTATTATGTTTATTATGTTAATTTTTACTTTTTCTGTTTTTTCAATAATCGGCACTTTTTTCATTTTTTCTTTTTCTTTTCTCTTCTTTCATTCTTTCTCTACGCTCTTTCTTCTGATTTTTCTTTTCTTTTCTTTCATTTTGCACTATGATCCCTACTTTTTCTGTTGTCAGCTCTTTTGGGTTTTTGTTGAACTTTAATTCTTTGTTATTTTCCTATCAGAAAGTCAAATTATTCTAAATTTTTTAGTATATAATATTTATAATAATTTATTGTATTTATTTAATATTTATTTTCTTAAACTCATTTAAGAGTAGTCGAGAAAAATAAACAGAGCAAAAAATATATATTTTTATATATATTAATTTACTACAGTGTAATCAGGAATAAAAGAAAAGAAATATATAAGGAAGGTTAATAATATAAACAAAACGCAAAGAAAGAAAGAAAGAAAGAAAAGAAATAATATAAAAAGAATTGATTATTTTGTCTTTTTTAGTCAGTTTAGGTTTTACTTTATTTAAAATTTTAATTTAAGCCAACCAAATTCAAAATACACATTTAACACTGAAAAATGCCGTCAAAGATGGAAAAGTAAAATCAGGGTAATTTAGCTTTTCCTGTGTATTATCGTATTGTTCATACTGATTGTATTCCCCATCATTTGCTAATTAATCATCAATCATTGGACGCCCAGGCAGTCCATCTCGAAAAAGAAAAGAGTTTCTCTAAAAAGAAATCCCAGAAGGCTTTGCTTTCCCCTTCGCCATTAGGGTTTATCATTTCTCTTTTTATGTTCGCGTTAACTGCCTTATTTATTTCTTATTAAGCCTAACGACCGCCCACAAATAAATATTAAGTGAAAACCCGCTTTGCTCTTTGGCAAAAAATTAAGAAACAAAAACAAAGACCAGAGAATTGGATATTAGAAAATAAAAAGTCAAATAAGCATCGGTGAGATAACAAAAATTAGAAGGCAGTCATTGTCGGGAGGAGAAAGGGAGATAAGATAATGCCGTGGTTGGTTTCGGAGACTCTCATCAAAGCACGAATGATCAAATTTCAGCGAATTTCGCTCGAAGGGATCGAAATGAGATTTTTATTTTTTTCCCTTTGATATTCAATATTTTTTCGTGATTTTATTATTGGGATTCGTTTCACCATAAAAAGTTAAGAGAATGGATAAATTTTATTAATAACAAAAACCTTATCGTATTTTCTCATTAAAAATAAATGAATTAATAAGCGAAGCAACGAAGCTCGATAAGGCTGAAAATGGAACGTTTCGGTCCAGCGGTGGTTGGTTCCGGAAAGCGTCGCGGGGGGCGCTGCGAGGCGTTTCCCGCCAAATCGCCCCTTCGGTTATGGCGGCCAATAACAAAAACTCTCGCGGCGGAATCCCGAAAAGATTTCGTGGCCTTTACCACACCTCCGCCCCTCCACGCCGGAGGAAAAATTTTATTTAGGTTTGCAAAGACAAAGTGCTGACATAAATCAAATTTTTTTTTAAAGCTCCTTTCCCTCTCGACGTTTCCTCGAATAAATCTTGCGAGCTTTTTTCGAACTGTGCAAGAGGAAAGAAGTTGTAGCGACGGCTCTATTAATTAAATGTTATTTTTTGGTTTTTCTCTTTATTTTATCCTTCAACAAAATATATCGATAATTTACATTTAAAAAATTCACAATTAGTATCTATTGTGTATTATATAAATCGTACTAATAAATCTGTTAAGGAATTATGTGTGTTTGTGTGGGCACCGTTTTTTGTTACGTAACAATTTCCAAAGAATTATCTGCGCTATGTCTCATTTCTCCAAAATAATCAAAACCAGATAACTTTAGGAATTCCTTTCTGCCATTAAAGGGTTGACTTTGAGTATAGTGGGCAAAGTATTCAAAGTATTCGATTAAGAGGTGGATATTGTATTTCCTCAAATACTCAATGCATTATATTCTTTGTGTGTTAAACATTTTTCAACAATTTTCATATAATTTTCAGCGAATTGTTTTTTGGTTTGACAGTAGTTTCTAATAATTATATATAATATATGTAATAATTTAAAGAAAAATATAATTTTATTGTGCACATTCCGAAACTAATCAAAGGCAAAAACCAATCTAAATATAAACATAAACAAACTTTTTTCTTTTTCCTTTCTCTCTTCCTTTGTCATCATTCCGACCTTCCGGAAACCACTGTCCGGCTCCTCATATATATAATAATTATATATACTTTGAAAATAATTTCTACTATCAAAGTGATAGTGTGGATTTTGCATTATTGGTTTTTTAGCGTGTTTTTCAGATTTTCAGAGAACTTGTTGTAGAATTGTTATCTAAAGTTAGTATTAGATATTAGAGTTTAGAATAAAAAGTCTCTGCCGGCGTTGGGTCAGGTGGAGATTGAAAAGAGGTGGTGGTCGAATCTGAAAAAAAATCTCTAAACAGAGAGAGAAAGAGAGAGAGAGAGAGAGAGAGTAGTGGATACGGAACAGAAGTGGCAACAGGAGAGGGAAAGGCAGAATTAGAAGAGGTTTATGTGCGACTGAAATATAATTATATAAATACTGTCGTTGTTATTTTCCAAAGGTATTAAACTTAATATTTATATTTAAATAGAATGGGATGATGTTCGGTGCACTCACTTTTTCAGGAAATGCATTATTGTATATAATATTACGGTACAGATTTAGATAATAAAGATTCGAAGTCCCAGCGAGGGCGAAGCCCCATAGTTTTAATATTATATAATGTATAATAATACAGAATGACAGAAATTAACCGGCGACTTGTTATTAAACTGTAAGTATAAAAAAAACTGTAAAATTAATTTCTAACCTCCTTGGGCAAAATTTTAGCCGGAAAAAGCTACTATTTTTGGGAAAAGGGCCACCAGTGGCTCTAAGTATGTTCTCGAAGACGATATGAAACTCCTGAGATTTTGTTCGCCCTCTCGAAACGTGGCAAATGCAAAATAAAAATGAATTATGCGGACCGCGTGTAATTTTTTGCTTGTAATATGCCCTCATTTATTATAATAAAAAATATAAATTAAGGTGACTTTTATTAAAAATAAAAAGGCGTAAAATTATAGCCCGGGCCGGGCATTAGCTTTTTAATAAGACGCTCACTTTGGCGGGGTTCGAGAGAAAGGTTCGCAAAAGCCTGATAAACTCTTCTTTCCTTTGGCTTCCTTTGGCTTCCTTTGGCTCAAGGCTCCTTTAGGGGAGCTGGAGTTACCCTCCAGCCCGATTTGGCCAAATGCGAGTTTTGCTTCCACTGAATATGACTTAGGGTTTGGCAAATTTCTGCGGCCAAACATAACTTTACGGAACACAAATTGAGATTTTGCAAAGTGCCGCTTTCAGTTTGGCCAAATACGGCTTTCGCTTTCATTTTATACAAACAGAATTAAGCAATAATTAGATACTGTCTTATAAAAATAACGTTTTATTAAAGGTAAATTGCAAAACAAAATAGTCAAACAAATTATAAAAACATTGTAAATGAAGGTATAAAATTGTCATTTTAAATTAAATTAAAAACTTTAAAATTTAAATTAAAACTTTAAATTACAATTTAAAAACATTAAAAACTGCAGAAAATTGTAATTTTTCGCAGCTTTTATACCTTATTTATTAATTTTTTATTAGTATTTATTTATTTATTTATTTTTAGTGTTATTAGCATTTAAGACTTGACTTGGCTTTTAATTTCACCGCTTCTCCGTTAGCGTCGCGGGGTTTTACGAACCAGCATTTATTTATTTATTTTTTTTCTCCGCCCGGAAATGTCTTTTGATTTGCTTCGGGCGTGGAAGACCGCTTCAAAACGTACAAAAAAAGGTGTATGTTAGAATAAAATGAAAAATGTTTGTATAAGTTGATAAAATAAAAAAATAAATAAATCATATAACTATATCTATATATATAATTTATAATTATTTATCAGTGTGTATTTAGTATTTTTATAATTTATTAATACTTATAATTTTGTTTTTATAAAAATCATAAATATTTAAAGTAATAAAAAAATAAGAGGAGAAAGAAAATACAGTTAACTGTTATAAAAGTATAATTTTGAAAGGGAAAATACAAATGGAATTGGCCATATTTGGCCCATTCGAGCTGTCGAAGGGAATTCAGTAAATGAAACTGCTCGAGCGCCGTCATTTGTCAAACGCCTGAAGTAAAGCGACTTCTCATATTGTACAGCAGACGACAAAGTCATTTAAGTCCAAGTCGTCTATATTTTAAACTTTTTATAAAATCACTTGCTGACATATTAATTTAAGGCCGGGACGTGGAACATTATCCGCGCTCTCCTTTTGTATGTAAACAGATTATACTTGTATACTCTGTTTACATACTGCCTGCACCGATATAGCCCTCCTTTGAAGTTCACCTTCATACTTGACTGACTTTTTTCGAGTTTATTTATTTCGAGTTTATAGCCCCGTTAATTTCCCCAATGGAAACTCCCCCCGTCGCGTCCCTTTCGACGTTCTTCTTGGCCCGCAGATCCGAATTTCATGCAAGATTCAACTCCTTTTGGCCACCCCTGAATGCAGATATAAGCTTACAATTCCTCTTTGAGGACAATTTGTAATTGCGCTCGGGCGGAATGGTGGAAAGATTACAAAAAAATCATAACAACTTCTGCTATTGTGTTTGGCAGGGGTGAGTAACTTTTTTAAATCCATGGGCCAATTTAAATTTGGAAATATTATCGCGGGCCGATTATAAAATATTACTCATTAATAATTCACAAAACTTATGATAAACGTATATAAAATTTTTAAAAAGTGAGGATTTAATTAAAAATAAATTATAGAAATGCTTGGCGGACCGCACAAAAATGTATTGTGCATTGTATTAATTGAAATACAATGGCTACAGTAACCATTTCCTCACCTTAACCAACTAAGGGTATCCAAAGTGAGTGGAAAGCTCTCCCCGAAGGGGCGGACACACTTTTTGCTCCAAAGGCGGCGCCATATTCACTGTTCAGAACACACGCAATCACTCGAAAAGCACAATTTCACGGAGCACATGTTTTACAATGAACCACACTTTTCCCGGAAATGGAAACCGCAATCCGCCAGCGACAGGCAAAGCTTCAGGTTCGCACAAAGCCCAGATTTTGCCCGAAAAGGAAACTCAACCGGAGTCGTGCATTCACTGTGGACGCATCTCGAAAAGCCGCGGCCGCCAAACGCAGGCAAATATTTCACTTTTACTCCCAGCAAAGGTCGTTTTGTGGAAATTCGGAGCCGCGCGCCCACTGGCAAAGCCGAAAGCCGATCCTCGTGTGGAGGGTGGCGGGCCCGCAGCGCCATCTGCCCTCGGGGCGCACGCGCTCAACCCCCGACCCGCTTTTCCGGATCATGAATGAAAATCACTCATTTTTACTTTTATTTTTATCGGGATATAAAAACTGTGTGGAGAGCCGAGACGCGTTTGGGGCGACGGACGTTACCCTTTGAAAGGGGGCCTTTCGACACATCCCCGACAGCAGACACTGTCCCAGACGCACAGTCGGGGCGCTTGTGGCCCCAGCTGAGGTTCCGGTCCACCACCGGGACGGGGTGCACAAATCGTGGCTGAAGCTCTGGAATTTGGGTCGTCCTCAAGAGTTTAACCCTTTTAACACTAAGACTTATCGAAGGAACGTCTGAACAGATGGCTGCCTTTGAAATGACATTTAATAATAAAGAAATAAATCAAAATTTAATTATTTGAACTAAACATTAATATGCAGTATTAACTCTGAACAATTTAAAAAAGTTTGAAATTCTTAAAAATTTCCTTAACTTGAGCGGTGATTTTAGAACTAATTAGACTGAATATGAATGAATTCTTCTTTGAGAGGGACATTCGCTTTGTCTCAGCTGTTAATTATCCATGTAATGACTTCAATTAATTAGAGTGGTATCTCATTGCATCGGAATCGGCAGACGGTTTAGCGTTCGCTCATTTCACAACTCTCCTCCTCTTTTCACAAGAGGAGGAGCTCCTCTCCTCCATTTCACAACTCCTCCACAACTCTCCTCATTGGGGGTCGAAATCACGCATTGACACTTGACACGAAAATCGCCCCCATCAGGACAATCTCAGCGTTTCATTTTCCTTCGACAGCGCTGAAAGGAACACCAAATCAGCAAAAGCATCAAAAGCATACAAATGAGCGCATTCGATATATGCGCACTCTTTGAGGCGGTTTTCCCAGCAGAAGAGAGCGGAACACCGGAGAAGAAAAGCGGAAGCGGTTGCGGAAGGGAGTGCGGATGGGAGTGCGGATGGGAGTGCGGATGGGACTTTGAAAGCGTTATCTTCGAAACAAGCAAAACCCTCGGGCTTTTCTCCGGAGTTCACTAGATCCTTACTTTGACGCGAAAATCTCTAATTTGTCAACCGGAGTTGCCATGTAAAATGTGAACTGCGAACGGAACGCGAAATGTTCTGAACGGAGTCATAAAGGAATAATAATTAAAAGTTTTCTTAAAAAGAGGGGAAAGAACACGAATATGAAAGCATGGGGGAAGAAGAAAATACGAAGAGTGACAAAAGATGAAAAAGCCTAATTTTTGGGGCAAAAAATGAAAAAAAATGGCTGATCCAATAACGGGAAGTGCAGGTTTTCGAGAGGAAAGAAAACCAATTTGTTGGGAGGATAACAAAATCTCTGCTTTTTAATGGCAGAGACCACACTTTTATATAAATAATGTCTCTCGCCCCCTGCTTTTTTATTCCAACCCTTAAAAAACATTTAGGCTCACATTTTTTTTTATTTTCCTACCTTTGCTTTTTTTGAACCGCCAAACGGCGACATTTCCGATCCGGGGCCCGAAAGCTGAGCTTTGGGGGTGCAATTGCTCGTGAGCGGAGTCTGCAGTTTGCGGCTTTCTGGCACCCCTCACCCCTCGCCGCGTCGGTTTCAATGGCTCCCCGAAAGACGACGGCCCATGACCTTGGATGGCTAATTAGGCATTTTAATTGGATTAGCGAGAGCGGGGTTTGTCAAACGTCCGACACCCCATGGATTTTGGAGGCGAGAGTCCGGGGCGACACTTATGTCGCTCCATGGAGCACCTCATGCCAACATCGACAATGGGAAAGTCAAAAACAGGTGTGGTTTTGAGGATTTTTTCATTTGTGACTTCCTTTGAATTTTTCGCTTCATTTATACGTTTCATTTTTGAATAGGAATTTGTTTTGACGTAAACTTTTCCGTAAATCATCGCTCCACTCTTTTATTTACCTTCTTTTTCTCTCTCGAGGTCTCCATGGTCATTTTTTCTAATTTTTATTCAACCCTTTGAACCGATTTCTTCCCAATTTAGACAATACAATATTCTGCATTCACGTTTTAACCTTTCGCTCTAAATAACTGGGAATTAAATATCTAAAATCTCAATTACACATATTCTAAGACAATGATTAATAAAAATAAATAATAAAATCAATATCGGGCATTCTTCATTGAAAATGCGAGCGGATGAACTATACTGTATTTTCCATTTGATCTCATCCTTTGGAACTACCCCGTTTGAAGCCTCTTTGTTCGCTTGCTCAAAGAGATGAGCTCGCGAATGAATATGTAAACCGTAACGACTCTTCCGGGTGTTGAAAGCACCCTTATTTCTCACCCCGGCATTAAAATTAATGCATTTCGCACACACAACGCTGCGTGGGTGCAAGGGATTTTATTTTCGTGCTCACCCCTCGCGGGGGATGACTGCCACCTGTTTATGCTGTCTCTGCAAGTGCGTATCTGAGACTGTTACGCAAAAAAGGGAGAGGACTAATCTAAATTTGAAGAAAATTAGGCAAGTTTAACGATTCGCTAATTTCTGGGTTTTTCCTTGTCCTCCCCCAGCGACAGCAGAACTTCTGCTCGGAGTCTTTGTTTGCTCTGCTTTATTCAAACAAGCGACATTAATTTAATTAGAGCTTCAAACCGTGTTTAAAAGGGTAAAAAACTGGGGGTAGGGAATGGCGGGGGTGCGTGGGAGATCTGCTAAGGTCTGCTCGCACCCGACTTTTATTGCCCTAGTTTCAATTAAAGAGACAATAAAGGCAAAACTTTAAGAATTACTATCGCTTACAGCGAACTAAACTGCGATTACTAATTTTTACAGTTGTAAAAAATTTAATAATAACACGCGGACTGCAATTGCAACAGAAACTTTTTTTATGCACTAAAGTTTCAACACCTTTTGTATTTTTTAGGGCACAAATTTGATAGTTTGTGCCGAGTGAGGTTTATTTATTTTTAAAACGCGGCCATTTTGTTTTGATATCTTTAATGTAAAATTGAAAATCCGTTGGAATTTGGTTGTTATACCTGAATAACCTCTTTTACATTTTCCATGTTTTATACTTTACTTTTCTTAGTTTTCAACCCCTTTCACTCTTCATCAATTTTATTTTTCGACATTTTTGGAATTTTCCAACTTTTGATACATCAAATCCATTCGCTTTTCAACTCTTTTCACTTCTTCCACTTTTTCCTTTTTTCAACACATTTCACATTTTCCAGCCTTTTCCCTCTTCAACCCCTTTCACAAAATATGATCGTGAAGCGTTTATCTTCGGGTTGTTGTTGGAGTTAATGACGGAACTTGATTCCCGGAAGTGGATGCAGAGTTATCTCCAAAAAGCAGACAAAACCAAAGGCGGATTGAATAAATTGTTAAAAAGGAAAGAATAGAAAAATTCATAACGGGGCGGGGGGAGGGGGTGTTGAGAAAGAAATTACGCGTTGTTGTACCGCGAACTCAACAAGTGTTTCCCGAAGTGGTGGAGAGAGTTTGTGAATGAGCCTTTCGAGTTCCGGAACTCCGCAAAAAAGTTTTCCCAGCCGGGGTTGTTGACCCCCAAATCGGCGTTGTTGAATTTTTTCGGAAAAACAGGAAAATGTAAAAATTGAGTGAAGAGAAAGAAAGGGGCGGTAATTAGGAAAGTTTCTGGGAATGGCAACGCTTTGAGAGAACTTTCATGAGCAGACACCTCTCGAAAGCGGAGAAAAAAGGAGCTGGCAGCCCTAAAAGCCCTCAAAACTTTCTCGAAACTTCCGCGAACGCATTAACTTGCTGACGCGAAGTGTTTTCATAGTCAAAGGAGGCGAAAGAAAACATTCCGAAACAAGATTTGATTCCGAGTTGGAGTGCGAAATGCCGCGAATTCACGTCAAACTTTTCACAAGAATTCTTCAACTTTAAGCACATCCGTCAGCGATCGCATGATTTATGGGCCGGAGCTCGCGGGAGAGTCTTCCCCGCAGGAGACCGCTCTTTGCACCCCTGCATCCCCTTCTCTGTCCTCTGCACCTTCTAAAGGTACGCAAATCAAATGTTGCTGACCACCAGACCGGAAGTGACGCCATTTTCCTTTCAATTTCGAGTTTAAAAGAGAAAAGAAAGCTCTCTTCTGCTCGAAAATTCCGGAAAAAGCCGGAAACAAAGGGAGTCGTGAAAGGAGACGGTGTTCGCCAGCGAAATCCCAATGCACCAATGCAGAACAAACATCCTTTCGCTGATTCTCTCAGCCAAATAAAAAAATTCAGCAGAGCCGTTACGGGAATTGACAGTCTGACAAGTACACAACAAAGATTTTAGACGCTTCCTCCGAGCGAGAAGAAAGGGAGAGAGAGAGAGAGAGAGAGAGAGAGATGCTGCACTCTCACATTGTCCGACCTGTAGCTATAAATATTCATATCGTCCGCACAAAATGGCGATCGAATTCCTCCCCTTTCATCCCTTGTTTTTTTCTTACGACTCCCCAATTCAAAGGAAAATTGATTGCGCAATGAAATTTCCTCCAGAATTAATTGGGGTTCCTCACCCGCTCGAGAAAAAAGGAAAACCACCCTTCCCTGGCCGCGATTTCCATTCGACCTGAAAAAGGACAAATTTAATGACGTCATACGCGAATTCATGACGTCATTTATTTACATCCCTCGGGGTAAAACCGCGAAAGAATAAATTTAATGCTAACAAATCCAAATTTAAGGGTTAATTAAGAGCTTTCAGGTTAAGAATTTCAATTTCACCCCTAATTTAATATTTTATTCCGACGATTGCCTAATTTAATACCCCTCATCCCCTTCCTTCGCACCCCCAAATTAGAACCTCACCTTCATCGCACCCGTCAATCACGTGCCATTATTTTTTGTCAAATTTGCATTTGTTGAATTTGACACGACGGTGTCATGTACCTCGGTCTCCCCCCCGAGGGGTTGACAATCGACACCCCCAGGGGTTGCTGACAGGTGCACTGAGGGGCTCATTTAAACTTTGTTATTCGAAAATAAGCAATTAATGAAAATAAATTTTTACTCAGCCGATAAACCGATTTCAGAGTCCGAGAGGAGAAAAAGAGTGAGTGAGAGAGAGAGAGAGAGAGAGAGTCATAATCAGCGGTGTTCCGAGGGGCGTCATATTAACGTCTCACCCTCACCCTCACCCTCACCTGTTCTGTCTGAACCATTCCTAATTAAATGTTCAGACATTCTAAACCTTTGTCCGTCTTTCAGACAATAAAAAATCTCCTCTTTGCAGAATTTCCATTACCAAATAGATTTATTTTTTAATTTACTCTTTTGACAGAAAATGCTAAAGGGGTTGAAAATGCGAGTGAGAATATAAATGAATAAGAGGAATTGAAAATATGAATGGGGTTAAAATTTGTGAGGGGTTGAAGAATAAAAAAGATCGATAGTGTAAAAAGAGTTGAAATTTGAAGATATTTAAAAGTTTGAAAAAGAACGAGGAATTGGAAAAAATTGAGAACCAAAAAGGAATAAAAATGTATGTGAAAGAGTTAAAAAATTAAAAGGGGATGAAAATGTAAAATAAAAGAAAGTAAAATGTTGAAAAAGTAAAAGGAATGACAATGTAAAGACCGCTAAAGTGGGTTAAAAAATATAAAAACGATAAAATGGGTTGAAAAAGTGAAAGTATCAAATTGTAATAGTTATTAAAATAATAAAAAAGATGAAAATTTGTAAAAGTAGTTGAAAAAGTAAAAAAGATTGAAAACGTCAAGGGGAGTTCACGTGGATGGGGTGGAGAAGTGTAAGGGCTTGAAAAAATGAATAAAGTTGAAATAATGAAAGGAGTTGAAAAGTGAAAGAAGTCAAATTAGCGAAAAAGATGGAAAACGTCGAGTGGTTGAAAATGTTAAAGGGGTTGTAAAGTGAAAGGGGTTTCCCCTTTTCAGGGTTTTCGTCATGGCGCAGACCGTCTGTCCCGGATTTCGTCAAAGAGAATTGTAATTTGGTTGTGAAGGCTTTCGTTTATTCCGGAAGTGTTCACTCGAGCGAAACGGAAGTGCGACGGAAGTGCCGGTGCGAATTGAGGGAAAACGTAATGCTAACACCCACACGAGTTGATCTCCCCTGAGAAGAACCCCGGACGAACGAGTCTTCGATGAATCCAATTTCAGCCGGGATTTTTTTAACTCAAAAGAAGTGGATCAGTGTGAAAACATTTTAAAATTGAGTTTTCCGGATGAATATTTTAGAGGAAATTACCTCTCTCTCTCTCTCTCTCTCTCTCTCTCTCTTTCTCATCTCTCTCTTCACTTGCCTGCACAGAAGCTTCCAACTGGTTCCAACTGGCTTTATTTCGATAAAAAACTGGCTTTTGCCTGTCGAGATCTGGCCAAAGCCACAGCCAAACAACCTGTCCCTCAGTTTCGTCTCAACCGAACCCTTTCCAAGATGGATGCCAACATGGCGATCGGCGACGGTTGATGAAATGATAAACTTTAAGTGAGGGAGTTGAGATGAGAGAGCGAACAAATGAAATTTACATAAAGTTTATTGCGACTAATTTTCTTCTGCTTTTTCCGGTGCACTTTTCACTTTGGTAAAAAAAAAAACCGTTATTTATTTTCTTTTGGAGGGGGCGGTTATTTTTCGTTTTTTTAGCGCATTATTTAATTTAAGATTTATTTTAAAATATTATATTACAGTTATTTTGCATTTAAGTACACCTCAGTTTAATAAATAATTATTTATTGAATATTTATATGGTAATAATAATTAATAATAACAGTGTGTTTTAGAATAAAAAAGTCTTAATGATTTAGGGGGGTGAAATTTCGGCCCTTTGGAAAGCATTTTTTAGGGAAAACGAACCCCCCAAACAATAAATAATGCATTCGTATTGTGAAACTGTTGAAAATGAATGGCGATTCTTTCTCGGCGGAATCGTCCGAACGGCTGATGGATGAAGGTCGGCCATTGTTCCATTGTCTGCACGCATGTGTCGCGAAACAAAGCGGAAAATGCAAAAAAATGCGGACGTGAGGAGGTTTTGTTGCGGAGGGGGGAGGGGAGGGGAGGGGAGGGGCCGAGACGTTCGGCGAACGCCGCAGGAACGGAGATCGACTTCCGGTTCATTACTCTCCGGGGGAAACGAGTGTGAGTTGTTTTCGAGTGGGGTTAAAAGTAAAATTAAGTAAGAAAAGAAAAGAACTAAAATTTGTTTCTATTTAAGAAGTTTTCCGGAGCGAAGGGGCGGTGGGGGATGAAAGTATTCCTTCCTTTATGTTGAAGATATTGTTTACTTCTAGCATTGTGACAAAAGAAAAATAAAAATCCAATTCATTCATTCAAAAGCAACAACCTGACAAATATTAAACTATTGACCAGCGACGTAATGTAATTTTAAAACTCGTGAAAAGAAACAGATGTAAAGCAGAAGACAAAAAAGAAATCACATTCTTATGTTTTGTTTTATTTTAATGAGGCAAATATATTATTAATAGTATTGATAACTGTGCAATGTAATGGTAAAAGAATAAAATCTTACAGTAAAATAATTAAGTAAGAAACTACAATAGTCCTCACATTTATAAATACTGATATTTATATATAATATATATATATATTAGGGTGTCCCTTATAATGGCGAAAAAAATTTTTTTACGATTATCAAAACGCACACCCCCTAATTTTGTGCTGTATACTAGTCTTTACTCAAATATAAAATTTTAACTTGATACGATTAGTTTAACCCGTGCCTGTAGAGCCTCAAAGTTTTACAAAACATATGTTTTTCGACCACTTCTTAATTTCTAAAAAAATCATTTCAGTATTGATAAAACGGGTAAATGTTGCTGAAAATATTAGTTCCAATGAAAATTTACTTTATTAGTATCAAAAATTGGTATATCATTACTTAGAATATTTTCTTTTTAAAGTCTCCTTTTTTACAGTATGGCTAAATTTTTCTGTGTTCCCCTACGCAGCCTAATGGGAACTCTTTTTGTTCCTCAACTGCCGTTTTTAGGCCATGGAAATCCTGAAACAGTTTAACGGCTCTTTCAGTTATGTCATTCGTTGCTTTTAAACAATAAACTTTCTTTTTGGCCTCCACATACAGTATGCAGAGTGCTGCATTCCCATCCCATAAAGATACGTCTTCTTCAAGAAAACTGGAGTCAATTTTTAAACGACAAAATAACTCATTGCTCTTTTGGGATACAAAATCGCTCAAATATTTTACTAAAGCAAGAAAAATATAATTATAGTAAGCATAAAATAATATAAGGGATGAAGTACCAGCTAGCATACAGAGTGTCAGACATCTCTTCTTTCGATGGGACATACTGTATCTCTTTCCGGAATCACCAAAGTTTTCTTTTTTCAGGTTTTTTCTAAAGTATCAAATTTTTTCTAAAATATCAAATAAATTATCTAAATTTTTCTTAAACTCATTCACTTGGCGCTTATTAAAGAGCTTAAAGAGCATGGCGGGGTCTTCTTGGAGGCCTCGCCAGACCTTATGTAAATGCACAAGCTTTCTTACACAGAGCAGCACAGAGCAGCTCTAGTTGGTATTCTGGCCTTTTCCCAGAATAAAAGGCAATCCCGAATGACAATATTCGTGCTTATTTAACTTTGCGAATGTTAAAAAATAAAACCGCGAGAAGTTGGCGATCGAAGGGTAATTTAGCACCCGTTATTTGATGATTTACACCACCAACCAAGAAAATATTTTTTTTTTCACTTCTTATCTCTCCTGACATTTTAGAATAAAGAAAGAATTCGCATTAATTAAAGGACAAAACGAAACTGCATTAGAATAACAGTGGGCGTTCACCGCGCATAAGGGGTGTTCCTACAGGTTCCTACAGGCACGGGTTCCGGTCCTTCAAATTACGTAAAAAAATTTTTTTTAGTGTTTTACAATCAAATGAACAAAATTAGGGGGTGTGCGTTGTAAAATAAAAACTTCGAAAAATAAGGGACACCCTAATATATATAAATAAATATAATGTTATAAATATTACTTTACTTACTTGACTTATCTTTAACCCGCTTTTCCGTCAGGGTCGCGGGGTTTTTGCGAACATTTCGTTCGGTTGCACAGCGCCTGAATGAACATGTAAGGTACTGTAGCGGTTCACCGAGGTGTTCGCTGGTGTTCGCAGGTGAAGGACTGGAAGGACATTCCGTCCTCCCAGCAGTGGTCTCAGTACCAATCGTACTTAGAAAAATACCCACCGTCGCTGGGATTCGAACTCCGTCCGACAACTCAGTGAGCACGCGGTTTAACAGACTGAGCTAAGGCCGTCCTCATATTATAAATATAATATTAATTACACAACAGAAGGAACAAAGAGTTTATCTTTAGAATTATAGAATAGTACCCACTAACAAAAGAACAAAAAAAAGCATAACACCAAGAAGGAATTACTTATATTATTTATGGCCGAAAGGCAACAAATGTATAATTAATAGTATTGTAATAAATAAATAATTAATAAACTAAGTAATACAACAGTATATTAAAATGTTTAGCAAAATAATTAACTAAAAAAACTATATATTAAATTTTGTATTGTCAAAAATACTTTTTGAGCGATAAAAAGTTAGGAAGGATTGGAAGTCACCCCAAAGGAAAGGCAAAGGAAGGAAATTTTTCCTTCGGGAAGCGGAAGAAGTTGGCGGGATATTCAAAGTGTTTTGGCTCTATCAAAGCCCCCGTGATAAATCACTTGCAACATGACCTCAAGGTAAGGCTTGTGGCAATAAATCACTGTCAAATTTTCTTTTCGCGGGGTTTTAGTCTGGAAAAGTGGGAAAAGTAAAAAGGGCGGCGATGGAAGCAGGAAAAGGTTAATAAGGTAAACAGAAGAAGGGGGACCGGGATTGAAGTTTTCCTTTTTTCCTGGCCTCAGTCGAGAATTTTGAGGGTCTTCCGCTCTTAATAAATTCCCGAGGGATTTCCTCTCTTTCCCTTTCAGAACGGGATTTCCACTTTGCGTCTCCCCGCAACCCGTTCGGGCAGGGAGGGTTTCTTCCGGAGAAGCAGAAGACGTCAGCTGCTACAGGGAGAGCAGACAAGATTTGTATTAATCTCTCCCAGCTCGGCCGTGGCCATTACAATTTACGATTATTGTTGAGTACATGACATTAACAGAAATTAGTTGAGAATCAGATGAGAGGAACTTATCTAATTAATGAAACAAAATGTGGGGAAAAAGTTAAGTTGTATGTTAATACAAAGAGAACAAAGAGAACTGTACAGACGATAAATACAAACAAGTAAATAAAAACACAAAAAAACATAAGAGTGGGGCACAATGAGGGAATTCAAAAACAAACTGTGCGATTCGTATTAATTACCAAAACTAAATTAATTTTGTTGGAAAAAATAAG
>JAQIBA010000028.1:736660-925741 GCA_028293925.1 Brueelia nebulosa
TCGTGGTCACTTACTCCTGCACCTCATTCAGGGGCCAATTTGACCCCCTTAGAATAGTTTCTCTAAAATGAAATTACATTCTATTGAAAGCTTGAAGTGTGCTCTATTCGCGTATTAAATTAGAAGAAAATCCGGGAATGTACTTTTGAGATATTTGGCCGCAAAGAAAATATGTCATTTTTTGGGCGGGCGCGTGGATGCAAAAACTTCCTTTAAGAATAGCGGACGAACGGATAGAGGTATTCAATTGAAATTTGGTACGTCATTAACGATTGCTCCATACATTGTTCAGGTAAAATTTGAACGAAATCGGAAGCATTTGAGGTGTCTATGCGGGGGCCAGTGCAGTCGGTGGCCGCCGTTGACACGGAAACTTTGGGGGCCGATTTCACCCCCTCAGAGTAGTTTCTCTAAAATTAAACCTAATGCGTTAGAAAGCTTAAGATATGCTCTTTCATAAAATACTTATTAGAATAAAATCGGAGGATGTACATTAAGAGAAAATTGCCCCTGAAAATAGGCAAAAATCACCAAAAATTGGGTCCCTGCCATCTTTGGAGTCCCACATCTTCCGAAATATGGGGGCTGGGACAGTCCAACCATAACCGAATTAAAGTGCATTCGATGCACTGTCGACTTGCAAAGTCCGGATGTTATCCGACATTGTGTAAAAAAGTTATGGGGACATGAAAATGGGGTTTTTCTGTGACGCGCCAAATTTTTGTGAATTTTCAAAGGCTCATAGCTCGGAATCGGAAAGACACAGAAGAGTGAGTGATGCACCATCTTAAAGAGCAGGAAGAGCACTATTGGGGTGCAAAAGCACGTTGCTGTGGGTCACATACTTACCCCGCAATCGAGGGATGAAGTTGACCGTTTTTCATGAAATGCCAAAAAATGGGAGGTGGTGATTTTTCTTCAAATGCCCATAACTGACGAACCGGATGGAATTTCGCAGAAAAAATTGAGTTCTGTTCATAAAAGATGCTAAAGAATATTTGTGCAAAATTTGAAGAAAATCGGAGATGGTCGAGCTGGGACCATCGTCTCACTTCGCATGGAATGACCCATATTAAAAAAAAAACTAAAAAAACCGGCCGACCAATGCGTAATTAGAAGATTTCAAATACAAATTACAAAAACTAAACTCATAACTGTAAAATTCAAAAAATTTTTCAAAATTTTGATTATATTATATTACTTATATATAATATATAAATCTGTTCAGCGAAGTTTGTCTGTGTGTGTGTGTGTGTGCATAGTTTCCATTACCTACTGTCTATTTAAAGAACCACTGAATCAATTTCTAAAGAATTACCTGTGCTGTCTCATTCCTTGAAAGTAACCACAAACTGATAAATCTGAAGAAAACAGGAATTTCTAGGAATTTGTTCCAATGGAGACCACTTTGAGTACAAATGGGGCCATGTTGATCAGTTGATAAACAACAAAATTAATAGACATTAGTTAGCGTGGATTCTGCGTTAGTAGTTCTTATAAAATGCCGGGAATGTCGGCATTGTGTGCCGGATTGAGAAGAGCTAGAGAAGAAGAGATGGAGGTCGAATCTGGACAAAGATGAGTAGGAATATAGAGATTGCAGACCAAAGAGAGAACCATTCAGAAGGGACATTCAGTTTTTAGGAGATGTGTTATTGTGTTTAAGGCAGAGATTTAGATATACCTAGATTTCCAAGTCCCAATAGGGGAAGCCCAACCCACCGTGGGGGTGGGAGGGCGAAGCCCCCACAGTGATTACATAAATTTCCTGTCTCATTTTAAACCCCTGAAATAACATTTCCGTCGATCCGATTCAACTCAAACTTGCTTTCCTATGTTTCCGAAGATATTCTTTCCCTCTGCGTTAGTCGACTTTCGATTTTCCTGGATTATTGCAAAAAATGAACAGAAACCTGTGCCTCGATTTTACACTTAAAATCTCTGTAATTTAGAAGGTATCAAATGGGTGGAAGGGATGTTATAATAAATAATTATCAATAATGGTGAATTAGTTTATTGAAAATTTATAGAACTGAGGCAACTCCGCATTTCGACGATTGACAAAGTGAGAGATTTTTCTGATGTTTAATTGAGACCCGCCCGCGAATCCCCTCTGTGCACTCCGGTTGTAGTCATTTAAGTGTAGTCATGTCTGTGGGGTCCGAGAACAGTCCGGTTCATTTTAATCTAATTTTATTCGGCCATGTGGGATCTGATGAATTTCATAGCCGGCCAGATGTTCGTATACAGATAGTATGTCTTGAAGTTGTTGAACACGGGGTATTCGGTGGCCGTGAACATTCCCATGATGTAATCATGGCCTTGGTGTTTGTAGGTCAGCGGCGTGCCCAGGTCAAACTACAAAGAGAGAAGGAGAGGGGTCAAACTAGAAAGGGGAAGGAAATGGATTCAAGCTGGCCAGTGCTTACCAAGCCATAGCTGTAGGGTGTCTGTTCCACCAGATTGACGCAGTAGAAGTCATTCGGATTCATAATTTGGTCCTTTTTCGTGCACTCGTTCAGGTTTAACTTTGCTTCCACGGGCGACCTGTGCTCATCAAAAGCCTAAATACAGAAGAGAGGAATATTGGTCATGTGGACGCGATGAGAAGCGAACTAGGTAACTCACTCACTTTCTTGTCGGCATGGTAATGGAACCTGGTGATGAAGGTTTGGGACGTTCCTTCTGTTTGGGAGGAGCCCAACAAAGTCAGCATAGGCAGCTTCCAAATGATCACCTCATATATAGGTCTCATTACCTTCAATAAGCCGAGGTTGTGAGCACCAGTTTCGGGGTCAATTGGTTGGAGGAAAATTTCTTTGACCCTCAGGTAATCGTAGTCATCAGAGGAATTACTCGCCTTTGTAATGACCATTAAATCGCTTGGCGTGTTTCTGAAAAAATATTGATAAATGAAAGAAACGGTTTAATAATGGTTGCTCGGGAGGGAGAGCTTTCGAAAGCGCCGCGTCTCCACTCCCTTTTGAAGTTTGATTCACGTTTGAGCTTACCTATACACACAGGAAGCCGCAGTTAAGACCCAGTGGGGGGCGAGGTGTATACCGCTGCACAGTGGGCCCGCCGAACGTGACACAACAGCCGAAACGTACATGGTGTTCGAAATGTGAGGGAAGGGGAAACCGTTATAATAAGATTGGGTGTAGGATGATCTGGAAGCGGAAGCTCGATGGTAGCCTTGAATAAAAGATGTGAATCGGTGAAGTGGGTCTGTTGTGAGGAGGGCGCCGTACGGGGGCACTTACCGGCCAAGGCGAGCAAAGCGAAGATCTGGAGCCACAACATTCTGTAGATAGACGGCGAACGAGCACTAAGATCTGTTGATGATCTGCTGTCGTGAGGTCCTGTGCTTTGTTATATAAAGTGAAACGTTTAAATATCTGTCGGTGATCGGAAGCGGAAAATTGAAAGTTCGGGGCTCCGTATTTTGATTGGTGATTTCGAATTTAATGTCCCAAGAACAAATTAAGAGTTTATCTCACCGAAACGGCAATTTTATTAAGCACTGTGAAATACACAGAAAACGCCTCAAGGTTACATCGAAGTCTAAAAACTGAAAATGCAAAAATTAATTAAATGTTAAATGTATTTTGACAATAGGAAATTTTAGTTTCTTAGTTAATTATTTTAGTATAAGATTTTACTTTGTAGCATTTAATTATCAATACTATTGATAATGTCCTACCACCCTTTAATGTCCGCTCTGATGGACAGGTGTGGGTACCATGGGGTAATTAAAAAAAAACGCACTAAAAGGTAAAAAATAAAAAGTGTGTGTCATGTGAGTGTGTCCACAAGTCTTCATTAAGACAGAAGATTTTATTTAAATAAAAGATGGCTGAGTGCATTAAATAAACAAAGCACAACAGTGTGTCTTATAGAGTATATGTGACAACACAAAGCACTCAGTGTCATGAGTAGACAAGACTAAAAAGTTAAGCTACAGTCACAAATAATAATAAAATAATTGAAAATAGAAAAATAATACTGTACAGTGGTACCTCGAGATACGAGTTTAAGTAAAAAAGAGTAAAAAAGAGTACAACACACAAGATACACTTGGAAGTGTATCAAGCGGGTAACACGTGCAAGTGAGTGAGAGATTCTCTAACCAGGATAACCAGGATAACCAGGATAACCAGGATAACAACTATCTGGAGGCTCCGGGAACACTTGGGCTCGTATCTTCAACGAAAATATGGCCCAAGCTCCAGCTCGTCTCTCAAAAAACTCCTAAATCGAGGTACCACTGTATTTTAAAGATAAACTTTTTATTTCTTCAGTTATTTGGAAGGATAGAAAAATTAATTTGCTTTATAATGAATATTATATTTATGGGTAATTCCACGTGAAAGGGGTCGGTGGCCACAGGTCGACCCCCTCCGATTTTCTTCAAATTTTACAGGTTTGTACCTTAGTGCCTTGGATGAAAAACCCCCAAATTTTAGTTCGATATCTCCATCCGTTCCGGAGATATCGCCATTTGAACAAAAAATGACGCGTTACATTTTCGGCGTTCGACTCGAAAATCGACAACTTTGCACTCCCGTCCTGCGGAACCTATTCGGTTCCCGGAGACGGGCTTTGGCATTGTGATAGAGCTTTACATGCTCTTTCGAATTTTTCAACGCCCCATAACTTTTTTTTGCTGCAACCGCTTTCTGCCAATTATGCATGGCGACAGTGCATCCCTAGAGCTTCAAAATAAGTCATGTTGGACGTTCCTAGCATCACCTCATTGGGAGTCATGGGAGTGCAAAGTGGTCGGGAAACGCCATTTTAGCGATTTTTGACCAACTTTGAGGCCAAATAGCAAAATAGTGTCATCTCAGATTTCGTTCTAACTTTGCTCGTGGAGAGGGCATATCTTACGCTTTCGAACGCACCCGTTTCGATTTTAGAGAAACCACTCTGAGGGGGTGAAATCGCCCCCCAAATGTACCCATGTCAACGGCGACCACCAACTGCATTTGCCCCCTCATGGAAACCTCAAATGCTTCCTATTTCGTTTGTACACCTTCTTTACACAAGATTCTGGCGATTTGTGGCTCCATTTTTGCCATGTTTTCGTAAAGTGTTAATTTTTTAAATTTTCCTAAGCGCCTATAACATTGGTTATGCAACCATAACAAAAAATGTACGAGTTTCAACAAAACTTTATTTGGGGGATTTTTGGCCCCCCAAAAAATAATAATAATCGGTGGGACTGAAACGGGAATACCGATACTAATGTCGATTGATTAATTGAACTAAATAAGTTTTAATTAATAGATTATTTTGGGGGAAGGGTGCATCTGCACCGGAGGGAAATCCGCTTATTCGTGGCAACAGCAATAAAAGACCACGTGCGCCAAATAAAATTTTTATTTCTATAATTTCGTTTTGACACATTAAAATTCCCATTTTGAGAAATCAAATAAGCAATTAAAGCAAAACGTTAATTTCCCGCGCTGACCTTTAGCGAAAATTTAAATCTCCCATCAAATTATCCCTATATAAAAATACTCACTTCCGCATCGACAACAGACTCCGACTGTAACTCTTTGGTAATTTTTCTTTTTATAATTTTTTTTCCGTTTCGAAAAGTGGTCATAATATTTTTTTTTAAACAGGGGATCTTCAACATGTGGTTTCAACTACTCTCCTTCTCTGCTTTCATCGGTATGTATTTTTTTAATTTTCTCCGATGGGAATAAAGGGAGAGGATCAACTCGTTCGCTTGTTACAGCTCTGGCCTCCGCCCGAGGGACGGAAAAGCCTGTGCAGTACGGCCACTGGTGCGAAGAAGGACGTATAGGTTGCCCCTGCTCCTGCGCTCCCTCCGAGGGCTGCCCCCCCTGTCCCATCCCCGTCCCGGCCACCTGTCTCGAACAGTGCGGGGACACATTGTGTCCTTGCCTCACGCCCAGGAACGTCGGGAAACAGCGCTCGGACGTGGGGGCGATCGCTCCTTGGTGGGTAATGGCCCAAGCCGTTTCCACCGTTAACGTGTACCCCACCGGGCCCGTGTGCAGCGGTTTCCACATTCTGCCTCATCTGCTGGTGACTTCGAGCAGCTGCATTGCAGGGTGAGTGCTACCGTTTTAGAAAAGGAGAGAAAGTGCATTTTGGACTTGTTTTGGGTGAAAACGCGATTGAAATAACTAAAATGGAAGGGAAAAGCGAGAAGAAAGTAAAGATTTTTTAGTGTGAAAGTTGTATTTTCCCTTTAGAGGGCATTACAAACATTCCTTTAAAAGGCAAAAAAACTACAAATGTTAAAAAGGCTAAAAACCACAAATATCAAAAAACTAAAAAACAAAAAACATAAAGAAAAATAAAAACTAAAACCTGAAAAGGCGAAAATGCTAAAAGAAACAATTCATCGATATATTCTTAGTAATTGAGAAGAGAATTTGTGTGTGACTGATGGCATTAAGAGTTTTCAAATCTGTTGCAGGAAGTCCGAAACCGAATTATTCGTGACCGCAAACCAATTGTTACCTTACAATAGCGATTCTGATGTTAATAACCGCTACGAGCCCTTAAACGTGAAAACAATCGAAGTCTACCCCTACAGCAGCACTTATGCCCAGCCGGTTGTTCTGGTCCTGGAACGGCCGACCATCAAAGTGGAGTACTTGCTGCTTCCTCCCGTGCCCGTCGACCCGTCCCTGCCTGGCCAGATGCAGAAATGGGAGATCAGAGGAATGATGGGAGACGTAAGGACGTTGTGCAAGGAGCACTCGTGCCAACTGTAGCTCCCCTAATGCCCTCTCTTTCCTTCAGGTCTACGAGCGCATGATGCAGAATGTTACGTCGTTCTCTCAGTGCAGCGTACAAGGAAGGGACATGATCTGCGTGAAGCCCAAATATAAAGTCGTGATGGGTTGGGTAAGTGGGGAGATGAGGGGAGCGGAAGAGGGTGGAGGAGCAGAGCTGAGAGGGTGTTTCGCTGTTTCAGAACGACATCGGCACCCCGTTTGTCGTGCTCGACAAGCATGAGAAATTTGTGGAGGGCATCTACATGGGCAAAGACTTGTACGAAGAGGTCTCTGAGGTTAAGTATTTGACTTTGTACCCCTACGGGGAGTGGCTGTACAGAATGGTGGAAAAGTACAAACTCTGAAGGAATGACCACATCCGCTCATATCGCAACATCCATCTTCTGAAATGAACTGGGGTGACTTTCCCGCAAACCCCGCACATGACGAGTGCAGTCTGCCCGCGTGTCACTCTTTATAATATACCAATTCTTTAAAAACGGATTTTGTTGTGTTTTTGCTTCGCCCTTGGAACCTCCAAAACCGGAAACAGGACAGAAACGCTTCCGGTGAAACGAGATGATGTGCTGGATCGATGTTGGTTTTTTTCTTTCCAACTGTTAACACTAGAACAACGTTGGCTTTTATTCTTGACACCTCCCCTATAATACACTTATTTCTCAATTTAATTTATCCACAGCCTCATTTATTGCTCTTAACACATTAAAACTAACAACGAATTCGAATTTCGGCGGTTTTAGCCATTTTTGGTGGTTATTAGAGAAGAGCTCAGTGCCCATATTGTTGCAATAAATTTCACGACTCTAAGGTATCATTTGAGCTGTAAATTTACTGCCATACCAATTACATATACTGCCATACCTTTCATTTTTAACATGGCAGAATAAAAATTGTCAAAGATTAGGCCTCAAATTAGCACGGAACAATTCATATTCGAAATATAGTGGTAAAAATGAGATGAAAATTAGTTGAAATGAGTCAGCACTCAGTATAATAATGTAAAACTCAGTAAAAGAGTAACGTTTGTAGAGTATAAATAAACATGAAATAGCCCCATATAAGGAAAGATGAAAGACTGAAAGATGACTCTGAGTAGGCTCAGTAGTATGTGAATAGTATGTGAATAGTATGTGAATAGTATGTGACCAAAATGTGTAAATGTTTTTAAATGTATACATTTGCAGTACAGCATAACCTCATATTATTCTAAATAAAGGAATAATCTTTGAGTTTAGGTTGAGAAAAGCATTAAAACTAATAGCAACAAATTGAGCGCTTTTAGGCTGAGTGTCAAAAGTGACACCTCCGGGCTTTCCGCTCGTTCTAAAGTTAATCAACTCATTTGGGGTTGTTTGGTTGTCGAACGAGTGCGGGAGAGTATCGAACATTTTTGACGTCGACTCGCGCATTTTAACCTAATCAAAGTCGATATCCCTTTATTGTTTTTCGGCTGACTGGTCTTTGTCCATTTCAAATAGTAACAGGTTGAAAACATTTTCCAGACAAAAAACAGAGCGAGCAACTTGGGTAAAATTTTAAGGCGGCCTGTTGATTCTCATCAAAGCAAACTGAAAAATCTACTTAATCTAAAAAAAATTTTGAAAAACCACAATAGCAGCAGACTAGCAAAGATGGATTCAGCTGCCCTCACGTCAACGTCTTCCTGGAAACGCAGTTAAATTTCAGGGTCAGATATTTGTGTGATGTTGTTTTGCATTAATGCTTTCACGACTAAATGGCGCATTTCATTCACTGAAAAATAGTTATCGAATGAAAATGCGATTAACGATTTATTTAAAACCTGAGAGATAAAAGCTCGGAAAGGGCGATAAAAATTTCGGAGCGGCAACAAAGCGTCGCATTGGTACAGCGCCCGTTAAGGTCTGAACACTGCTGAACATGAGCCCCATTCTGGTACTTCTGCTGTGCTCCTTCGTGGAATTTCAAAGTAAGTAGTTGGGGGAGGTTTCCGCGGGGAGATGAAGAACTAAGGGTGAATCGACAGGTGCTACCGTTTTCCAAAATGGCCCGGACGTCGTCGTCCGTCCGGAGAGGCAACTGGACGAAGCGAACATGCCACTAGTCGAAGAGGACATGCATCTGGACGAACCGCGGGCTGCTGACGTGCTGGCGTCCGTGAGGGAGTACCCCGCGCAGCTGCACAAATGCACGGGGACATTCATCGCGGCTGATGTGTTGCTGACGACCGCCAAGTGTCTTTACTGGTGAGTTTCGGATGCGAAAATGTTCATTTTTCATTTGGAATGATGCAGAAACTTTGGGCTGGGGGAGGGGGGAGAACTGAAGAGAGAAAAAAGCTTTTCTGGACCGGTGCAAATTGTGAAATTGGAAAAGCTGACGCGGGGAGGATCAGTGTAGGTGTTATTGTATTTCCAAAACGTCACCCTTTGGCCCGCAGTTGGACTCTCTGTGAAAAAGCTCAAAAAAATTCCATATTATCTTTGGGTTTATTTAAAATGATCAAAAAAAGTCACCTTTTAACATTTTTTTGTTTTTCAGCTTTAAATATTAATTTTAAAATTTTATTTAATTTTTTTGACTTAGTTAATTTCAAATAATAAAAAAAGAATTTTAAGAACACACGAATTTAATTTAATAAAAGTACAATTTTATTTTATTTTGAATTTTTATTTTCTATACTGAATTTTTAGGTATTTTTTGTTCTATATAAAATATTAAAATAGTTTCTTTTAATTTACTCTTTTTTGTGTTTTCGACCAAAATGAGGACCACGGTTAATCAGCAGCCGGTTTTCTTAAATTGATTTTTCTTTATTATAATTATGAATTAATATTGACTTAATCAAATGAAATTAACATTTTTTAATAATTATATTTTTTTATTATTATATAATACAAAACTGTGATAACTTTGTGAGATTTTAGGATTTTTGTTTTTTTTTCTCTTTTATGTCATATACCTGACTTACTTATTTATTTAATGTCTTTAATCATAGTATTAAATCGGATTAAATCCTTCCCATTCCCGAAGGAAACCGCGAGGTGTTCAGAACTTAATTTTAATTACTAAAATAATAAATTTAATAATTATTTAATAAAAAAGTAACATTTATTAAAAAATTACTTAATTTTAGTCAAATTTCACGTCCTCTGGTGGCGGTTTTTCGCATTAATGTTATTTCGCATTTGTTGTTCAGTCACAATTAGGTTTTCTCCTCTTTTAAATTCGTGAATTCGTGTGAGCCTTTCTTAGTTCTTCCAATCTCAGCAAAGGCGGAATAAGTGGACTGGGAAATCTTTCTCTTCCAGCGAGGGCTGTTACTTGTTCGTCCACGCATTGTCCAGCCATTTGACGGACGAAGGTCACCGCTCGAAAGGAGAGTCCTACAAAATAAGCAACACTGTCATCCATCCGGACTTCGAGGCCGACCCGGAGAACAACGACATCGGCCTCATCAAGCTCAGCCAAAAAGTCAACAAGGCTGTGGTGTTTCGCCTCCCGAAGGACGTGGCCGACGGCCCTGGCCAAAGTGTCACCTCTTACACGTGGCAATTCACCCCTAACCTTCAGGTACGTCTCTTCTGTTGTACTGTGCGTGACACGTGAAAGGGGCTTCCATTTCAGGAATACCGCTTAGAAAAAATAACAGAAAAAACAATATCCAACGAGGTGTGCTCTTTCATTTACCATCGCCACATCAGCGAAAAGCATATCTGCTCCAATACAAATAAACCAGTCACGTTGGGACCTGTGAGTATCCTCGAAAAGCGCCCCATTCGGTGGCATTTTCACCTCCAACTGCAACCCCTTCCAGTTCGATGAAGGCGTCCCCCTGGTGGAAAAGGCAGCAGGAAACGACATGATCATTGGCCTCTTCAAGCTGGAAGGAAGGCTACGAGCGACTAAATACAAGATCTATCATTCGATATACCCGTATGTGGAATGGATCGAAAAAACCATCAAATCCAATTTCTGCTCTCCTTCAGCAGATGACATAACGCCCTCCACAACGGCCTTTACAACGCCTCCAGAACCTACTCAACAACGCACTAAACAACCCACTCCACCTCAAACTCCACTTCACCCTCCACCTCACACTCCACCTCACCCTCCACCTCACACTCCACCTCACACTCCACCTTACCCTCCACCTCACACTCCACCTCACACTCCACCTCACACTCCACCTCAACATTCTCCCCAATAATCCATCACGATTATTGAATCTCCTGTATTGAGTAAATAAAACAATGTTGCAATGAAGCATTTTTACAATCTTTTACTTAACTGCGAAATTTTGTATGTCACGGGCGGTGTAAGTTTGTGCCTCAGACAACATAAGAAGAAGAATCTAAAAAAGAGGAGTCCGTAATGACAGCCCTCATGTGTGTTGTACTCTTTTTTACTCTTTTTTACTCTTTTTTTACTTAAACTCGTATCTCGAGGTACCACTGTACAGTATTATTTTTTTATTTTCAATTATTTTATTATTATTTGTGACTGTAGCTTAACTTTTTAGTCTTGTCTACTCATGACACTGAGTGCTTTGTGTTGTCACATATACTCTATAAGACACACTGTAGTGCTTTGTTTATTTAATGCACTCAGCCATCTTTTATTTAAATAAAATCTTTTGTCTTAATGAAGACTTGTGGACACACTCACATGACACACACTTTTTATTTTTTACCTTTTAGTGCGTTTTTTTTTTAATTACCCCATGGTACCCACACCTGTCCAGCAGAGCGGACATTAAAGGGTGGTAGGAGAAAGGAAGAGGACGGGAGGGGGGGAGACGTGAAGGAAAAAAGGGTTAGGAGAACCGAGCAACAGAATCCAGCGGCCTGAATCGCTTCAGCCGTCGCTGGTCCTGCGGCTGGGTGAGGAGGGCTTGAGCGGTGGGGTTGGGGTGGGTACCAAGGCGGAGGCTGTACCGGGTGGTGTAACGAAGGATCTCTTCGCGTATGGTGGAACACCTACGTCGGTACGGATAAGGGCATTAGGAACGAACCAGGGGGCGTTGGTGAGGAGGCGCAGAGTCTTGTGCTGGAAGCGCTCCAGTATGTCGAGGTTGGAGTTCGACGCCGACCCCCACAGTTGGAATCTGTAGGTCCATATGGGTTTAATCATGGCCTGTAGACCAGGAGTTTGTGGCGGAGGGGAAGTTTAGACCAACGTCCCAACAGCCACGTAACTTTGTTGAGTACATGTTGGGTGTGTACTCGATTGGCGGAAATGTGAGGGCGCCAGGTGAGCCTCCGGTCTAGGTGTATCCCCAGGTATTTGACGGAGGAGTGGTGGGGTATGGGGACATTATGGAGCTGGACGGGGGGACAGTCACCGCGACGGAGGGCGAAGGTGACGTGGACCGATTTGGAGGGATTCACCTGAATGCGCCAGTTCGTGAGCCAGGTCTCCAACAGATGGAGGTGGTGTTGGAGCTTGTGAGACGTTGGGGCACGGTCATCGTCGCAGGACAGGAGAGCCGTGTCGTCAGCAAAGTGGCGATGGAGGTGTGGGGAGTTGTGGGCAGGTCATATGTGTAAAGCAGGTGTAATGTGGGACCAAGCACACTGCCCTGGGGAACAGTGCGTTTTTAATATAAGAAATAGTAACTTAAAAGCATTTTTTTCTTTTATTTATCTGTTGAAACACCTCATTGAAACACACTTAAATAGTATTTAAAAATCTGTGCTCGAACGTTCAGCTTTGGCCGTTCGGGGCGGTGTTCACCTCCTCGGGGTTGCACATAAATGGAATTTTTTAAATTCTCGTCCTCCGAGGGATGATTTTGCACCCTTTGAGGTCTTTTTGAGGCGCGGCTTCTTTCTCGAGACCCTTTAATAGCCTTGTGAGCATCTTGAGAGGGATGAAAGTGGTGATATAAATTTTTAAAATTCAATTTTTTCGCACCCCGTCATGTATTGGGAGATGGAAAAGAAAGATTGGGAGGGGGGTAAATATTAGGGCATTATTTCGGTACAGATTGTGAATAAATGTCAACACCCACACCGCGGGCTGTCTTTTTGCAATTTGCAATTAATTGCAGAATGTCGGACAGTATAAGTTTTCGATATAAAAAGCCAAAAAATTCTATTTTCTATTAAAGCTTACATTATCAGACAAGACATCGTCACCTGTGCCTTCTCCCTCTTTTCTCCTGCTTCTCTTCTTCATCGCTTTCTTCCCTCCTTCTGTTGCATTTCCTCCCCTTCAGCTTTCTTATCTTCTCCATAAACCCGCTCGACTCGGCTATCACCTCGGGCAGCATCCGCCCCCTCGGCATCGGACACATCTTCCCGCAGCACGCGCCGAGATCCGGCTCCTTTATCACAAATACGTTGCTGTCCTTGGTCTGGGCTTTCGCTTTCCTGTGCCTGCGAAAGCCGTTCAGGAGAAACTGCAGAGAGGAGAGTCTTCCTCTCAGCTTACAGCCCCTCTCGGGGGGACAGGCCCGGTTCTTTGATGGCACGGACGATTCGGTTTCCTCCGTGGTCGCTGTCGTCGCTGTCGTTCCTGTTGTTCCTGTTGTTCCTGTCGTTCCTGTCGTTGCAGTCGTCGCTGTCGTCGCCGTCGCCGTCGTCGTCGTTTTGTTAAAGCTCTCCTTCGTCTCTTTCTCCTCCAGCATGTCAGCGGTTTTATTCAAAGGAGGACACGTGTAGTAGTAGGCTTGTATCTCATTTTGGGAACAGCAACAGCCTTTTTCCTTTTTTCTGCCCCTCTTCTTTTTATTTGATGTGCAGTCATCACAGCACTCCTCGCTCCTCGCGTCTGAGCTTTGGCAACAGCATTCTTTTTTGTTCTTTTTGTGCTTCTTTTTCTGTTTCTTTTTCGGACGGAAGCAATCGCCTAAATGCCCGTCTTTCGCCCCCGCATGTTGCGCCCGTTCCAACATCGCCAATCTCTCTTCGAGCTCGTTTATTTTCGGTGCGAAATTGCATGAGCAGTCCGAACGGGTTCCAGAACCGCAAGACTTGCGGCGTTTCTTTTTTGATTTCGAACAAGGCCTCAACTGACAGATCTCGGAGATTTTCGACTTGCACTTCACCGGTGCGGCAGGTTTGCTCTTGCAGAAGTACCTGAGAAACGACAGAATGGGAATGTGCCCCTCCGACGTGGGCTTGACGAACTCCACTTCTTTGCACTTGTCATGCCTCGCTTTAGACTTCTTGCGCCTCTTTAACTTGTGAACGTTCCCGCACAGGGCGCACACGCAACGGTTTTTCTTCCGCTGTTTCCGGTGGTGTTTCTTTTTCTTGCACTTTTTCTCCCGCTTGCACGTCCCGCAGCCCCCGCATCCCCCGCACCCCCCGCAGCCTCCGCAGCCCCCGCAGCCCCCGCACCCCCCGCACGCCCGTTTCTCCGCGCAGCGACCCACGTACGGACTATTGGGAAGACGCCCGGGGAATATGAAGTCTCTTTTGAAAGTTTTCCCGCTTTCGCGAGAAACTGCGCTCGAGACTTCCTCCTCGCTTTTCCGGGGCGGCGCAACACCCGGCCAGTTCTGACGAGCCTGACTTTGCAGGTACACACGAACGCACTTGCAGCCATTTAAGTGCTGGTGCTTGGCGACCCCAGGCTGGTTCGAGTGGTCGTGGTAGTGCTCGGGAGAAGAACTGAAGTGGGGATGGTCGGGCCGTCCGTTCCTGAAGTTCTGACAGCTGCAGTGCTGCCCTTTGCTGAAGTAGCCTGCGGTGAAATCCCCCTCAGAATACTCCACCACTCCTTTCGGCCGCGGAGGTTTTATTGAGCAATCTCCAGAAAAGTTGTTTAACTGAAGGTGACTGAATTTCGGATAGAATCTCCGAAGGTTTTTAAAGACGTTTTTGAAAGCGCAGCTGTCCACCAGTTTTTCTTTCTCCATTTGAGCTTTGCGTCTTTGCCGCCTCACGTAAATGTCGATGCTGTCTTTGCTCTGCACTTCGGGTTTCAGACAGTCGCTCCGCCGATCGCTGTCTCTGTAGTCTCTGCTGAGAATAGACTCGCTCTCGCAGGATACTGGTTCTGGCACGACCTTCAAAAAACACACCTTTGTATTGGCCGTCATTTATTTCTTTCACCGCCGAGTCACGTTTGGGCTTTCGGCCCAAAAAGGAGCATTCGCTGTTTGGAAGGTTCGACGATGACTCGGCGATGAACGCGGGAAAAGGAAAATGAAGGCTATGCTCACAAGCTAAGTACAGCAGGAAGACCTGTATCAAGTGGGCGTCGGTACCTGACATTTGCAGGAAAGCCGGCTGCAGTATTTGCGAGTCTTGCTTTGTTTTTTTATCGGCTTTTTGGAACACTCCTTACTTCTCTTTCTCTTCGGCCTTTCTGCGATCCTCAGACAATCCTCGGAAGACCTCTTTTTTCGATTCTTCCGCTCCGCGAGCTTCTTACTCCTCGCGATCTCCCTGTTTATTATTCTGCACAACCTCTCTTTTTGTCTCTCTATCCTCCTCTTTTCTCGATCTACGCTTTTCTTGAAGTTCACCTCGCTACTGCTTCTGCGTCTCCTCCGATCGCATTTCCTACGGTCCCGAGATCTGACAGAGTCCACTGTGCTGCATGTTTCATTTCCCGACTCTTCCTCTTTATTCGGGGGCGCTTTCACCTTCTTGCAGCAGCACGCACATTCACACACCTCTACTTTGTGATTTTTTTTTGCTTCGGTCAAAACGCATTCTTCGCCGCGCTTACTAAAACCTGTAATATTTCAGCCTATCAGACATTTTGTTCAATGCAGACAGATTTGTTGAATCGGGCAACGGTCGACATCTCAAAATGGCGAAGACAAACGATCGATGCGACATCTTACAGCAGCAAAATAAACGCCTGAGGCTTACGTGCGAAACTTTAAAGAACTCGAGCGCTATACTTAGCATACGACTCTCGAAGGTTCTGAGAGTTCCAAATCTACCGGAAGAATCAAAAGAGTTTTTCACCTTTACTTCGCTTAGGGTGACGTACAAATACTTAAGATTCTATCATTCAGGTGATTTCGTTACGCAATAAGCGTTTGTAAATATTTTTAATTAAAAGTTTATGTAGTTTTTTGTTATAAATTATGTTCGGTGTCGATTTTGAATGAACCGGACAAGAATATTTTCGAAACTTTGTCAGAAGTAACTTCCTCATAACCTAAGACTGATGTTTCTGCGTAACCGCCATGGGTCGCCAGGATAAGTTTTGCTTTTCATTATTTAGAGTTGTATAGAGTTGGCTTTTGATAATCTTCTGTGAAAAGCACTGTCAGTCATGTATTGTCTCCCGTGGGACCCACAACTGATTTTGCAGTTAGAAATCGGTCTATAGATAACACTTTTTAAAGTCATTATTGTAAAACAACAACAAATGAGACGGAAAGGTTGGATAATTTGTAACGAGTTACAAATAAACGGAAGTTACTTATGACACGATTTAGTAGTAAAATATAATCATAATTTAAACGTTATGATAAAATGATGGTGCAGTACCTGGTTTCTGAACTGGCAATTTGGATGCCTCCTTGGCCGCTTCTTCTGCTTCTCGTCTTCTCCTTTCCCTCGCTCTTTCTCTGGCATAGCTGTCATCGAACGCCCTGAAATTCAGTTTCGCCATCGTCGCGAGAGAGTACACGTGCATGTTCCTTCCTTCAATGCTGTCCCGGCCGTCGATGGATTCTGACGGCTTGGCCGACTCCAGGTTAACCGTCCTTATCAGCTCGGAGAAGGTGGAGGAGCTGAGGGGGTCGTCACCCCTCCCGAAGTCCTTGAGAGCGTTGCTCGGCCGCCCCCTCGCCAACTCGTTTTTGCTTTCCTTGCGGGTCTTCTCCCTCGGAGACGCCGACGCGAGCTTTTTCACGTTCATGTTCTGCACCGTCTTCTGCTCTTTGCAGACGCTCGAACTTCCGCTCACTTCCTGCGTGCTTTTCGATCGCGACGCCAACAACTTGGCGGGGCTGTGGAAAATCTTCTTCAGCCGTCCGACGCGTTCCTTCGTCAGAAACGGCGAAGGCGCCGAGCAGCTGGAAGCGCTGCGTCGAACCCCCATTCCTTTGAGGCCCTTTGACGAGGCTTTGGCTCCATTGGCGGATCCGTCCCCCGATTTCTTGACGAAAAGCCTTCCGTCCGGAGTCATGATGCATTCCTTGCAGACCAGACGGGAAATCGGCTCCCTACTGGACGCCCTGGTCTTAGTCGAGTTTTTCATGGGGGCTTCCAGGAACGTCCCAGCTGGTTTGGCTGTTTTCGCCTCCGACGCCCTGTTTTTTTGTGGTTCCTGAATGTTATTTAATCCTAATGAATTTCACTTTATCAGGCGCATGACTGTATGTAAAGCAATTGTGAGTTGAATTGTATAAATTTCGTAATAAAAAGTCATCTTTCACTGTAATAGAAAGCCCCAAACTGGGAGTTGAGACAAAATGGCGGAAAACAGAGCAAAAGACCGTAGTGCAGATGAGGCGGAGGAAAATGTCCGGATCCGAAGTAGCAGTGATTAGGTGGAAGCCCAAAAGATAAGAAAACTCGCATTGCATGCGGGCGATCAAATTTATGGGAGCGGTTCGTCTGTAAATGGCTTTGATACATCAAAAGGGGGACTTCAAAACAATGGAAAGCTTCCGCAATAATTTTCAAATTTTCATTTCCCTTCGCGGCGGCCCCTCATTCTTTCCGGAGAGATCAGCTGGGAAAAGCTGGGGAAGCAAAAATATTCATCTTGTTCGTGGTCCGAGTTGTAATCTTTTCCCTCGCGGTATCACTTGATTGCCACACTGCTCCTTCGCCTTTAAAGGTCACGCCCCCTCGATGACTGATTTAAAAAGCAATCCCAGTCATTTGCAACCCCTTCCGCCTCTTTTCATCCCCTTCCCCCTCATCCATTAATTAAAAAGGAAAATTGAAGTTCCCAGTGAGAAAACCACAAGTGTTAGTTTTTAATAAAGACCGCGGAAACGTGTCTTATATAAAATTTCTTAAAATTTACAAATTCTTAATTGCATTTTTAATTTTTTATTAAAATTCAAAATATTTAATTAAAAATTTAAGTTTTTTGCCTTTTGAAATTCATTCCCTTCAGCCCTCCGCTTCCAGACAACTTAAAATCGTTCCTCGAATTTAATTCAGATAATTAATATTTAGAGTCAATTCGTCTTTATTTGCTTTTCAGTCTCTCCTTCGGTTAAATCATTCCTCACCCCCTTCCCTTACCCCAATTTGCACCCCTTCCCGTCTTTTCTCCTCGGAGTGCGAAGAACAATTTATACAATTTCCATTTTCTCTAAAATAATAAAAGAAGCTTCACATGGATTTCCCGAAAAGGGGGAAATTACACTGTTGTGCGCTCAGGCATTTCAACCCTTCCTCCAAACCGACCTGAAAACCGGTTTGTGACTGAGAGAGTCAACAGTTACAGTCAAATACAGTTACGGACGAAATACAATGACTTCGGAAATATTTCTTTTGGAAAAAAAACATTGGGGACTTCGAAGAGATCCGAAAAAGTCAACTTGAGCATTTCAAAACCGGAAACCCTCAAGGTCTTTTAGGAAAAACACAAAACAAGCTTTTGAACAGGAAGCGAAAGGAAAAGGAGGAAATATTGGGAAACAGTAAAAGAGAAAAATAATTTCGGGATCAAAGTAAAGGGTTCATTGATGACCGAGATAAAAAATCAGAGCTTTTCCTTTTGTGCTTTTCCACGAAATGATATTTTCATTAACAAAAATCGATCTTTTGAGGTCGAATGTGGTGTTGGACATGGAAAAGCACAAAAGCTCCGTCATTTAGGTGGTCAATTCCGCCGAAACTTAAAATATGAATACAACGAAATATCGTCAAATTGTGGTCCAATTTCGTTTTGGAAATCACTGACAAAAATTTAGAATTAATTCTGATTTGCTAACGTCTCAAAGTCTTTTCAGAAACAGTGGTGTCCCCAGGACATCCCTTTCATCCCTTAAGTGTGCCTTTTCACTCATCACCCTCCGACAGCCCTTTCCTGACCAAAAGAAAACACAAAAACGGTCACAAATTATTGTGTCTAAAAGGAAACAAAATAGAGAAAGGAAAGTGTGATAATCCGCACTGTGAAATATTTAGGTCGTCTCAGAAAGAAATGAAACAAAAAGAAAAGAACCGATCAATGCGGCCATTGAGGTCAACCACCAGAAGCAGACGAATTTTCTCCTCTGCTGTCACCTCCATGGAAATTTATCCGTTGTTGAGTGTTTACATCGCTCTTGTATAGAAGAGGTTTGTGTATATGTATGTGTGCGTGTGTATCTCCGATTAATGGCTTTTATTGACTGCATTATTTTGTCAACTGCTTTACATACAGACCTCCTCTTCGAAGAAAACTGATGAAAAACGTGCCTGACTTTCGAAGATGTTGAAGACGTCGGTGCAGTGGTCGGTGTTGAACTCCCGCGGGAGTTTTTCCGGTTCGAGGAACATGGCCGTTTCGTTCTCGCTGCGTTTCCCGACTGGCGACACGGTTTTGAGCCAGTTGGCGACATTTTCCTTCGTCTGCTCGTTCCTGGTTCGCGGGTCGTCGGCGGTCGGGAGGTAAGCCTTGCCTTTCCCTTCCGCCTTCGCGGACGACGCTCCCTTCGCCTTTTCGAAGTTTTCCGGGGTCAGGATGTAAGTCTTACTGGAATACACTGCGATGGCATGCTCTTTCTTTTTAGTTATATTCGACTCACTGAAACGAAAAAGAATTTCCTTCACTGACAGGGCGAGAGGGAGCTCGAGGTGACCGCTGTTGCCTGACGCGCTGCTGTTGTCGAAGAATGTCGTGGCACTCGGAGGGTCGGGAGGCGGTGGTGGGGAGTGTGGGTGTGAGGGGTGGAGGCAGCGATGATCGGGGATGTCAGGCACTCACCCCAAAGGCGCGGCCTCAGTGGTTATTTCCTTTGACGTTCGCCTTTTTTCCAGCTTTTGCAGCTGAGTCTTTATGTCCATGAGTTCGTTGACTATTTCGGAATTATTAGAAAAACCCGCTCTCGAAACGATCATTTCCGGTTTGGGGAAACTGGGGACCGTCGTCAGCGCTGAAACACACAAAAACATTTCATCACCAGCTTTCGAAAGAAGCCAATCTTTTCCACCTTTTCCGCTTTTTTACCGCTTTGCTTTCTCACCACCGACTTCTTCGGTGGTGAGTCTGACAACGTTTTTGGGTGGATCTTTTTTTTCGACTCCGTTTCTGTGTCCCCCTTTTGACTGCTCTTCCGGCTTCCTGGAATGAAAAATCTCTCGTTATGAATTCGTTTTAGAGTCCTTTCATTCAGTCATTAGGTCGAGTCGAAAGTAACTTCCGATTTGACTGAGTCCATTCTGTTGTTCTGTTATTTGACTTTATACAGATGTTACAATTAAACTCTTCTTTGATTGTCACGGTTTCTCCTATAACCGATCTACCGTGTAAATCGAGGGACGAGTGTATAAATAAAAGGAAAACGATATAAAGCGGTAGTTGCTTATAACTTGACCCAATATTTCCCGCTGAAAATAAAAGAGTTTTAGAACAGACACCCTTACCCCTTTCGAGCTCCTCCTGTCGCGCCTCCAATGCTTCGATTCTCTTATTGACGTTCTTCAAAAGCTCTGCCACAGGTTTGCACTGACACGCGTCTTTGCTGTCCTTCCCCTCCTCCGTGTCCCTTTTTATTTCCTTGAGCTTCTTCAACTTCTTGGCGAACTCGCTCAGCTCCACCAAGTCCTTCTTTATCGTGAGGATCTCATTCACGGAAAACAGATCCGTCTCCAGCGTGGTCATGTCCTTCCCCTCCTCCTCCACCACGTACACCAACTTCTCCCTCACCTTCCCGGAGCCACTGCTCCCCAGGGCCCCGTGGGGGCTCACCCCGTCCGAAAGGGGCTCCTTCGCCGCCTTCTCCGCCTGCCGGGCCCCAACCTCCGAGCCTCGCCGAGCCCTCTTCCGGCTTTCCATGCTCTGCAAGCAGTCCACGCACTTCCCCGCCGCCTCCCCGGCCTTCTCCTCACGGAAACCGCCCCTCGACTTCCTCCCGCCCTCCGCCTTGGGGGAGCTTTCGAAGGCGTTCCTCGACATGAGCGACGAGGGTTCCTGGGAGCTTTCGTCCTGCATGCAGGTGAAGATCCGTTCGGGTCTCGCATTCCTCGAGTAGTGCTTCATTTCCCTCTGAGCTTTGTGCTTTTCGCAGAGCTTTCGCCCGCGACTGGGGTAGCGAGTGCAGATGTTGTCCTCGTCGTAGCTGTCGGAGTTGAGAGGGCCCCTGGGCGGTTTGGCGGGGCTTGGGAGGCGTATGTTGTCTTCGGGAGCGTGGGGGGTCGGGTATCCGTATGTCTGGGGGGCCATTCCCCTGTATATGGGTGGGATGAGAAACGACGGGAACGGCGAAAGGAAATTTTTTTGCGTTATCTTGTCATGCTTTTGCACGGTTTCGTTAGCATAGTCTGGAACGAGAGGGAATCAGGTATGAGATTGATCCCGTATTTGAGGCTTGGAAATTACTTCCCGATAATGCCAATTTAATGTGAGCTTTCTCCAGTCGCGAGGAAACCGCACAAAAGATTCAAATCCTTATCCGAGAGTCCAAACAGAATCTCCCCCTTGACTTTTCACTTAAAATATCGCTTTTCTATCTTTCCCCGTTGAAACTTGAACGCTTTCCACTTAATAAAAACTTCTCCGGGGTTTCGCCCCCCACCGCCCCTCCCCTCTGCTTTCGGCGAGTGCTCGGGGAAAGTAAACTCCGTGAAAGTCGCTGAAAAAATTTACAGAAATTTTTGTTTTCCCCCAAAAGACCAGTAAGAAGTTGGGGAGTTTTCATGAGATTTTTCCCAGATGGCGGCCACGCGATTCAAGACTTTGAGCGGAGTTTGTTTTCTTTGGGAAAAATTTTCCTCCTGCTTTATGTTGATGACCCTAAGTCGGCAGAGGGTGGCTTCTCCCCTCCCCCCCCAAACACCCCCCAAACACCCCTCACAATGGAGTGAGCTGCTCCGCCCACGTCTCTCCGGTTAAAAAGCGCTTTTTATTAAAAATATTTCGTCCTGACTTTGTCACTTTCCACTCAACTTTCCACTCGCTTTGTCCATCTTTGAAATTGATTTCTGAAACTGTCAAACCAACCGCCATTTTGTTTTTTTAGTCGTCAAATAGAATGATTAAAAAAGCCCTTTTTAGGCAATCGGAATTATTCAAATGTCCAAAACTTTGTTTAATTCCAAGGAAACCTCTTATTAAATAGCGAAATAAATTTTAAATCGGCATATATAAATAAATATATATAAGGGAAAGCAAATGGTTACAGGAAAGTTGGCTTTGCTAAAGTTGAACGTAATTTTAATCAGTCCGTTCAAAGCGAAGACTAAGAATCCTCAAAAGGACGTGCCGAAGTCACTGCCAACATTTCAGGAGATGCGAAATGAAGTCGGCAGGAAGTCGAGCATGAAGAAATGCCCCGAGTGGGGAGCGGAGGGAGCAATCGATCATTTGCGCCCCTTCTGCTGGGGGCCGTACCTGCCCCCTCGGCGCCCCGCAAAGGAAAACGCTTTGATTTGGCTTTCCTGAGAGACGAAAACTTGGTTAAGAGCTTTAGATTTTGAGGTTTGTTTTGGGAACGATTCGATTCTTTTTGCGATCGATCTTCGTAAGCTCACAAACGCGGGTAGAAGTAAAAAATAAAGAGAGAGAGAGAGAGAAAATATTATTACTGATATTTTGAATTTTTTTGGAGCCGTCAGCAGTGGCCCAAGTACCTCGCACTGCTGAGCAAACTGCCGAAGAGAGGAAAAACCTTTCTCTCCCTTTGGGATTCGGATTCTGTTCTTTCTGCCCCGATGTCCATTGTCTACGCACTCAGGCGCCGCTGCCTTCGACCGTTAATTACTTTTTCATAAGTCTTTTTGTTAGAAAAACTATCGCTTTCGAAAGAGTTGGAAAATGAAAGTCATTCCACTGGGCGATTCGCTTTTTATGCCCGACTGAATCTGTCCGAATTCATTAACAATGGCTTTGTTTTTAATTCATATTTACTTTTACATTCCTAAGGAATATTTAAGTCATTAGAAGGTCCCATTCCCGGGAAATTCTCTCAATGGGCTCAGAGGAATCGCTCGAAAATCCACTCCAACATTCGATGAAAATGAGCAAATTAAATTAAATAGTATTACATAAATGTAAACGAAACTCGCGGAAGAATTTCAAGGCTGACTCTCAGTAATTTTTCCTCATTAGAAGAAAATTAATTAACTTATCGAAATTCCTAAAATATCTGCTTCCTCAGCTAAAGTTCATCGATTAACCTTTCGCGAGCAAAACCACCCCGTTACAATGGCAACTTTTCCAAGCTTGCCAGCATCCCCTAAATATCCATTAAATCAGCTGTCTCCCCCTCCCCCCCCCTGTCACCCCCACTTACAGGCTCGCAGGAAGTCCTCCGTTCGGGGCGGCTTTATGAACACGTTGCTCCTGTTGATGCTGCTGCCGGGGGCGTTCCACTTGCTGTTGCCCCTGTCGGGGCGGCTTTCCGTCGTGTCCTCGCTGTCCTCCGAGCATCTGTCCGAGGACTCGTCGTCCTCCTCGCTGGTGGACGCCTCCGAAGACTCTTTCGGTTCTTCATATCTCCGCGCTTTGGCTCTCGAATCTCGATCACGTGTTCTTTGTTTATATCGTGGCTCGTGGTTGGGCGATCGATACATTCTGTGACCGGGTTGTCATAGCTAAGGAATTAGATTTACGTTCACCGTCGACTAAACAATCCAACACTTCTTGTTTGCTTTAATTTTACAATGCATAATTCGTTAATTTTTAGGCGAAAACAATTTTGAATTGTTATAAAAATTCGGCCAAAATCAAATTAAAAACGCGATTCAAATGTTCTATTGCATTATTTGTTGTGTTTCCTTTTTGTTTACACTCTGTCCTTTGACGGGTAAAGAAATTACGAGGGCAGACTCTGCTCTGCCACCATGACACCTCCAGAAGGTTCATTTTCAGTTGGATTTTTCAAAAAGAAGGACATCCTACGCTGAGCAGCAGCTTTTCAAAGGTTTAATATATTTTTGGGGGTTTCAGCGTTCGCAATGCCTTCGCGATAACTCTTCGCAACTTTTCAAACCTTTGCAATATCAAATACAGAGTTTCAATTAAGTCCTCCCTGGTCCACTCGAATTAGTTCAAAAATCAGGGGTGGAGTTATATCAATATACAGTATGAGAAGCTGAAATTTTATGAAATTGTTGAGAGTATAATTATAAAAGTATAACATCGAAGTAAAATTGGCGCTGAGTCAAATGTCAATAAAATTAAGGTTTCGCCAATTTCAGCAAAACAGTTGCGTTTAATTATTCATTTTTGAGGATAATTAAATGCTCTGCACTTTTGTTTTGTTGAAGTTATCGTTTTGCCAAAAAACTATTTTTTTTGACCTTTAACCTCGCGACAGTTCTTTTCCCGGCATCGAATCGATGTTATACTTTTATAATTACACACCAATTCTCATCGTCTTATGTGTCGATAAATGTTTACTTTGATCGGACTTCTGGTTTTAATTTGTTTATTTTTTTTTTTAATATCATTCATACATATATTTGACATGTTTTAACAATAAAATTTATCTAATTTTTTAAACAAATCATTATCTCTTAACTTACATAATATAATAACGCAAACTTTACATCATAGTTATATGTATCACATTAAAAATTTTAAATTTTAATATCTGCTATTTTTCTAATGACTAGTATAAATAATACTTAGCAAATATATACTGACATTTAATATTATAAACAGGTGAACAAATGCCTAAATAATATAGGATATATAGCCGGCAATCAACCAATTAACAAATTACAATTAGCAAAATATTATTCAATTAAGAAATTAAATTAACAATTTACAAGTTTTCTATTCTTCTTTTTTTTGTTAATTTTAGAGAGGTCATAATTGTCGCATTTGAATTTGTACAGCAAATTCTAAGTAATACTTTACTGGTTTTTATTATCCTTCCTACTGAGCATCATTTCTTCTGCTGTTCAATTTGCTTTAACTGTTACATTGTCGGGGAAAACCTAATTAATTCTTTTGCTTTCCACAAAACAGCGGGAGCCAAATGACAGCATCGCAAAGCTTTTCCTGATTTTAAGTCCCCTTTCCTCTTTGATAAACTGTCGTAATTCCATAACTTCACTTCCACAAAGTGAATCACCCCTTTTAAAACGATGTTTAAATATTGGCCGAGGGGAAGAGGGAGAGACGGAGAAAGAGAGAATATTTTCCTTCTTTTGTTCCTCTTTTTTTATACAAAGGGAGAGCAAAAATTTAATAAAAGTTTATCAAAAAGACAAATACGGGAGTCGGAATAAAAAGAAGACTTTTTAACTGGAGGAACGAAGAAAGGGGGAAAAGAGAAGAAAAGAAAATATTTTAGACAGAAATGCTTTATCTCACGCAAAAGTCTATCTCATGAGCTTAATCCCTCGAAAAAGAGAAAAAATGATCTTTTAAAAAGCTTTATTTCCTCCTAATGTTGTGAATCTTGTAACTTTTGCATCGTTTAATGCCTCGACAATTTTCTTCTTTTCTCTCCTCCCACTTTTCGGGTATTTATTTTTACGTTTCGGCCATTATTCAAAAAGTTCTTTGACAGAAACTTCTCTTTTCGAGTTCCGCTTTTTCGAAAAGGCTCAATTATCGTTTCAATTTCATTAAATTGACTTAGCTCTGAGCTCGGGAAATTAATAATAATATAAATAAGTTAAATTTTTGTTTTTTAAAATTAATACAAAAGATATTATATGGATATTGGTTGTTCTGTGAGGTGATTCACATCGAGCAGAAAGATTTTCCGGGCTGTTCTTTTCCTCTACTTGTGCTGTATCAATTCGGAAAATTACTGCACCATAATTTGCTCCCCAATGCGCCGAGCGGTAATTCAAGAAAATTTCATGTGGCGCCTTCCGACTTTTCGGAAAATTTTCCAGATTCTCAGTAACAATTTGTCTTTGAAACGGCGAACCGGAAAATCGAATTATACTTAAATGACAAGAGAACAAAGTCACGCTGCAGTTGTTTCCAAACTACAAACTGTAAGGAACGAAACACTACAGCTTCGACAGGCAGAAAAGGGGAACAAACAGTGCCAAATAATTCGGACAAAATTAAACCTCCGAGGTTTAATTTTATAGAAACCATCCTGAGTGGATAAAATTAGTACGACAAAGTTAAAAATGGCGACAAAATGGTCAAATGGTTGTATCTCAGAAACGGTGACTCTTCGGAAAAAAGTATTGATACATTTTTTGTAGATAATTTAATGCTTTACAATTTTGATCACAACTAATTTTATAATAAAACATACCATTTAGCTGACAATGACCAAAAACTAATTATTGTCCCTCGCCAATTCTTTCCCTACCATCGGATCGATGTTATACTTTTATAATTATACTCCGAACAATTTCATCGAGTTTCATCATCTTAGGAATGAATATAATTTCTGACTTTTCAACTAATTTAAGCGGACTAAAATTTGGTTTATTTTATTCGACGCCGTTTCGTCGAACCTTTTCGGTCCGTTATTTCTTTGGATTCAAATCAATCTTCATCGAATTTGACTGTAGTCGTTTTCTGAATGTGCCAGGAAAGGGAAAATAAATACTCTCATCCATAAAAATTCAATTTTATTTATTGCAAACAATTTCATTCTTGGCGATGGTTCATTCATCGAAATAACCGTGTCGTCACAATCATAAACCCAAACTTTCTAACCTTTTCCAAATCATTGGCTAAAATCTCCATAAAACGCTGTCCGGCGACAGAATACGTAAAACTGATAATGAAAGGAGCTAATATTGCGATGTGAGCAGGTGAGCAGGACAGGCATCCTCGGTCACGTCTTGTATTCGAAGACCGCTGTCTTCTGCGCGGAGGGGGATGCAAATGCCCGAGAGGGGAGGAAATGGGCGGGACCCCTCCCCGCAGAGGGGAGTACTGCCCTCCCTCGAGCGGAGGAAGAAATGAAAAAGAAGAGCGACGAGAGGAAAGTGATATATTTTCTTTCGTTTGTCAACATGCCATTCACGTAAACAAACATGTCTTTTCTGGGTAATGCGATAAGCCAAATTAACCCAAATATTTAGATGTGAGTTTGCGAGTCAGCAAAAAGGTTTTCTTTCGCCGACAGCAAAATTTCATTTCGCATTATGTGCTTCTTTCTTGTGGCAAATAATTAAGGTCCCGAGAAAATGAAAGCACACCTTTTCAGGTTTTAAACGAGTTAATTAATTCCCTAAATTAAATCAAACCCTTTTCTTGGTTGTAAAAAGCGGAAAATATTTGGTAAAAATCTAAAATAAGGCACACCTTATGCCTGCCAGCAGCAGATGAGGAATTGGGACTTTTTTGAGACCGATTTCATCATTCATTCAGTCCCATTTAAGTTCGCTTAAATTTCAAAATCTATTAAATAAAAATTATTTCCGGTTAAAGAGTCACTAATGTATGTGGGGCCACACAATCGAATCGCTTTAAAAAGCTCCCCAAAAAGCTCCCCATGAAAGCAGTAATCTGTGGGCGACTCATCTTCTCCCCACTTAGGCCAATAGTGCAGCTTTTCTCAAATGCAAAGTCAGACGAAGCCCCCGAAAAGGGAGCGAACCATGAAAAGGATTGTGACCGTTGTGACATAGCGAATGGAACAACTTTTCATTTGGTCATTTCGAACTTCGGTCAACCGATTGATCGCCATTATCTCCTTAAGGATAGGTTTCCTTCACGTCCATTTTTCACTATCGAATCACTACTTTCTAACTAAAAAAAATTAATCTTCAAAAATTACAAAAATAATATTTATACATAAATATGTACAAAAAAATAATCAAAATTTAATGATGAGATTGACAAAAAAAAATTTTTATATTTAATTCCTTCTCTGGTGTTATTCCGGCTTGTAAGGCTTGACCAGATTCTCTGAAAAGGATTTAACATTTTCTATGCCTCTCACTTCTTTTTCCAGCAGCGGGAGTTTGGTCACGTGAAAATCTTCGTATAAATCAGCGATCTGAAACACATATTAAGGCAAACACTCATTTAAATATCTTATAATGTTTTACATAAATCCATTTATTTATTCTCTAATAAATAATCTATTTTTATTAATAAATTAGTATTTTATTCTTGTGTGCTTATCTATTTATTTATATGTGATTTGTCTATTGGTTGCCTATTTATTTGCACATTTATTGTTATTTATTATAAACTTATTATTTACTTATTTATTATATATTTTTTGTTTATTTTTTATTATTACATACTTGTCAATTTTTGTACTATATACTTGTTCATTTATTTATTTTTTATTTTTTTATAAAATTGTTGTATCTGAATCTATTGGAAATATTAATGTATTGAAAAAAGTTTGTAAAAAACCCTAGTACTTACGGGTGAAATAGGGAAGAAATACAGTAGCGTTCAAAAGTATTTTGACAATACAAAATTTTTCGTTTTCCACAATTTTCCGTTGTAAGAGTTACTTACAAAATGAAATTTCATTGGCTTTCATTAAAATGCTTTACACTTCACCTTTTTATTAATATATTTATATTAATTTAATATTAATTAAATAACGTAAAAAACAAAGAATTTATCTTTAACATATAAGGAAAAGTAATAGTAAAATTATAGAATAATAATAGAACTAAGTAAGAGTATTAAGACAGAGTATAAAGGAGACTGTTATGTTTTGTATATTTTGTTATCTTAATGACAATTATTAAAACTAAGAAACTATTAAATTTTGCATTGTCAAAATGCTTTTGACCGCTACTGCATATTATTATTAATAAATTAGTATGAAAATAAGTAAATATTAAATGTTAAATTTAACCATAATTAAATAAACTCCTGGAACCGTGTAAATCGAGGGCTGAGTGTATAATGAAATGTATTCTAATCAACGCGACGCTTTGTTAATTCGTTTCGCCCCTAAGAGAGGCTGTTATTCCTCTGCAATCCTTCCAGCTTTTACAGAAAAGAATGTCACCCTCTCCTCACCTGCTCCATGTATTTGTTCTGAACTTTGTGTCTCGCCGAGCACATCCGGCATTGCGTCTCGTTCTTCGTCGGGAACAGCAACTGATTCACGATTATGTTGTGCGTGTCGATCCCGTACTTGGTGAGCTCCTGCACCAAACGCTCCGTCTCGTAGAGGGACAAGAACTCCGCGATGCACACGCAGACGAACGTCGTCTGGTCCTGAAAAGAGGAAGCCAATGACGTCATCGCCGGACGGGGATCGGGAAAAGGGAGCGCTCAGATACTGACGGGATCCCGGAACTGTTCGTTGACCTGGTGGATGATGGCCAGCATTTCCTCCATTTTGTAGGAAAACATTTCCGCGTTGAAATCGCTCACTCCGAAAAGGGATGACATCTGGAAAGGGAAAAGGTGAGAAGGCGATCGAGAGTTTGGGGCCCAGTGGCGGCTCACCTGACTTAGCAATGGATTTATTTTCATTTTGATGCGAAGGAGTTTTCCGAGGCCCTTTTCCACCGCCTGGGGGAATGAGAGCAGCCTGAGGGTGTGACCTGTGGGCGCAGTGTCGAAGACCACAACAGAGAAATTCATCCCCCTGACCAGTTTCATCACTTCCGCGTAACTCATGGCTTCGTCGATCCCGGGAAAAGCGCCTATCACTTCTTGCATTATTCCTTTGCTTATTTTCATTGCTTCACTTTCCCCTTCAAAATACTCTTCAGGCAATTCAAGGAAACCAACATTTGGATCTATTTCCTGGAAAAAAGAAATTGAATCAACAGAATAATCAGATGGGAGGTTTTTTGGAAAGAAAAAATTCAAGGACATCAATTTAGGTATGAAATGTCTGATTTCTTCAAATAGTCAACTTTAGAAACATTTACGGATGCATTGCAGCAAACTTTGTGAGGTGCACTACAACAGCAGGAAGTGTAAATCAATGAATACAATGGCTGTCAGATGAAGCAACAGAGAACAACCCAAGGCACTACTTAACAACATATCACACAAATAACTATCTCTTAAACTCACTCTCTTCTGCACTATCTTCCAGGCATGGGACTACTTCTTAAAATGAAAAACATTCACTTTGACAACCCTATCTCCCTCTCTCTCTCTTTCTGGGCTTCTTTGCTGCAGGCATAAACAAGTAACTGTTAAATTCAAATAACCAACAAACAGAGCTCACATTCACACTTTGAAAGCAGACATTTCATATTCCATTTATAAATGAACTATGAGTCCAACTAATAATGATTCCCTGATTGATCAACCACAACAGTTATTATTTCCTCATTAAAAAACTCTTCACAATCATCAAATGATCTCTAAATGAATCTGAACCATTCTGCACATGCAAAGTTTAGAAGTTTTTAAGCAACTGCAAATTCCTACATTGTCCCTACTTATTTCTTGAATATTTATAAATTCCTAAAAAGCATTGGATAAAAGCACAGTAATGAATTCTAGAACTTTCAAATCATTAATAGTGAACAATTAATGAACAAATGACTCACCATAGCATATAAATTATTGAAGCCATTAACTCTTGTGGGAATTTTTGAAAATTTTTGATCAAAGGCATCCGATATGTTATGTGCAGGATCAGTTGAAATAATTAAAACACTATCCCTAACTTTGGAAAGTTGAACAGCCAAACTGCAGCTGAAAGAAGCAAAAAATTTAATCAATACATTCTTTGTCATAAGGGCACTTCTATAAAACAATTATGTTAATTGATAAACCCAAATTCATTTTGTGCTTTATCATTTTTTTACGCAATTCAGACCAACAGTATGGGTGCTCCTCAGCACTGAAATCATGCTGATCAATCGCCCTCAAACCTCTTTTCTCGCAATAGATTCACAGGTTTGGGGTAACGCCAGTAAAACTAGTGTTTGGGAAAAGTTTTAAACGAGCACTGGGAACAGAGCGAAAAAGGTTGCTTGGAAAACTCAAGAAGAAAACGAACCTGCAAGTAGTTTTTCCTACGCCTCCTTTTCCTCCCACGAAAATCCATTTTAGAGACGTCTGATTTATGACATTCTGAAGAGAAGGTTCTAAAGTCAAAAGTCCACCCTCGGTCATGTTGACATCACCATTACTAGCCCAGTTTGCGGCCATGTTCCACAATGGAGTCGAAGGGAAATTTTTCGTCGTGGCAGCAGCATTTGCTTGTCCTCAGTGGTTTTGCCGGTCAGTCTGGAACTGGATTTTGACAGTTGGGGGAGAACTGTATTTTCCTCAGGTTTTTTGTCATCTGATATTTATAATTCTGTTCCGCTCCGATCATAAACTATTCCACTGGTGCCTTTTTTATTCATATCAGAAATGGTTTTAGAGATTGATGGCAGTGTTTTAGAAGGTGTAAGTTTATAATCTCATTAACCTTTTTTTGTAAAATCAATTTTGTTCCACACGTTTTTTTAAATATATTAAAAATTGTGTAAATTTATAACCCAAGAAATGGCTTTTTTATAGGGCGGACAAATTTTAAGGCTGTCAATCGCTTTGAGTGTACTTGTTCAGTTGCCTGTGAGAATACGAAAAATAAGAGCAAATCGAACAAAAGGAGGTTTAGCTCCTCAGCATTTATCGGGCGTCAGACTGGTGAAAAACATTTGCCAGGGACAGTTGGAGAATGATACTTTAGGTTCAACTGAAGTTACCTTTACGCCATCGAAAATCGTTAGTGGAAATTTTACAGCTGATACTCATACAGCTGGGTAAGTTACAAGTGAAATTCAATTTTCCAGTAATTCCAGTGGAATAATACGGCAATAATATCCCTAATAATTATATTTATTTGTCATTTTATTAATGTAATGAGTTGAAATGAAATTTCCAGGAGTGTTGCTCTCCTCCTCCAGGTTTCTCTGCCTTGCAGTATTTTTGGCAAAGGTAAAACATATTTAACCCTCAAAGGAGGAACAAATGCAGATTTTGCTCCACAAGTTGATTATGTGATCCAAGTACTTAAACCTATGCTTCAAAAATTTGGAGTTAATTTTGAAGTAAACTTAATCAAAAGGTAAATCCACTGTTTTGTTACTTAATAGTTTCCAGCTTGGTAAAATTTAATTTTTATTTGTCTCTCCCAGAGGATTCATTCAAGGAAATGGGCTTATTAAAGTTACAGTGGATCCAATAAAAAAAATCTTACCAGTTGATCTGGTTGACTTTGGTGAAATTGAGAGCATCAAAGGAGAAGCTTTTGTTGCTGGAGTCTTGCCATTTAAGTTAAGCAAAGTTAATTTCATTTTAAGATAAATAATGTTCATACAACAACAAATAATTCTTTCTAAAACAGATGGCTGAGGAAATGGCTCAAGCAGCAGAAAGTGTACTTAGCAAATCCATCAAAGCCAAAATTTTAATAAAACCTGTTAAATTTAACAGCATTGAAGCTTTTGGAAATGGTTCAGGAATCAATTTAGTTGCAAAAACCACAACAGGGTGTTATTTAGGGAGCTCTAATTTAGGTGAGTAACTTTATTTTTACAATGTGAGAAATAAAGAGCTTACTGAAAAGGTATTTTTCAGGGAAAAAAGGGTTAAGCACAGATGAAGTTGGGTCAAGTGCAGCAAACACCCTCTTGGAATGCATTAACAAGAAATGCTGTGCAGATCAGAAAATGCAGGATCAATTGATATTGTTCATGGCATTGGCAGATGGGAAAAGCAGGGTGAAAGTTGGCTCAATAACTTCCCACACAAAAACAGCAATTTATATAACAGAACTGCTGACCAAAGCAAAATTCCACATAAAAGAATCAGAAGATGGGACAAACATAATTGAATGTGATGGTATTGGTCAGATAAACACAGGTTTCAATTAATAAGTCAATTAAACGAAATGTTATTCTAAAATAATGTCAATTAATTTGAATGTGATATTTTATATTTATTATACAAACAGTACAAATAAATGTACTGATTTCTTTTGTACAAATAAAATGTGATTTTATTGTATAATGTAAAAAAAGTGACTGAAACTGATTTGTATTATTTTATAAAACCTAATTTTATCAATATTTGAAGTTTTGATTCAAATGAAAAATTCAGAATTTGAAAAACATTTAAATAAAGAGTCAGGTGAAGATTTGTCCTGGAAAATAACCAGGATAACTTAATGCATAACTTCCCCAGTGATCTTTGCCAATAGAAATGTGCTTTGTTGTTGAAATTAATAAAATATCTCAGTATATTGTAGGAATTAAAAGGAACTCAATAAAATATTATATTTTAAAATTACTATTCTAATTATACATCAAAAGGTTTTTTGCTTCTAGAGAGAATAAAAGCATAAACTATTGACTTGGCATTCAAGATTTTATAGGAATGCCAGAAGAATTTTTTTGCACAATTTGAAGGAATTCAATAAGTTCAAAACATGAAATTACAAATAATATCTGACAGAAAATATCAACATTAACTAAAATTCTCATACTTTATTTGTACTTTATATTACCTTTGTCCATTAGTGAATAATATAATACAGCACCAGCTTATTTTTATTTGTATCCAGTTTTAATTAAAAATTTGCCATGTTTAGGAGTTTCGGCACAGTTAAATTAATTAAACAAAGTTCAATTAAATAAAATTATAATTTGTTAAATTTTTTAAATTGCTTTTACTACCACTTTCTTTGGGATGTTTCCTTGCAGATAAATCTGAGTCTGATTTGTCTTTTGATGACTTCCTCCCAATATTGGTTGATTTTTTAACTCGTTTTTCACCACTTTGGGAATGATACTGAAAAATAAATATTATTTAATTATTTGAATATATTATTATAAAGTCTGCAATGAATGGCCAAAGTGTTTTTACCTTTAGCTTACTACTGGGTTTATTTGGTTGAGCATTTTCAAAATAATATTGAGTTATTCCCTGTCTCCAGTTATCGCCATAACTATCCAATCTATCCATTAAAAATTTCCTTTCTTTTCTTACTTGCCTTGTATATTTAAAAACTTGCTGAATTCTGTGAACCAGTCTTTCATTATCCTAAAATTTCATGGGAAATTAAATTTAAGGCGACAGCAAATGTTTTCAAAGCCTCAAACCTTTCATTACCTGTTGTAGAACCTCACATCGTTCCAACAGCATTTGATACTTTCTTCTATAGATCATTTCCTCTCTGCTTTCTCCTGCACCGTCATCTTCTGACTCTTCTGACACCGTCTCTCGATCAGCTGCACTCATTACAACAAAGTTGTTTGCACCTTTGCTTCTGTTTTTATTTACACTCAGTGCTGCCAACAAAACGAATTATCACCGCTTAAGGATTTAATTTTTTTTATTAACATTTAGACAAAGAAAATTGCACACACGCCGAAAAAATAATCATAAATATCTACCTTTTTATCAATATTAATGTTTAAAACTCAAGAAATGAACAACACTAACATCTTTGGGCTTTTTTTGTTTTGGCCGATAATTCAAATAATAACGGAATTTTTAGCATTTTTGATTTATTTTCGTGACAGTTTAATTATCGGACTTATTTAATTAATGTTCAGAGAGACAGGTAAAATAAAATTGGAAATTTTATTTTGTAAATAAATTTAAATAACAAATTGTTAATCGATATATCGAAGAGCAACAAGACGAACGAATCGAAATATTCGTTGTTGATTTCTCGAAAAGTCTTCACGCAAGTCTGTTGAAACTTCCCCTAATTGTAATGACATTTTTTTTTGTTTTTCCTTTGTTTTTTCTTTTTATCAATAATAATTATGTCATAAAAACAAAGTAACATTTTTATTTAATTATTTTGATGTTTCTAAGTGTAAACAATGTCACTGTAATTAAAGCTCAGGTGATTTAAAATAAAAATCAGTTACATGTTTATCGAAACCTGTACATTTATATGTGAACTTGTTTTTTCGCGAAAAGGTTTTGTTTTTAGTTAACTAATGTACATCTGAGTTAAGAGTATTTGTGATGAGGATGCGGATGAAAATGCGGATAGAAAATCAGTCGGATTTTTTTGAGTAAATATTTTTTAATTTTTATTTGATTCTATGTATTCGAAGTGCAAAATTTTGCTAAATATTCCCAAAAGCTTAATGGTTGTGAAATTATATAAATTATGAGTTTGATATGAGCAAATAAGCACTGCAGTAGTTTGATCTGCAGTGAATCAGTTTCTGTTTTTATTTTTCATAGATTTTGTTTAATTTTCATCTTTAACAAATGTGGAAACTTTTTTAACAAGATTTCACTCATTTTCATTTGAATATAAAAGGTTGATCCTCTTTTACTCTCCTCTTGAGAGATTATTTTTCAGTTTCAGGTCTTTTTTTTTTTGCTTGTGACCAACCAAAATTCCTTAGACTGCATTAGTGCTAAAATGTAATCAGTAAAGCATTCACAAAAATTCAGAATTTTTTATATTTTTTTTTAATGTTATGTTATTTTGTATCATTTCAGGGTTGTGTTTTCTGTAAATTAGATATTTTTTATATAGTTAAAATGATAAGACTGATTAAGGCTTATCAGTTACTGCACTTGGAAAGGGTTATGATATGCACTCTGCTCACAAATATCTGTTGCACTTTTTAGAATAATGCCAATAATTCTTTTCCACTCATTGGATTTCATAGCAATTCTTTACTTTATATTTATTTATTTGGATTTTTTTACTGCAAAATACAACCAAAAATATGAGCATTCCCAAACAATAGTTATCCAATCATTGAAAATATTATTTTGTGTTTGAACTTCACTTGCAGTGTGCCACTGAATCAATCAATGGTGATTGATTTGCCATGGGGGAATGTGGTGTCTCATGTTGCCATGAGACAGACACCTGCAGTCAGGCGGCCATCTTTATAAAAAATGATTGTCCTTGATAATATTCAAAGGACTGATTAAGAAGATGGATTGCTGATCAATAAAAAAGTCACAGCAATCTAATTATGAATGAGTAGAGCTCATTTGAACTCACTACGAATTGGCATTAATCCTTATTTATTACAACTCCAACCAAATTGTAATTAATTAAATACTTGGAGATATGAACACAGTTGTGATTGTTTTTGAATTTTAATTGTTTATTATGGTTAGTCTGGTCAAATTATACATTGAGGGATACATAAGTTCCAAATTGTTGAGAGTATAATTATAAATGAAATGTCCAATGCCCTTAAAAATCCGATGCTGGCAAAAGAATTGACGCGGGTTCAAAGGTCAAAATAATTAGTTTTTCGCCATTTTCAGCAAAACCGTAAGTTTTATGATAAAATTAGCTCAGACAACAATTATAGAGCATAAAATTACCTACAAAAGTATATTTATACTTTTTTCCTAAGAGTCACCGCTTCTGAGATATGACGATTCAAAAAGTTGAATGAGTTATAAAAATGTTTTATAGATAACACTAGGGCTTTAAAATGAACCGTGTTTGGCGTTCCTGGCATCAAAACATCGGGGCGAGCTCAAAGTTATACCATTTTTAACCCATTTTTTCCTGCCTTTGAGGTCAAATATCAAAATACTGTCACTTCGGACTTCCTTTTAACTTTGTTCATTGAAAGGTCACATTTTCAGCTTTCAAACGCATCCGGTTTAATTTTATAGAAACCATCCTGAGTGGATAAAATTAGTACGAAAAAGTTAAAAATGGCAACAAAATGGTCAAATGGTTGTATCTCAGAAACGGTGACTCTTCGGAAAAAAGTATTGATACATTTTTTGTAGATAATTTAACGCTTTACAATTTTGATCACAACTAATTTTATAATAAAACATACCATTTAGCTGACAATGACCAAAAACTAATTATTGTCCCTCGCCAATTCTTTCCCTACCATCGGATCGATGTTATACTTTTATAATTATACTCCGAACAATTTCACCTTTCAACTTCACAAATTTGAGGGGATTGGTTAGTCAACTGATTGGTCATGAACAGTACGTGCACCACAGTTTTATTGAGATGGCAGTAATGGTGATTAATTTGAGGTCTACGGTTAAAGGTCTGCTTTTGATTGGGCACTAACCAGAAGAACAAAGGTTTTGTGTTCATTTCTACAAATTATGTGTGTATTGGGCATTGTTTTTCATTATCAGTCACACTTCGGGGACTCCCCTAATTTAGTTTAAAGGGTTAACCTCATTGACACAGGCCGCGGGCTCAAACCCACCAAAACTCCTCGGCCTTGAGTAAATTTAAACTCAGGCAGAGAGAGCTCTGCCAAGGAACCCTCTCAAAGGGGGCCCAGGGGCGATGCCACCGCACGCCATTGCGATAACATTCGAAGTGCTCGAAGATGTTATCACTCCTCGGAAGCGGAAACGGCCGGATGAAGAAGAGAGACACTGGCGAATCAGCAATCAGCAATGGCAGAAGCCATCCCGATGCAGGTCCTCTGCCCGAGTCGACCTTCGGCTATATTTAACTCGTGCACTAAGGTTCGCGGCGAGAGATATAGAGGAGTGATTGCTCTGGTATTAGGGCGATGGCGATAACACGGCGCAAACGTGTGGCTTTTGTTTGCTGACTCGGGTCTTGAGCAGTTTGAGTTTTTTCCTTCGATGGCGGGAAGTTGTGAGGGAAGCGGAAGTTATACAACTCGGAACGGAGGACGGCACTAACGAATCGATAAATACAGTCGGATGGCGCATAAGTGGATTGAGTCATAAAGGCTTGATTACTGTTGTGGTGGGTCGAGGTCAATTTTGGCTTGGAAAGGAAGAGACAGAGACGATTGGCAATTTTTTGAAGGTGTAAGGAAAAATAATAATAATATAATATATTTCTTCCCTATTCACGCGTAGGTATTAGGGGTGTTCTCCATCTACAAACTTTTCCAATACAATTCAGATTTTAAAAATACATCACATTTACAAAAAATACAGTTCAGAATTAGGAAGGAGAGAATGTTCATAAAGAGGTTACACTGAAATAAATAGACAGACAAACAAGAATATACCATGAAGGGTAAAATCAAATAAATAAATCAACAATAAGTATACAGATTTGCAATTAATTAGACAACCAATAAATAGCAAAGTTACCTAGAAATAAATAGATAAAGGAACAATAAATATAAAAAAAAAAAAACAGAGAATAAGTTAATGGTAACAGGACTACGGTTCTTACTAAGTATGAATACTGTGAGAAAAGTTGTTTAATGTTCGCTGGGTCAAAATTTTTGAGTAAATGAATTAACTTATCTTTGATTGGGTTGGGGGGAATGTGTAAGGAAAAATAATCCTCCTGCAGGATCTGACCTGATTCTTTCCGTTATCGACTTTCCCATGGCGAACTGAAGCGATGTCAGGCATTTCCTCTCTACGCAAAATTAATAAAAAATACAGTTGAGTTCCAAATGGGAACATTTTGCTCATTTTTGATGAAATTCTCCAATTTTTTATACTTATCACGGGGATGAATTTCTGGTGGAAGAAAATATCTCTGTGAACAATGTCATTGGAAGCCTTCTTGACCTTCCATAATCGTCTTACATCATTTAAAATGAGGAAAGGGACCCAAAGAGGGCGAAGAAGGATTATGAGTGTGAGATTTTGGGTTATCTCTCTCTTAATCCGGACGGATCCATTCCGAGTAATAGCGGAAAGAAAAGGTAATTTATCCATCAAAAGGGATTCTTAAAATACACCTCAAAACTCGACGGGAGTAAATCAATAAAAACTTATAATTTTCTTTTTCTCTTAAGCTCAGTTATTTTCGTTTAATTTGATAAAGAAAGCGAAAAAATCATTAAGAGTTTTGTCGGAAAGAAAACACTATTTTTGGATTGGGTTGGGATTGCATTCGAAATCGCTCATGCAGCTTCAACTTATTTTAAATAATGGCTAGCTAGCGTTGCTCAAATAAGTGCCAAAATCGAGTTATTTTTTGAACTGTTTACAAAAGTAAGCTCGGATTTGCGTTCCCAGCTTTTTCGGGTGCACAGTGGTCGAGAGGAAAAGCTGCGGAGAAGGAAACACCCCAAACACTCGATGCTCGACTTGTTCTTTTCTCTTGAGGACAGAAACCCAACGAGGGTAAGCTTTCGTGATTATCTTTCATTTATGCAAGGGCCGCGGGTTCTCATTAGGGAAGGTCATATTGCCAAGCTAAGACAAAGGAAAGACCTTAAATTTAATTAAGGGAATTCGCTTTTATACAATTTGTGTAATTTATTCTGTATATACAAATTAAAAACGGGGTGGGTTTGGGAATCCCTGCTCTGCTGCATGCTCCAGCTCCCTTTCCGCTTTGGGGAGCACGATAAGCCCAGAAAAACAAACAACCACCTAACTTTGCTCTATCAATTGTGGATTATCCCAGAGATCCGAACATGGATCCGCAAATCCGGTTAGATGGCTTTAATCATAACTTGAATTCTGCACCTTTATCGCGGTGTTTTTCTTATAATTATGTCATGAGAGGGATCAAATATGTGATGATTATAAATACCGAAAGCTAGAAAATGTAAACACCGGGAAAGAAAATAAATTTTGCGAAAAGTTGCAATTGGCAAAGAATTGGTTCGTCTTCTTAATTGGAACTCGCGCTCTGAATCAGCTGTCTTTAGTTGAACTGAACGGGGTTGCTGTTTATCACCAAGAAATGGCGTTAATTAGTAAACCGAAAGAAAGGGTTATTTTCTTTTTAATTTATGCTCCGGGTGATTAGTACTTAAGCAAGGGAGCCCCGAGCATTGCATCTCTGGCGCCAAAGGCACACCAACAATCCGGTCTGTTGAGTGCTCGGCCAACAAAGGAACACATTCAATGGTCATACAACACGTGAATGGGGTTTCTTATTCCCGCATCGATTTACACACGAGGAACAAAATGAGATCCATTCACTTTAATTACCTTTTCATTGACGGGAGATAAGCGATTGCTTATTTGAAATTGAGGCCTTGAGCGAGGAATGAAACAAATCACCATTGGCAAAGGAAGGCGATTAACAGATGAATCCTTTTCGTGACTCGTTGGATGTCATTCAATTTGGCGATGGCCTGCGAGTGAAACAGCAGCAGATAATCATATAAAATGTTGCCGTTTGAGAAATTTCAAGTGAAAAGTAGGCTATCGGTAAGCGAACCGAGTCGCAGAGGTCAGTGATGTTGGACTGCTGTCGAGATAATATCATAGTTTTGTTAAGGCGGAGAAAACAGCTGTTTTGGTAAAAGCGGTGCAAATTGCATTGGTCATGCGTGGCCATGATTCGGTTGTCAGACAAAATAAAAGAACCACTTGCAAATGTATTCATTTTCATGCCCATTGCACTTCCCACGCTGTTAAGGCATTTCCTTACCAACCCATTTGAGATTTTGGATGCCTTTCTCGTTCGTCATTGAAAGGGTCTCCTGTTGGTCTGACTGAACCCTCGAAGGGAGGGCATGGGGTCGAGGAGCGCATTCTTTATAACATCTTTTGATCCAAGAAGGATCTGGACATTATATAATTCGCCAGTCAGGAGAACGCGTGTCAGTTTGAGTGTCGTCCTTCGCTCGGCTTTAAAAATTATGCAATGTGCATTAACTTTTGAAGCTTCTTTCTAAAAATAAAAGCGGCAATTTGCTTTAATTCTTGTGTTCTCCTTTCCAGATGTCGACACTGAGGAGTGGTTGACGTATGGCTTTGGTGACATATTCAGGCATCGCCTCCCCGATCCTCCGGAAAGTGGACATCTCGAGATGCGCACCTGGTTTGCATCAGGACCGGACTCATTCGCACGACTCTGCCGTCCCCGTCGAGAAAACCTCGAAAAGTACGTCGTCTGCTTCGGAGTATCGTCCGCATAACCTCGATGCACATCTTTGTTCTTCCTTTCAGGAATTCATCAAGTCTTAATCATGAAGAATGTTAACCAGCCGAAATAACTGAATGAGACTTCATACAGTACATGAATTTATGAGTTTCCACGAACTCAACCGAACAAAATGGACAAAACGGACTTGTCAGAGGCCGAAACAAAGCGAAACGGAAGCATTCCGTGCAATAATGGTGCTCCAAGTCTAAAACTGACTAACAGGGGCGAAGTCAATTCGAGCAATGCCGCCAAAGACGAAGACCTCGCCAAGGGGCAGTTACCGAAAAAAGACCCATCTCAAAAGAGCGATGGGAGCGACAGGTACATCGAGGCGGCCGAGGGACAGATGAAAAGCCCGGAACTAGTGGGTCTGAGGAAGAAGAAGCACTACAAGACGAGGAACAAGCGGCTGCACGTTCAGTTCCACCCGGAGGAGCCATGGGACAACTGCTCCCCCGAGTCGTCGTCCAGGTAGGGGCGTTCCCGAAGAGGACGAAGTCAAATAGAGCAAGTGATGACTGTGTCTTCCAGTTCCAGCAGTGAGTCCGAGTCCAGTTCCGAGGAGTCGAGCCAAACCCAGTCGGAAACGCAGGCCCCTGACGGGGGTTGGGGCTGGGTGGTGGTGTTCTCGTCCTTCCTAGTCAACATGATTGCTGACGGCGTGACCTTCTCCTTCGGGGTGATCTTCGTGGAGTTCCTCCAGTACTTCGGGGACTCGAAGAGCAAGACCGCCTGGATCGGGAGTCTGTTCATGGCCATGCCGCTGCTGTCCGGCCCTATCGCCAGCGTGCTCACCGACCGGTTCGGGTGTCGCCGCGTGTCCATCTTCGGAGCGATACTCTCGTCTTTCGGGTTCTTCGTCTCCTGTTTCACGGACTCGATCGAAGTCCTGTTTCTCACATTCGGGATCATTTCCGGTTTCGGGCTGAGTCTGTGCTACGTCGCTTCCGTCGTGATCGTCGCGTACTACTTCGAGAAGCGGCGGAGCTTCGCGACGGGTCTCTCCTTCTGCGGAAGCGGAATCGGGACGTTCGCCTTCGCCCCGCTGACGCAGTACCTCCTGGAAGAGTACGGCTGGAGGGGCACCACCTTGATACTCTCCGGGTTCTTCCTGAACATGTGCTTTTGCGGCGCCCTCATGAGAGATCTTCCCTGGACGGCGATCAAATTCAAGGAGAAGATGATAGAAAATAGGAAGAAGCGACGAAGAAAGCGGATAAGGAACCGGAGCAACAGCTCGAACAAGTCGCTGCGGACGACCACCTCCAGCGGGGAGTCCTCGTCGCTCCTGCAGCCGAGTGCTGACGAGTTGCGGAAGATTTTAACCAGCGGACACATTCCTGAGTTCGAATTCCGGAAGAACAACGGCGTTGGGGAGGAGACGAAGGCCGCCTCCAACAAGGAGTCCAAGTGCACGTCCTTGGTGAACATACCCAACTTCATCCGAAGCGGGGAAAAGGTTCCCCTGGAGGCGCTCGAACTGCTCAGCAAGCACAAGTAAAGTCCCAGCGGGTGCATGCGTCGCGCGGAGGTAACTCACGCAGGTATTCGCTTCCAGGAACGTGTACAGGTGCTTGGTCCAGAACTACCCGAATCTGCTGATATCGTCGAGAAGCTGCAGCGATTCCGGTCTGGCCGTGGAAGCGAACGCCGCGGCGAACGCGAAGATCGCCACTTCGGCCAACTGCGGCCGCCCCCAGCCTCCGAACAGCTTAGCCGTTAAGTCGCCTTTGAAGGAGGGGCCCGCGCTGCCCCGAAGACAGTGGTGGGTGAAGAGGGCGGACCCGTCGCAGAAGAAGTTCTCCTTCGCCTACCTGAAGAACCTTCGGGTGCACAGGTACGAGTGAACAGTCCTTCCATCCGTCTTTTCCCGACAGGAACGTCGACGTCTCTTTTAGCATTTTTATGTACATTAAGATTGTCTTTTTCAAAGTACAACGTCAACGATTGACTGCTTAAAAAATGCGATAAGAAACTAAAAAATTAAGGGCCAATATGAGAATTGGAGGAAATTGTAAATTAAGGGAAAGGGAAAGAAATTAGAGAAAGTCTAAAATAAGTAAAAAGGAAAAAGTGAAAAAGGGAAAAAAGAAAAAACAGGGGAAAGATGGATAAGATGGAAGAGAGGAAAAGAAAATTTTGATCCTTCCCAAAAGTGATTAACCCCTTCTCTTCCACAGGCATTCCCTCACCTACAGGGGAGCAATGCTCAACATCAACAGGTACAGATTGAGAGCCTCCAGCTGCCCCGACATTTACAGGAATTCAATGACAACAATCGCCGAGGAAACCGACGAGGTGAGAGGTGGTTGTGCTTTCGCCCCCGGGCGCCTCCGCCTCCCCACTGTACCCTCTTCTTCTTTCAGCGGTGCGGGGGCTTGTACGAGTGCTGGGATCTCCTCGTCATGGTCGACTTTTCTCACTTTCTCGACATTCGTTTCCTGTTTTTCGCCGTGTCCAACTTCCTCCTGTACACGTGGTACGACGTTCCGTACGTTTACCTGGCAGACAACGCAATCGAAAGGGGGTTTTCCAAAACCGAGGCCTCCTACCTCATATCAGCCATAGGTATGACCTGATCGCCGGCTGTGTCTCCGTTCGGTGAATCCATGTCCGCTCTCCTCAGGCATACTTAACATGATTGGGGAGATCATCTTCGGGTGGGTGGGCGACCGGTTCAACGCCAACCTCGTCTACGCCGCGTGCATGTTCTTCTGCGGGGCGGCCACGGGGCTCATCCCCCTGCTGTCGTCCAGGGCGGCCCTCTACACGGCCTCGGGCGCCTTCGGCTTCTTCATCGCCGCCAACTGCAGCTTGACCAGCATCATCCTGGTGGACCTGATCACCATCGAGAAGTTCACGAACGCGTACGGGCTGCTGCTCCTGGTGCAGGGCATCGCCAACCTGGTGGGGCCTCCTCTGGCAGGTGAGCGTTCGGGTGGCTGTCGTCGCGGAGGGAGACTCAAGGGGCGGTGTTTCAGGTTGGATCTACGACGTGACCAGCAGCTACGACATCTCCTTCTACGTGTCCGGGATATTCATCTCCGTGTCGGGCGTGATCCTGTTGATTCTTCCCGCCATAGACAAACTTCGACTGTACAGGCGAGAGAAGTCTCGCTCGAACGATTTCACGAAGCAGCAACACCAAATGGAATTTTGAAACTGACCAAAGCACTTAGTTGTAGGAAATAAATTTTTTATATTTTTGTTGGAAAAGAGTGATTATTATTAATGGAGAAGGAAACGGGATCGAAAGAGTAACTTAGGTACAATTATGGCTGTGTATTTGGAAAATTAAATTAGTTGTCGATCCGAACGCGGATCACCGAAAGCTACCAAAAATCGTCGCCGTTATTTTTCTCTCTTTCTTTTTCTCTGTCATTTTGAGACAGTCTCTGACAATCTCTTCTTCGGACGTTCTTCAGGACTCTAATTTTCTCACGTCAATTTTCTTCTTCTTCCACTCACAACCTTTTCATTTCCGCCCTCATTCCCGTCTTCCTCTAGTCGCATTTCAACCTTTGCTCTCGGTTCTTCCACCAGTCGTCTTAATATTCCATCGTTGTCTTTGTGCAGATCCGTCCGGTCTGAGTCTCTTCGAACTCCTCATTGTGGATTGTTTTCGGCCTCCATTTTTATCTCCCTCAGAGACAGAGTGGCCAGTCAAAGTTCCAGGCAATGGTTGTCATTTCAGTTGCTCTGAAATAAGGGATTGTTTCGAATGTGATCCACCAAAGCACTTGTTTGGAGCTTACAACCCCTCTCCCTCTTCATGACCCACCATTTTGTAGGTTTTTGTGTTCCTCGCTCGAAAGAGCAAAGCGAAGAAGATGAGGTGCAGACGACGAAAGGTCAGAATGAGCGGAATGAGCGGAACCTGGTCTGACCCACTGCCAGTGTATTTGGTTTTGTGTATTTTCCAATATTTCGAGGTCACATTAGCGTAAAGTATTTTCGACAATACAATCGGACCAACCCTCGACTGGCCACTGATACGTATGAACTTTAATTGGAACATTATCATTTTTTATAAGGTTTTTACTGTTAATTCTACAAGCAATACAGTATAAATTCTAATGTTATAGAACACTTATTTCTGGTAACTATTACTAAAAGAAATCAGGTTTACGTTGATTGTAAATCGGGTTTGTATTTATCTTAAAATTCCTCCCCTAGAAAACAAATTCTTGCAGTCTTTTTTATAAATCCTCTTTGTAGCATTATATTGTGTGCATATATATGTATATACACACTCACACATATACTGAGAAAATAGTTCGATTGGAAAAGCAATTTAATTTTCAGAATTTTAGAGTTTTTTGCATTAGACGAATTACGTGTTAATTAATTATATATTAGGAGAATTAACACTTTTAAATTAAAAAAAAGGAAATATTTACTCATTTAAATTGGCTTAGTGCTCTCGTGAATTTTCTAATTAACGGTTTTCAAATGTTTTTCCTTCGACACATTCTTCGCCATTACGACTTGAAAATTGTCTTTTGTTAATTTTCATATTGTTCACTTTTAGTCGATGATGGTTTGTGTCATAAAGGGGTGTAAATTTTAGAGAAAATTGAAAGCTTCAACATGAACAGACATGCTAAAGGTGGCGGTCGTGTCAATGCCCCATCCGTTGGCCTTTTTATAGAAAAACTTATAAAATCCTCGCCATTTACGCAGTTGCTTCTCGCCTGAGTGATTTATAGTCATATTTATCTCCGAGTTATAATTTTGCAGATATTTCTCGAAATATATTTTCTTTCCCGTGAAATTCACAACAGAAATCATACATTCTCAGTTTCAGTTTTTCACATTCATCGTTTTTCATTTTATTCCATAAATTTATTGGAGCGATTCCCATTCGGGCTTGTGATTGGTCGGGCGGTTTGATGACGTTTCGGCCACTCATTGGCGCAACAGTTTTCCGTTAAGTGAGAGCTCTCAGAGGGGGAAGTTATCAAAATTTCGTTGATTTTCATTTCATTTATGAGAATAAAAAGAGAAAAGAGATTCTTCAAGACGTCTGCGTTTTCCATCCCTCGTATTTTAAACGTATTTTTTGTGGTTATTCCTCATCAACATGTGTAGAGACGACAGCAACGGATTTAATTTCTCCTCAAAGGCACAAATTGTCATTTCGATCATTTTTATTTTATTAATTTTCGTTTTAATTGAGGTGTATCGGCTCCGTTAAATTTTCGGAATGTCACACTCGATTTTCTTCATTTTTTTGTAATCTCTCAAGAAAATGCTGAATTATGCACCGGCCCGACATCTCCCCTCATCTCCCGCCTCCTTTCCACCCTCTGCCCGTCCTTTGCCTCACCTTTTGCAGCTTCCGGAAGCCCCCCCCTCACGGTAACCCCCCATGACTTATTGCCTTATTCGATGGTGATCGCCAAGGGGATTTCTGTACTTAGCCTTGCGATGAAGCAGAAGGAATCGAAGCCGTAAAAGCTCACCGCAGTGCTTTTCTTTTCTATTTTTAGTCGTAATTAGTTTTTTCGGAATCACATGTTCGACATTAGTGTGTTTAACTATGTTAAGAGCGTTCTGAGAATCGGAAATCCGGGCGAAAGTCATTGTTATCGTTTCTTTCGTTAAAAAAATTAACGATCGCCATTTTGAATGCTTGCTTGGGATTTGTCTTGTCTTGAGGCACTTGTGCGACAAATTGGTCAGCTACTGTCAGTTTGTCAAGTAAGGAGAAATTGTGATTTCGGAAGCGTGACGGGTTGAAATGGTTTGGGGTGACTTTCGCCCCGTTTTCCACCACCACGAAGGCTCTGTTTACTTAAAAAGTTGTTATCTTGGTTTGGCATCGCGGACTTCCCCAACATTTGATGCCTTGGAGTTTTTCTTTTCGTTTCTCGCCCGATCCCGGTGCTGAAACCTATATAGTTTTATTTTTTGCAAGACTGATTTCTTTTAAATTTGTTGTATGTATATTATTATGTTAATGGCAAATAGTAAATATATTTCAATTTGGAAAGAGAAAAGAATTTTTTGGAGTTTTCCAATGCAACGCCTGCGAGATGGGAGTTCCTCTTCCCGCAGCGCAGTCGCGAGTTGAAGAATGCGTTGGAGAAGTATCAGGCGTTTGCCTGAAATTAGTTTTTAACCCTTTAACAGTGTCGGGGAGGAAATTCATACATTATGGAGTTTAAAGTGTCATATTTTATTCATTTTTAACAACTAATAAATGACACTTGAGGTATTATATCAAAAAGCACATACGAAATTCTTTTTTTTATTGGTAATTTTACTCTGTGGAATGATTGGAGTTTTATTTTAGTTATTTATTTTATTTTATTTTTTTCATTTTGTCTTTGATTTGTCGTTTTCAAAACAATAAATTTTGTTTACGCTGCGTTATTGGCTAAATACTATTATTAATTAATTTATTTTATTCAAAATGTTTGAAAAATGTTGAAATGATTTTATTTTTTGGCGGCAGATTCAGAACTGCCATTATTTATTTCGTTTTTTTCCTTTTTTTATTTATTATTTATTTATTTCTATTATTCATTTATTTATTTATCATTGGCTGCCATATGTTATTTATTTACTGATCTAATAAGAATTAGCTTTCTATAATGTTTATTATTTTATAAATTTATTTTTATTTTCTGTTGAAATTTATAATTAAATTTAATTTAATTTTGGTATTAAATATCCAACTATTTTATTATAAAACTAATAAAAGTATGCAAAATAAATAGTTTTATCAGCTCCTTTTCTTGGAATATCATGTTTAGCTTATGTGAATGGAATTTACCCTTTTCTCTATGAAAACCGTTACAGATTAACTGATTTAAATATGAGTTTACCATTAAATAATACGTTTCTTTCTGTTCAACTTTTATTGAAGATTCTTTGGCAACTGTCTAATAGCATGTTATGGGTCATTTTGCAGCCATCCCCTCCCCGTCCACCTCTCCCACCCATTCACCCTTTAACCCATTCATTCCCCGACCAACACCTTCAATCCGCCCCCCATCTGCTACTCCCACTATCCGACACTCGCTGCTACGCATTAGTGAAGCCGCGTTTCTCGGCGTGGACGGACGGCGGAGTGCGTTCGAGCGACGGAGCGACGGTGTGCGTCTACGCGATCGCCGCTTATCTCCTGTTTTTCTTCCTTATCTCACCAGGCAAGATTTTGTTGTGTTTTGTGATAATAGACCCGTCTGCAGCGGTTCTCTTCGAGGAAAAGTTGATTCACGCGTAAATAACGGTAAGAGTTGGAAGCGTTTTTAAACGGTTTTTTCGTGGAGATTTATTTTTATTTCCGTCCGTCATGTGACCCGATAAAAAACCATTCCATCGTTCTCATTATGTTAATATATTCGACGCTACGCTTTTACAATATATCACAACGTTCTCGGATTAACGGGCGGCGAAAGCAGAGGCCATCGTGGAAAGTTGCTCGGATTGGAAAGAAGCGCCAAATTGACAACCGAAAGCAGGTTTTGGCCTGCCCGGACAGAAACAGGCACAAATTCTGTGAAAATCCCTCTAAAGAGCTCGCCATTCGCTGATAATCCGTTGCTGAGTGTCAGAAGAGGTCAAACTGACCCTGAGTTCACTCGTTGCTCAGAACTGCTTTTCTGCGTTCTGCTTGTTCTTCCTGTTCTGCCACTTGTTTGAGTCTTCCCTGAATGTAAGTAGCGGTCCTGAGCGGGTTCGCCCCCGACGTTTGCAGGGCGAAAACCTCCCCCGCCAAAATGAAGTGAGCAGTAAATGACGTAATCGATTCGCCCGCGAAGTATTTTTAAGCGTTCCTTTTCCTCTCTAGGTGAGTTGTCCTTTTGTCTGGTCGGTGAGCAGACAAAGTAAGCGACTGCTGAGGAAGTGTTGGGGTGTTTTCTCGTGTTTGGCGCCCGTTGGGCCGCGAAGGGGTGCGCGTTTATTTCGGTTTAGCTCATTTCGTTTTCATGAATAAGCTGTCTCGATTTTTAAAGCTAAATTGCGTTATTTTATGTAAAAGTACACTTAAAGGTCGACTAAATTAGTGATAACGAAATATTTAAAGTCTCACGCCTTTGTTTACCATCTTTCCGAATTTATTTTCTTTCCATCTCTCTCTCTCTCTCTCTCTCTCTCTCTCTCTCTCTCTCTCTCTCTCTCTCTCTCTCTCTCTCTCTCTCTCTCTCTCTCATTTTACTCTCTTATTTTTCTATCTCTTTCTTTCCTCCCTCCTCTTCCCTCTTTCAACTAATACTTTTTTCTCTCCCTTTTTCTCATTTCTGTCTGTCTTTGATCCTCATATCTCACTCTGTCACTCTCTCTTCTTTCATTCTTTTCTCTCTCTTTTAACCCTTTAATTTCTCTCTCTCTTCTCTTCCCTTTCCCTCTTTCTTCTTTCCACCCGTCTCACTCTGTTTTCTCTCTGTTCACTCTTTATTTTCTTTCTACTTTCCCTCTTTTATCTCCATATCATCACTTTTTTTCTATCTCCCTCTTCCTCACTTTCTCATCATTTTCTCTCTTCTCTCCTCTCTTTTTCTGTAACTCCTCTCTTTCTATACTCAAACTATTCATTCAAACGACAGAATTTTTCCCCTCCCACCCCCACAAACATCCCCCTTTTAATTTGCTCCCCAGTCGAAACTTTTTATCTTCTTCCTCCGACACCCCGAGATAGCGGCACCCTCACGGAAATTCCCAATTCCTTCAGCCCCCACAGCCCCCGGCCTGTCCGAAGAGCTCCCGCCTCCCCTCCCCTCTTCCCCCTCACCCCCTCGTCCCCTCTCCGCCCCGCGCACAATTTAGCGCTCTCCAGAGCCGCGTTACACAAATAATCTATAAGAAACCCCTCAATATCAAATTAGTGTTTCGTAACGTTTCGTTAGTTTTTGGCCTTTGGGGATCCGGGGTCGACCCCGACAGAAAAGCGTTCGCTGTCGGCTGCTGAGCTCCTTCCCTGTAATCGAATAAAGTCTCCGCAGCGGAGACCAAAAATAATATATTTCCCATTTCATTTTCCCTTTTCCCTTTTTCTACTTTTATATTATTTTTATACAATTATACAAAAGAATTAAAAGGTACAAAATACACAAGTGGCAGTAACAGTCTGTGGGTGTGAAACGCTCACACTTTGACTTGTTGGCACTAACACCGCTTCTTCTGCTTCCTTTGTCCCTCGGCCACGTGTCATTCTTTCTCTCCTTTCACGTGCACCGTCAGGGCACGTGAAAGCACGTCACTCCTCCACTCCACTTCCCAGTGACACTTTCTTGTTCTTTTGTCAACCGTTTCATCTCCTGCTTCGTAAATCCTTTTCCGATGCGGGCGGATCATTTTCGGAGCGAGCACCAGAGGAGGGAAACGAAGCGGAAGCTGAAAAATGGTTCGCGGAACAATGAAATGTTTCCCAATAAAAAGTCATCAGGCGGGGAATGGCGCATTCATCCACGGTAAACATCGGCTAAATTGTTCGCAACAGAATACAAAGTAAGCGCTCGCCGCTCCCTCCGTCGCTAATTGGCAGTGCACTCGCGTGCTCCCGGCCCGCCTTTGTGCTGAATATGAAAAGGTTGTCTTTGTCCTCGTTGGGGACGAGGGCTGCATTCCAGAAGGACAGGGCGGAGTCCCAGAGGAAGATGGCCAAATAAAGAGTTAGTGTTGACTTCCTCCGGAATGAGTCAAGATTAAGGGTGAACTCCCCCGAAGCAGAAGACAATGAAAAGAAGTCGGGAAAACAAAAGAAAGCCAACTTTTAAATTTGCGAGTTTCAAATCAAAAGCAGAAGTTATTTGAGTGTTAGCGGAACTTAAGGGGGATTTCAGCGTCGAGGAAATAAACAAACGGCAAAATGCAGAATTTTGTTTTTTCCGGGGGCGGTCCCACAGGAACACCCCTTCGACTGCGTCTCTTCCTCTTCCGCTCCACAAAACACAAATGTCCCACTTTGACGTAACCGATGGCAGATTATTTACCGTTGCAAAAGTAAAACAATCGATCGTTAATTGGAACTTCAACAGAAATCAAATATGTTTATTTTGGTTTGACGCAGATTCTGCCGCGTCTGCATCCCTTCGACAGCCGCTGTCGGCCTGGCGACAGCACCGTTACTCGGCTACCGTTGTTCCGCCGCCCTTTCCCATGGAAAATTACGCAACCGATTAAAATGCGCCGACTTTTTTCTTTGGATCATTTGCAACTCTTCGAATCGGACATGGTCGCGAGTTATTTTTCACGATTCACTTCTCTCGACGCGTAAAGTTTTATTAAAAGAAAATAAGGGGGCGGAGGAGGGGAGGTCGTAAAGAAAAGCCAAAAGGTCCGATAAGTGCTGACACTTTGCGGACAGACGCTAACGTGGCTGTTATCGCTGTTGGATGGTAACGCGTTAATAATGCGATTAATGTGCATTCGCTTGAGAATGCATATTTATTCCAAATAAGGCCGTTAATTGGAGTGTACTGTATTTGCTTTTTTGTGTACAAAAGTCAGTCATTGTTTTCTTGATGAACTTACGCAATATTTCTTCTGCTGACACCGCTTCAGCGACGATGAATATAAATGCTTTCACAGCCATTCATATCGCAAACTATTGTATATATTATTATGTGATGTTAATCTTTCTAAATAAAATCCCATCTTCGGTTCCACTCGGAATGGTTCGGATGTCATCGCGAAAAAAAAAACAGTTTTTGATTGGTCAACAAAAAACAGTTGACAGTTGATCATTTCAGGGTTGCCAAAATTAGGGGTTTCTTAAACTGAAAATATTCTTTTTTTTCCTTAAAAATATAAAGATGTAATTTATAATTATATAATTCATCATGTAAAAATGATTAATTAATTACTTAAATAATACTAAAATTTTTCAGGGGAATTTTTCAGCAATTGGTTTTCGGTTGGTGAGCAATTAAGGAGGAATATTATAAGAGTTGACAACACTTTGTGTCTCCAGAGTTAATATTATTACCATTTATTTTATTTTATTTTTTTATAGTCAGTTTATTTCTCTTCTTTAGATATTTTTTATTTTTTGTTGGACAGTAGATTCTATTTCTAATTTTATAGAGTAAATTTTTTTCTTAATTTTAATGGTTGGAATTTATTTTTGAGTCGGTAGTTATGACTGTGCAAGTATTTTCCCCCTCCACCCTGAGAATCCAATCATGGACTGATGACCTCAGCTAATTAGTTCACCCAATCATCAAATTCTTTTTTATAATAATGCCAAATCCTCGGAGGCCGTCGACCCCAAAGGCCTCAAAGGGTGGGCAATGCCTTCGATCGGTTTACCGCCCCTTTGTCACCGGAGGCGGAATCCGACACTGTTTTATTTGTTATAGTATTTTGGTGTTAAAGTTGGGTTTTTATTCAATTTTTGCTAATAAATTTACCCGGAATTAGTTTATCATTTGTTTCTTTCACCTTTTTTTCTTTCTTCATTTCTTCAGCCAATCAGTCAAAATTATAACAAAGACAGCCGCAAAAAACAGAATCAAATTTGATTTCCGTATAAATTTTTTAACGCATAACATCTGTGCTTTAAAGGAATTTCCATTTGAAAATGTCCCCGATTTGTTGTTATAATAATTATATATCGTTCGATAATGTCATTCGTAAAGTAGAAAATGATCTCAACATGCTAATTATCATTCTAATAAGACACGAAAGAAAATAACAAAATTATGCACTCGTGATATGAAAAAAATGAAAGATCATTGCCGAAAGTTAATTAATAGAAAGAAAATTGAAAAGAGATCGTTGTTCAGTCGTTGTATTGCCGCCATCGCTTAAAAAAGGCGGACGCATTCGCTTTTTTGCGTATCAGCAATTTGTCTTTATTAATTTATCGCCGCTGTCGCTGACTGAAAAATAACCTTTTTCGGATCGCCCTTTGACAAGCCAACAAATATAACACTCTCACATCCAATTACCTCTACCTCTCTTCACGAGTCCAATCGAAATCTCTTCCAATTAATGCTGACCCACTTTGCTAACACTCAAGTGCACATTCGTGTGCGAGCAGTCGGCCTCGCTCGAGAGCCGCCATTGTTGGGGGACGACGCAGTTTCCGAAGGAAATCATGCGAACGACCTTGAGCTGCGTTCGACCACGGAACGACGTTTCAGGTAGCGGCCCGTCTCCGTCTCAGGTATGTTTCGTTGGGAAGAGTTTCTGCGGGTCAAACGTTTCCATTAATAGAAAGTAAAACCTCCAGTATGAATGTAAACAAAGGCGGCCATCTTGGAAGTGAATTCGCATGGCGTCTTTGCCTAACGGTCGCTCGATTATAGAATTTTTTGCGTTCTCGTCTCCTTTTTTGGCAGCCAAAAGCAGGTTTTTTCGGTTCTGCTCCGTAAAAAGCGGCAAATAATTCGATTTGGTCGCAGTCCACAGGTGCAGTTAAACTTTATTATTTTAGTTTAGTCTCCGTTTGGTGATCTTATTAAGTTGCTGTTGGCCTAATTAAGCAAAGTTAATTAATGTCAGCCTCCCGAATTTATTTATGTTCTGCTCTCGGAATTCCGCTTCAGTTCACCTCTAAATCAGGGGTGAGAAACCTTTTTTTAAACAACCCACCAATTTAAATTTGGAAATTTCTTGGCGGGCCACACAGAAAATAACTCTTCATTTTAATTTACAAAAATTAATTATAATAAAAATTAAGGATTTCTCATACAAATTTTAATGCAAAATAAAATCAAATTACAAGAGGTCGGATTTAATTTTTTAATTAATTTTTATAAATGTACAAGGGTGGGGGTTGGAGGGTGAATTCTCCTGTAAGTTTACCGAGAAATGTAAAATCAAAATAAATTTCTATTTCTGCGAAAAACCGCAAAAAATTAAATGCATGGCTTTTAACGCAACTTAGGAAAAAACAAATTAAACAAATTGTGGGTCACGCGGGTAATTTAAATTGATTTAGAAAACCAATTATTTATCTAACGCGGCCATCTTCAAATTACGCGCGGAGAGGAGACAAAAAATTAATTATTCCTTTCCTCCCGAAACAATTAATGGAGAATCAGTAGAAAGTGGGAGAGATCACTCTCGAGGAGAAGTGCATTCTACGCGGAAGAGCAAACTGCATTTCATCCCCTCCCGCACCCCCCCCCCCCCACCCCATCCCTCACCCAATCACCGGAAGTCAATAAACACTTTTATTCCCTGACTACTCCAATTAATATGCAATTACAAGTGGAGTTCCTTTCGCTCTTTCATATTTATTTTCCACTTTATAAAAATTATAAAAAAGAAGAGAGGGGTTCTTTTCGGATTAATGGCCAATCGAGGAAAAAGGGAGCGATCGGAGTTAACGAGCAACCCCGAGTGTTGGGGGTCGAGTCGGGGGTTGCTGTCCCTCCAAGAGGCCGACGGGGCTGGAACGTTTCCAAAAAATGCCTGGACCACCTCGAAATTTAGCGTTTTTCCACATTTTCGAGGTGAATTCGGGCATTTGTTATGTGGGGAAATGGGGAGACGGATGAGGTCGAAACAATGGGGGGCATCTGCCCTCGGGAACTGCGGACGGTTTTCCTGAGGGGCAAAGAGTCAGGCGGGGATGACAAATCCGGATTTCGGGTGCCGTCAGCGATTCGATAAGGTGGAATGAGCGCAGATTGTATCGCAGCCGTGCCTGGAAATAGGGCCGCTTTAGCACAGAAAAATCAATATTTAATGAATTTTTTGAAAGTGACTTCAATTGAACTTGAAGAACATAAAGAAAGAAAGAATAGAAAGAAAAGAAAAGAAAAGGGAAAAGAAGAAAAAAGGAAATAACAATAATAACTTTATTTCACCCCGCTTTTGGGGTATTTAAAGTGGGTGGCTTACGCAATTACAAAAATACAAAAGTTTTGCACAAAAACAAAAAGTATACAATAATTCTGAGATAAAAAGAAAAAAAATTACTTTAGTTATTCATTAAGTAAAAAAAAGGAAAGTTTTTCTCTTTTTTGGTTTTTTCTTTTCTTGATTTTCTCTTTTCCCCTTGATTTCTTTAATTTTCCCCTCTTTTTTCGTTTCCTCGTTTCAGCAAACGCTTTCCCATATTTATATCTATCTTATCTATTATCGCTGCAACTACAATTGTAATGAAGTTGTCATGGATAATATTAAATGAAAACAGAAGGCGACACATTTCACATTCCTGGGAACCTTCCGAACCTTGGCACGGCCGCATCTTTCGCAATGGTGGGAACCAAAGGAAAAAAGGAAACCAAAGGATGCCTTCACTCGCATCGCGAATCGGGAAACAATGGGTTCCGTTCCAGCGCACACGAGGACACGGACGCCCTCCATCTCGTGCCGGCGTTGCCTCATCGCAGAGGGTCCCGAGGGACTCGGCCGCAGGAAAGGGACTCGGCAACGAGCGACAGCCACAGACAAATGCATTAATTAAGTGGCAGGACTCGGAGAGTGAACGAGAACGGAACGGCGACCTGTTGCTTACTTCGGCTGTATCGCTGATCCCTCTTTTGTTCTCGAAACCGACTTAGCTTAACCCCCTTTCCCTCCGCCATGTTTCGGACACATCGGCTTCAAATGCTGTCGGCGAACGCTCCCTCATGCTCTAAATAAAGCCCTCGGTCTTGCATGAAATTTGCATTCGGTCTTGACCCCAACCCGTTAATGACACGGCGCTGACGAGGGCTCGTCAAATGGAAACTCTTCCAACTTTTTGCCAAGGAGACGCCTGTTTCTTTTTCGAGGCGAAGCAGAAGAAAAGCGGTTAGCACAACGCCAACGACAGATAATTTGGACGAGATTCAGTACGAAAATAGATTTCAACAAGTGTCGCCAACGCGAGACGGCGTTAAATCCGCTCCCGAAACGGAGACGTCCTCGTCAGCGATTTCTGCAACTAACTCAGCAATTACTCTGAGTTTCCTTAATTCGAGGACTTTGGCGACGACCGAGAGCCGAGTCCACTGCTACCGCTGTGCGGTTACTCAAAAAGATTATTCAATGTCCTTTTTCATGTTTGCGATAAGAAGCGGATCGGAAGGGACAGAACAGTGCAAGCGGTGCTTGGGCCCCCGAAAGCACCGCTTCTGTCCTCGAAATCCCTGCTCAAGATAGTGTTTACACTCAACACTGCCCACTCACATGAAAACCACTTCTCCTATAATTTACTTCTTGAATGCTCCATATTTATGTTAACACGAGAGGGGTTCGCCCTCGCTGGGACTTGGGAATCTATATCTATATCTATATCTCTATATAAGATACAATAATATATCTCCTGAAAAACTAAATGCGCTTCAATTTGAAAATTATATATTGAATACTATTACCACCGAATCTCTCCTTTATTACCATTGAATATTATATATCTATGGAAAATAACAAGTATATAATCAGTCGCACATAATCCACTTCTGATTCTGCTCAATTCGCGTTCGGTTGGCACTTCTGTTCCATATCCTTCGTTCCTCTTCTAAATGGTTCTCTCTTTGGTCTAAAATCTCTAAATTGCTACTTAACATTGTTCAGATTCGACCTCCACCTCCTCTCAATCAGAGTGGACATTTTTATATTTTATTTTTTATCCTAATCACTAACTTTAGATATCAAATCGACTACAAATTCTCTGCTAAAAAACCACTAACGCTAAATCCAAATTAATTAAATGAAAATTCGCTGAAAATCTGTGAAAAATGTTTAATACACAAAAAGAATATAACCAGAGAAAGAATATAAACGAATATAAAAGAATATAACCATGAGAAACGTGGATGCATTCAGTATTTGAGGAAATACAGTAAATTGGTAAATAATATCTGTTAAAATAAAGTGTAGATATTAAGTGAAAATGGATTACATATATGGATTGAAGTATTTAACTAAAAAGTGGAAAAATATTTTTGAATTTTGGCAAAACTGGCAAGGGAAGGAAAGGGTTAAAGATATTCTCCATCCATAAAATAGGAGGGCACATTTGTGTGGCCTTTTTAGTTTGGGCACTTTTTGCCGCGAGAGCAGACGACGGATCGGATTCTCTCCCAGGAATTAGTGAAAGTGATTTCACATGGAGAGACCGACCAGAAGAGAGTCGGCTTTCCTTCTCTCGCTAATTGCACCTCTGGCGAAGAGTCGCTCATGAGGACGAGGGCTATCGGAGGAAAGGGTTATGCAACGACCGAAGGCCAAGTTCACATATGTTCACGTTTTCCTTTCCTGCTTTCCTTTTTTTCCTTTTTGTCCTTTTCCCCTCTTTGGTTTTTTCTTTTCGGCCAAAGCTCCACTTTCTGTTCCTTTATCTGCTTTCGGGTGAGATGGGGCTGAGAGTGCGAGTCGAAAGGTCTTGGGCACTTCCTCACCGAATCTCCCTCCTCCCTCCATTAGCCTAATGCAAATTACGTGTCTGCACTTAAGAAAAGTGTATCAAGAAGAGATAAAACGTGACATTGAACCGCACGACGTTCCCCGTTCCGATTCCACGGAATTTCTTCTGCTGCGACCTTCCAAATTCCAAAGGTTAAGGTGGCGGAGCACTCGATCCGTCGGAAAGGCCTTCCACCAGACAGGTTTCAGGTTCGCGGAGGAGTGGAACGTCCCATTCAGATGTTGGAGGACCGATTGGGGGCCGATGCACACGCATTCACTTCCGGTTTATTAAAACGCACTCACAAGACGCCATCTTCTTTTGCGGGTGCATTCCTTTCGTGTTTTGACCGTTAAAAATCACTTTCCGTTTCGAAATTGATTTTTGATAGCAGCTCTGACCAGAAAGATGCTGAAGAGAGGGCGGGGGGGCACAAAATGGCGGCGAAAGGGGAGAAGAAAGAATTTAAGGCGCCTCATAAAAATTCCAATCATTTTTTTAGAAAAATAGTAAATATACCAAAGCTATTAATAGATACAAATAGGTTATACTAATATAATCTATTTATACTTAGTCTAATTACTGATATTGTGGGAAATAAATAATAGATGTAATCGTAAAAATGTTCACCGATTGTATTGTATATTATTTTAAAGTGATTTTGTAAGCCTCAAAAAAGGAACAGATAATATATTATTATTATATGAAAATACAGTAAATAGTATTAAAGAAATAAAACGTTGAATTCATCTTCTGATTGAAAGTGTTTGTTTGTTCTGGGACGAGGAGAGAAGATTTCTAGAACATTCGACGACGGAAATTTCCTCAAATAGAATAAACATTTTGCATATTTGAGCCAATCACCATTTACAATGACAAAATTGCCCCAAACCGATGGAAAAGTTTTAAATTCGTTTTGTCTTCCACTTTTTGACTTTCTGTCGTCGTTGCAGGGCAGACAACCACGCAGAGGTGCCAACTCTCTCTCTCTCCACCACGGCTCCCACTCTCCCTTACAACAGGTAAGTCCTTGTTCACACTGGCGGTCATGTTGTCGCTCATGTCTCCCTCGTGTCTCCCTCGTGTCCAATGTCAGGTCGGGAGGAGCGGGGAAGTGTGCCGTGGGAACGCGCACTGCCGTCCTTGTCTTTTCTTTGAAAATCTCTTTTTCAAAGGAGCAAAAGTCGTCGGTTATCATTGGCGGTTGCTTAGGCTTGTTCGGGACACTTCGGAATGGCGGTTATCGGAACGCAAAACTGCTGAATTTCGGGCTGACCTCACAAGTGCGCGTTTCAGCAGAATTCACACTCTGAAATGAGGGCAATTTTCAGCGGAATTGCGCCGCCATTTTTAGGATAAATATGTTGAATCGAGCAGAGGATCACCGGAATTAACTGAAGCCATTTGCATGATGATTTGGCCTCCCCCTCCCCTCCCCTTCCCGCCACCCCCACCCCCCACCGCCCTCCAGAATGAATCGAAGGTCAGCGATGCAGCCAAAGTCGTTTCCGTTGTTTCCGCTGAATTTGCGACAATTGAAAACAGCTCTGAAATCAGATCTTTTCCCCTATTCCCCCCCTTTCCCCCTTTCCCCCTTTCTCTTCTTTCCCTCCTTTTTTTCATTTTGTCTTTTGGTTTCCCTCTTTTTTTTCTTTTTCTTCCACTTTTGCCTTTCCTTTACATTAATCCTTTTCTTTACTTTCTCCACTTCTTCTCTTTTTTCATTGTCCTCCTTTTGTCTTATGTTTTCCTTTTCCGTTTTGTTTTCCCTTTTCTTTCCCCTTTTCCTTTGACTTTTCTATTTTCATTTCTTTTCTTCTCAAATAACAGCACCAATAATTTTTTTAAGCTTAAAGTTCTAACTTTTCAGGAGACATTTTCCAATGAGTTTAATTATGAACGAACAAAGCCCAGTTGATTTCAGAATGGCGGCGGCGCCATCTTTTTTTCTCCAGGTGACATTTCCAAGTTTTCTTGCAAACAATCTAAGGTTAACTTCCGACTTTAACGACAGTTTAAATGTCACCGCTTTATAGTCTTGAGAAGGTCTTCCTTTTTCTTTCTGCTGCTAATCATCCGTCTTCTGCTTTCTTCTCTCCTTCTGCACCCGATGCTCACGACGGTGCTCGTCCTGTTCAAACACCTTTCCAACTGCTGTAATATTTAACGGCATAAAAGCGACATTTTGGCGGGAAGGAGGTGTTCCTTTGAGCCAAAGGAAAGGGTCACCGCGGGGGGTCGGCCCTCGGTGGCTGACCGCGAAGCCATTCGAAGGTGGAAAGGGTTGAAGGGGTGAGGGGGTGGGGGTTGTTTAAGGGAAAACTGAACTGTGTTTGTGAGCGCGGAAAAAGCGCAGTGAAATGAGCAAAAGAATGCCGGCCATTTTTAATTATTATTATAATTGCAAAAACATGCCGATGGGATTATCAGATGATAAAAAAATTTATTTAACGGTTTCGTTCAAAATTAAGTTGAAAGATAAAAAGCCCAATTTAATAAAATTTTAAAAATTCGGAATAAAACTTTGATTTTTTTAACGCTTAACTTTTTCTGCAGAGTTTTCGACTATAATTAGAAATTTAAAAGTATTTATAATATTTATTAATTGCGAAGGTTTTGGCCGTTTGAAGTGAATTAACACAATGTCGAACTGAACGGAGAACATCAAAGATGGCGGTCGTTTTACTTCACTTTCTTTGGCTTTGCGGAATGAAAATTTTACACCGAATCATATTTGGTTTTCAACTTTTCTCTTATTAATTGGGAGAGGCTTTTGCCCTGAGAGGCCAGGAATTTATGTTTGAAGAACAAAAACTAGAAGAAGGAGAAGAAGAACGGGAACTAGAACAAGAACTAGAAGAGGAACAAAAAGAAAAAGAACTTGGGGATTGTCCAAAAATTTATAGGTCCAAAATCTTAACGGTATTTTTATGAAAATTTCAGTAATTATAGGGATTTGATGTTTTTATTTGGATCATTTGGGAGAAAAATTATTGATAGTTGGCAACACTGGACCATTTCTTTGCCTTTCATGAGTTAAGATTATTTCTAACTTTACTTTTTACAGCTGATTTCACTCTGACTATTGTATCAAGTGCTTAATGTGAGCACATTGAGCACCTTCGTTCGAGTTAAGGGAAAACCTCGTTGCATAATAAAGTCTCGTCGGTCCGTCCGTGACACAAAGCGGCCATGACAGTTCTCCCGAAGGAAAGCTCGTGCTCTCCAATCCAGGTCGATCCTAATGAGTGGGGGGTGCAAAAGCGCATAATTGAATATCATCAATTCTGTCCTCGTTTGTTCTGTCACCGTCGCCGGGCGAGGGCGGGGGAGGTTTTCAGGTCGTGTGCCACCTTGAATTTAATTACATCTCACGAGGAGGATTTGCTCTCACCTCACGAGCCCAACCGCCATCAGTGTTCGCCCGATCTTCGACCAACTCAAAGGTGACATTCGGCGAAGGATCACACGGTAAGGATTCAGTGGGCACCTGATGGTTGATCGTGCGACCTCGCAATGAGACTCCAACAAAATTGGCCAATTTATGGTCGGAGGGACGACCTTCGAGTTTGTGTCGAATGATGGCCATAAATGAGGCCAGTTTGAGTGTGAGAGTTTCGGGCAAAATGAAAGCGCTGTTGTTTTCGAAGGAATTTCCTAAATTTGCGGGCTAAAAAATAACTGCATCGACAAAATGATTAAGCATCACTTATTAAAGATAAATAAAAAGAAAACAATGGTGGTACAGTGTAGCCCTTGAACTGGGGGTGGAGAATGGGAGCAAAGGCCTTGTAATTTTTATAAGGTAATTTCTTTAAAACATAATCGCGCAACAGAAAATAATTTCCGGTTACGTTGCCATTGTTCTGCACACGTTGTTGCATATTTAACGCGCTAATGAAAGTTATTCGAATTTTAATTCGGATTCTTTCCGCCTAAAGAAAATCGATACCGCGTAAAGAGCAATAAAATTGGCCGCTCCGAGTTTTCCGGTTTTCCGGTTTTCCCCAAAGTGATTTCCGGTGTTTTTGATTTAAACGATAACACTGACCAACTAAATTTAAGTATTAAGAAAAAATATACATTTATAATCTTCACGACTAACGTATAAACGAATAATAAATAAAAAGTGTTCTTGTTTAAAAAATATTAAAATATTAAATGTTACAAAAACTCTTGAGAAGCTGAAAATTGATGAAACTGTTCAGAGTATATAATTATAAATGTATAAAATAGATCCGACGCTGGGAAAAAAAATTTATTTTTTTAAGCAAAACGGTAAGTTTTATCGCAAAATTAGCTCAGATTAAAATTGTAGAGTATAAAAATTATCTACTGTGTTATTACCTTTTTCGAAAGAAGCCACCGTTTTCGAGATATAACTATTCAAAAATTTGGATAAATTTAAATACACATTTTATGAGTTTTCTCTGAATCGTTAATTGTTATCGCGTTTTAGTATTTTTCAGGCATCACAAATATAATTATTATAAATTTTTTTTAAATTTTATTATTACTGTTATATATTTTTATTATTTATAATAATTATAATTTTTTTTACCTTGGGTTTATACCTTGGTTGTGAAGATTATAAATATTTAATTATTTATATAAATAATGTATGTATAAATATATTTTTTACGTAAAATGTGTATAATATAAATTTATATTTTATATGATAAAGAATGACACTGGGTCGAATTATTTCCGTCAGTAACGAAACGGATTCTGCGGTTGTTTTTAAAGAAAACGGGTTATCATTGGGTTCATCACAAGGAAATTAGTGCGAACTGTCACAACAGCTGTAATTTTGGCGAAGGAGCAAAGAAACGCAGAATTCTGACAGAAAGAGAGAGATCGAATGCAAACCAAAACGGAAATTATTTTTGAGTCGGCCTTATAATTACGAAATTTACGCGAGAGTCAATAAAAAAAGATTCAATGAACAGCGCTTTGCATAATTTCGGAGGCGTTCGATCCTTTCCAAAATGGCGGTGTATTTTTGCATTTTTAGGATTCAAAATCAACGAAATGCAAAAGAGCCAAGTTGTCTTTTTTTCAAAGGAAAGGGCAAACTGTACTTTGCGAATGACAATTCATCCTTCGTTTGCCACTCTAAAAACAATGGATAATCGCCGATACGAAAACAAAACGACCAGGAAGTGACTCAGCACGTGGCCGAACGAGTGGCCGAACGAGTGGCCGAATAAAGGCGTCGAGTCTGTCGCGAGAAGGGACAGGGAGCGAGAAAGAAATGCCAAACTGTTCGATTATTAAAGATGTAAATGGAGACGCACAAGTGGGAATCCGTGTCAAGATGGCGGCGATAGGCGTTACATTATTTAGGGAGATTTTGCTCGGGGGTTGGCAGCCCTTTCCTCCCGCAACGCCCATCCGCAGCGACGCAAAACGACACCGCAACTCGTTATCTGGGAAAATGGCCATCGGGAAGCCGAATTCCTGAATTGGCCTTGGAAATTCGCTCTCCGAGAGGAAACGAGCGCTGCGTTTGGACTTCGGAGTCTAAAGTTACGTTTCACGTTTCCGTTGCGAGACGAAGTTACGTAACCGAGACGATTTCTGTTTTGATGCGACGCCATTAAGACAAGGTCGGAGGAATTGGACATGTGAAAAGGCGAACGCTGCCTCCGCGATGCGGAGAGCACATCCTCCGACGACTGACTTCTTCGTCAGCGACCGCTGATAACGCAGCGGTGACTCAGAGTTCGTCCTCGGGAACATCGACCACAAGTTGGTGTCCACCACATGGACGTCCATCTTTGTTCTCCTGGGCGAAGACATGTTTCCTCGTTGACCTCTCGGAGCGAACACAGTCAACGCATTCAATCGAAATTTAATAATCTGATGAAAATGAAAGTGTAATTAAGTGGAAAGAGAGAGAGCGAGAGAGAGAGAAGTTTTTACAATTAAATATTTCTTCATTAATAAATTAATGAAACAAAATTTAAAGAAATAACTTTTTGCTTCGGAGTTTGTTGAATGCCGGACGGGAAGGGGTGAAACGTGGGGGTTGAAAAATGGGTGTTTATGCAACCCTCAGCCCTGTTTTTCCTTGTTCAGAACCCGAGTGTTCACCCGGAAATGGGGAGAAACGGTAAAAACAGTGTGCAGTGAATAAAATAAAAAAACAAGCGCTGAAAAAAGTAGATAATAAAATAAAACATAAATAATAATAGAAATTACGTAAATATTAAATAAATTATAATAAAAAATTTGCATTTCTTCTTTTATTGTATTTTTTCTGTTTTTTCTTTGTGTTTCTTCTTTCTCTCTACACTTTTCCTATCTTTCGCTTCGGGCTCCCTTTCTTTTTGCTCAGCATTTCTTCATTCCGTCTCTGTGTTTCTCCTTCCCCCTTCTTTTTCTTTCTTTACTCTTCTCTTTTGCCAACGCTTTCTCTGTCTTTAAGTTCGGCTTCTCCGACAATTTCTTACTTTTATTATCATACATTTCTTCTTTTTTATCATTTTTCACTGCTCTTTTATTTATCTTTCTTCCATTTCATTCTCCGCGTCATATGTTGGTGTCAGCAGACATTGCATTATCGGTTTACCGAAACTATGACTTTCTTTTCTGTTGAACGCATCTTCTCCTTCATTTTCATTTAATTATTTTTAATGAACGCCGAACGGAAAATTCTCCCTAAATCACGACTCATTCGCGACGGTTATTTTTTGACGACTTCCGGCGAGAATCTTCGCGATGGCGCTTCCTTCCTGAGGGTTCGCCTCTCTCCCCCTCTCTCCCCCTCTCCCCTCTCTCCCCCTCTCCCCTCTCCCCCGTTCCTGCGCCGGGGGAAGGCTTTTATTCGGCTGCTGCTGCTGCTGCTGCAGAGTAAATAACATTTAATTCAACGCCGGAATTAATTAAAAGCCGACGCAAAGACACGAATTAAAAGTGGAACTCATGAACATGGCCTGCCGCCTTGTTTATGGCCGTCCTGACAGGAGCAACCGATGCCTTAAAAACTCATGAATCAGGCATTTTATGCCATTGTTGGAACACTTCGTCAGCCATAATTCCCTTCCCCCCCCCCCCACGCCCCCCTTCGCCCTCTCTCCCCTTCGACCGTAACAAAATAATAGGAAAGTGAACCGAGTTTGGACCTTTGGCAGAATTTAATTAACATTGATTGACTTTTTATTGCACAGTTTAATTAATTAACGGTTTCTGCCGGTTGGAATCTGTCGTGGCTCGGGTTTTCGCCCTTTATCGAATGTATAATTATAGAGTATAATTATAAAAGTATAACTTCAATCCGATGCTTGGAAAAAGAATTTTAGTGGTGTAAAAATTAGTTTTTGGCAAATTTTCAGCAATACGGTAAGTTTTATCGCAAAATTATTCCAGACAAAAATTATAGAGCATAAAATTATCTACAAAAATTGTATTAATACTTTTTTTCTAAGAGCCACCGTTTCTGAGATAATTCAAATAGTTGGGGAAATATACACATTATCATTTTACTCTACTGCATTTACGACTGCCCACATTTTACTAAACGTAATATATTAATAAATCGCGTGTTAATAAAAAACCATTGAAAATAAATAAATAAAAACAAATTTTGCCAATTATTAATGTATAAATAAACCAACAGAAAACGTCCGCTACGAACGGACGGAAATTATTTATGACTCGGTCTAAAGAATCGTTTCGAGTCGCGGTTCAATAACTGATAATTAATAAATAAAAAGCTAAAATTAAGAAAAACGTCATTTTAATTGATTAATAGTGTATCGATAATGAGAGGAGCGGAAGGAAAGGGAGTGCACCATTGAAGACATCACCTCTCTTCTTCTTCTTCTTCTTCTTCTTCTGTTGCAGAGATGAAGCGAAGGCCGGAGGTGTTCTCATAAAGGAGCAACGGATACCCAAAGCGACAGCCGAGTCCTCCCCGAAGAAGCGCACGTTATGCTCACACCGGAAACGGCTCTGTCCGGCTCTCTGGAGAGTCTCCTGCCACCGGGCGTCTCCCGCAGGAGATGAGCCCGCGGGAACCGACACAAAATGCGAGGAAAGCCGTTCCCTCGTGAGACCGTTGCCGGTAATCAGCCCAGAAGAAACTAGTCGGGAGGACTTCGCAGTGAGCGAAAATCGCGAGCAGGCGGTCCCTCGTTCGCGCGCCGCCATGTTGCTGACGAAGATGAAGCTGAAGGAGAGGGTGATGATCAGCGTGAGCGCCCTCTTCGTCGTGCTCACCCTCTTCCTCGTGCTGGACATCCAGACGGACATGGGCATCACGGGGCACCACCTGCTGCCCAGCCACGCCAGGATCAGGTACGAGGCGTCGGAGGACGGCCCGGGCGCCGCGTACAACTCCTTCAGGAGGCGGTTCCTGCAGAAGGGGAACGGGTCGAGGGAGAGCGGAGCGGGGGCGCAGGGGGCGCAGGGGGTGCAGGGGGAGGTGAGTGAGGGGAGTGTGCGTGAGGGGGTGCGGGAGGGGGTGCGGGTGGCGGGGAAAGTGCACGACGACTTCAGGCAGCTGCTGGACTTCGTGTTGGTGAGGAAGGCGTTCGGGAGGGAGTCGAGGAACGGGGCGTTCGAGGTGTCGAGGAGTGAGGACTCGCAGGACAATCCGACGCTGGGAGAGACGTTAAGGATACGCCTCAGGTAGGAACTGTTTCATTAATTATTAGGGTGTAGTTGCCTTAGAGAAGTAAAGTATAGGAAAAACAGGAAAAAAGATAGGAGAAAGAGGGGAGAAAATGAAAAAATAAAAACTGGAAAAACAAGAAAAGCAAGAAAAAAGAAAAACATGAAAAAGAAAGAGAAAAAAATAGAATTCCTAGAAAAAATTATGAAAATCCAAATAGAAAAAAGGGGGAAAAACAAAAAAAAGAATAAACAAACAAACACAAATGGAAGGAAAGAAAAGAGGTAAAGGAGAAAAGGAGAAAAGGAGAAAAGAAAAAACCAAAACGAAAAAATGGAAAACATGGATGAAAATAATAAGAAAGGAAAAGCGAAAAGAGAAAAAACTCAATTAGTAGAAGACACGTAACACTAATTTATTTTTATAATATACAAAATATAATACTATAATAACTGATATAAAGTTTTATTTGCGCCATTTGGCTTCCAATCCAAGATGGCGACTGTGTCGGTCACATGACACCGCGGAGGGGATGAAAGGGAATGAGGAGAAAATGGGCGAAATCCCAAAAGGACGATAGAGAAAGGCTTTTGCGGGGCCCATCGAAAGGCTCAATATCGGGAGATAAATTGCCAAATTTCCTTCGGCTTTTGGCGTCTTCATCCCCAGCGGTCCACTAGAAATCGCTGAATAATGGCTCCCCACCTCGGTCCGGCCATTTTTCTTCCCTTGACTCCGTCACCCCTCCCTCACCCCTCCCCTCACCCCGCCCGGGAACTCGTCTCCGTTGCGAAATACGTTGCCACGACCTTTGCCCTTTCACGTCGGATGCGAGTGTCGATTGCACGCCGCCATCTTTCCCAGTCCTCGTGATAACTCATGAGTAGTTCACCTGAGGCGCGGGTTATGTGGACAGGTTGGGACGTTGAAACGGGAGGGGAAGAGGGAGGCCTTGGTCAGCACTGGCTCGCAGCGTTGCTGACGTGACGTCCCAATGAGGCCTCGCCTAAAAAGACTTAAACTCCAATAAATCAATTACTGGTGCACAAATTAAAAATCCATAAAAATTTTTAAAATTTATCTCCAATGCATTTTGTAAGAGTCGTGGCGGAAAACCTTTGATTAATTCCTTTGGTAACTTCCTTTGATTGCCTCCTGCCCCGGCCACAGACGGCGAAAAGTCACAAACCTCTATGGCGGACGAGTTGGCACCAACTTGCACGGCTTCCAATTCAATTCCGTTAATTATTCGGTGTATTTTTATGTTTTGCATGATTTTCTCAAGTATTTTATGAGGTTCTGCGGGGAGAAACCCCCTGAAAAGCTTTGCACGAGCTTTCTCCGGTTGTTCCCCTTATTAATTAAGTTGCCAATGTCGGCAATCCACTGCAAATGTATTATATATCATTTAGTAATGGAATGGAAAGAATAATCGCCATCTTTACCATCTTTCAAAATTTATAAAGGCAATCTCATCTTATTTTATGACAGTTAAAATTTAGTACAACAAATAAACACACTCATAATTTATTAAATTTAACAAACAAAAATAATTAAACAAATTTGGCCAAATTGATTTGTTATTTTTTTCTCACTTTTAATTCCGCAAACTTAATAGACTCATTTTGATTATAATTAATAGAATGATTTAATAACTCTGTTTCTTTCAAAGAGTGACAGCTGAGCTTTCAATTAAGGAAGGGTTAACCGGCCTTAACTAAAAAAGGGTTGAAGTGGAAAGTGTAGGCTTTTTCTCGTTCCCGAAGACATTCCGATGAAGTAAACCCTTGGACGGCTTCCACCAGGCACCGACGAGGGGTTGCACTCACCCCAGAGGGCCCTTCACCCCTCCAACACTGACGCAACAAGTTCAGACGAGATTAAACTCTCGGCACTTTCATTTTCCAAAACCAAAATGGCGTCCCCTCGGGGCCAACGGTTCTCAAATTGCAAATGGTTTTTTGTGAAAGTTAAATAAGATTTTTGCAATTGTGAAAGGGTTGCGTTCACCGGAGGAGAGGAAACGAAACCTTCAACTTTTAATTGTTTTTTGGGAGTTTCCTTCGGAACAACGACGGTCATTCTCGGCAAGAAAAGATGGGAGGGTGTGTTTTTGGGGGTTCAAAAGCAACAGGTGGGCTTCGCGGGCGTTTCTTAATAATTTACCCCCGCTTTTTTAATTAAAAATATGATAATTAATGGCCGTAATGGTTTGCATCAAAGAAGGGGAGACTTTAGGAGGAGACTTTTTTCCTCAAAATTGCTCAGAGAAAACTCAACCGTTTTTTATTTACATTTAAAAATAGATATTATAAAAATGGATTTTATAATTCTCGTTAGTCGAAGAGTGGAAATAAACTGAATGTTTTATTTCAGTAAAAAGAAATCAGCGACCGGCAAAAGCTCGAAAAGCACAAAAAGTGCCAAAAAGGGCAAAAGCCGAACTCTCACCAATGAGTACGTACTTTTATTTGGCTTTGCGTTTGCTTTTGGACATCTCACTGCATTGGGGGTTGAATGTCATCCCTTAGAATCATTCCACCCCTACTGGGGCGCAGGGGCGTTTGTTTGACGCAGGAACAGCCAAAGGGGTCATTTTGACTTTAATGCTCGTTGTTTTTATTGTAAAATGTGACTTTTTATATTTTTTGTGCAGTTTAATTCTCTGTTTTTGTTTTATTTAATCCAACTTCGTCTTTTTCCACCGCTCAAAGTTAACGAGAATTGCGTTAAATGTCAACAAAAAACGATTGGATAATTCGTGTTTTATTCCTCATCTTCAGGGGAAAGGGAAGGAGAAAAGAGAGCTCGAAAATTCGATAAAAAACGAAAACGGGGAAAGAGAAAAAGTAGAAAAAAAGCATATATAAAAGAAGAAAAAAGGAGAAAGGAAAAGAGGTAAATGTGAAGAAATATAGAAAGCGAAAAAGAGAAAAAGAGAACACAAAATCCGCAAAAAAGTAAAAAACGGAGAAACGGAAAAAACATAAGTAGAAAAATAGAATAGGAAAATGAAAAAGAGGAAAAAGTAGAAAAGAAATTGAAAAGAAGTTGAAAAGGACAAAAGAGTTGAGATAAAAAATAAAGGAGAGGAAAAATCATAAATGGGAGAGAGAAAAAAGAAAAAATACAGATGGCTATAGCCATGAATCATAATGAATATTTCATTACAATTGTAGTGTGTAATATTACGTAATATTTCTATTGTATTCGGATAATTCAGTTAATAAATGGAAACAAAATATAATACAGCGGTCATTTTGACCCCTGGCGGGTGTTCCAGTGTTAAAATGGTCTCGAGCGGAGGTCGTTTCATTGATTTTAAGAAGGGCCCCCCTCCCCCCCCCCACCCCCCAGTGCTTTTATTACTGGTTTTATTGCGCCGACTTTACGTGAGGCAATAAAATATGAAAAAAGTTTATTAAAAGACAAATTTTTGATAATTTAAATAACGAACCTGCATGCATTAATTATCACGTTTGAGAGAAAGCGTTTTGTATTTAACACACTAATTAATGACCTTATAAAGTTTATTGGGGGTTATTAAAAAGAGTGACTCGAATGGGGACCGGAAACGGCGGCCGTCCTTCGGGTCTCCGTGACTTCCGCTCCCAAAATGGAGGAGATTATGTCAACGCCAAAGAAGGCAAATCATGCGCGTCTTCCGAAAGGTTCGCCCGAAGTTGAGGAGAGAACTTTCACCGGAGAAAGTAAAATTCGGTTTGCGACGTGTTGTGTTGTTTGCCCTGCACCAATTTGTCTTTGTTCGCTCGGGATGAAAATGCAAATGACAGCCCACAGCAGACGATTAATATTCACAAACGGTCCCTCATTTAATTTATTTTTTTAGTCTTCGATTTGGTTTTTATAACGGTAGAAAATTCAACCCTTTTTCTTCTATTCTATTTTCTGCTTCTGCTGCGATATATTCCGTCTCTTACTTTTCTCTCACAATATAAAAAAAATATAAAATATTCAAGGCGTTAAAATTCACATTATGTTTTCATAACGTTTCCGCCATTTTGAAAAGAATATTCTTTCTTATTTAATGGCGGGACCGGAAGTGAGCAACGGTTTTTTCCCCAGTTTTCATTACAAAATAAATTTGTCACCTGTGAATTTTCTCGCCTCTGATATTTTTGTAAACTTTTTACCACTTCGGGGGAAGTGAATCAATAAAGGCGGAAGCCAAAGAACCGGAAGCAGACGAATTCCGCTAAATAAGTGCACTTGGATTTGATTCCCTCTCTCAAAGAGACAGCCCTCGCTCACCACGGTTCCTGACTCCGAGAGGAGACAGATCGGGTCCTTCCCCCTTTCCCTTCCCTCTTTCCCTTCCCCCTTTCCCTCCCTTCCGCCCTCTCGCTGTCGGGACTGATTTGTTGTCTTCTCCTCAGGAGCAACGCCACTGACCTGGACAGGTTCCACTACAGGATATCGAAGAATCAGCTCTACGAGAAGGACGATCCTCTAGTCGATAAATTACTCGGTTTGATGGCCACCGAAACGATTGTGCATGCAGGTAATTAGTTTAGTATTATTAATTAATTTTATAAGAGGCACTTCCGGTGTTGTTAGCGTGGGTTGCCATGGCAACCCCTCTTTGGATTAAATCTTGTCATTAACCGTTTTCTAAGTTTAATTTTATATATTTCACTCTTTTCGTTTTTTTCATTTGTGCCTTTTATTTCTTTAGAAGTCTCCCTAAATAATTTAAAAGTCTTATTCGTCACCCGCAATGTCCATTGTGGAAAGGCTGTGTAAAAACTGCAGAAAGGTTGAATATTTCACAATAAAATTAAATAAATATATTAAATACATAATTAATAAATTGATCTGTGAAAAGCAGATGCGCACACGGTCAAAGACGACATGTTTATTTATTTATTATTTTTTTAACGCCCGGAAATATCTTCCGATTTCTCATTAAAGGGTATATGTTTTTACAAAAAGAAAGAGATAATAAATAAATAAATAAAAATGTATATTTATGTATAAAAATAAGTAAAAAAACTAAATCCATTTATATTTGTGTAGCAAAATAATTAAATAATTATCTACGTCCATATATGTATAAAAAAATAACTATCTACAGATATTTTTAAAAAAGCTAAATAAATAAATAATTATTAAAAATAAATAGGGTTTGGGGGGAGGAAATTATAATTTTCTTTTTCTGGCCAATCTGACCTTCATGGATAAGGAAATGGAGGAAATGGCTGCCTTTAATTATTTTTATTATTAAATATTTGTTTTATATTTACTTTATTAACATACTGTATATGTGACGGGTTGGGAAATAACGTAGGGTCCCGTAACCCGTCAGGTTAATAGGGAAAGGGTTACAAATGGGAAGAGTTTATGTTGAGGCAGACTGAAAAAAGTTTACACTTATATAATAATTTGAAATGAAAATAAAACTTTTCTTTAAAGAGTTAAAACATTTCATATATATTTATTTTATATCATTAAAATATAAATAAAATATAATTTACTATAACAGAAAGGTTACATTCTTCAGAAAGAAGCTAATTAAATAAATAAATAGAGCAACAGAGAGTTTAAATGTTTGGCATAAATAAATAAGAGAAAAGTTATTAATGACTCGTCCAACCCGAGAAGTGTTCTTGGCTGATGGAAACCGTGTCGGTGGCGTCTCGTGCCACGTCTCGGCAAATCCTCCCTCCACGACGCCGCAAATCCCACGTCAACGAACACTGTTCAGCCCAAAATGATTTTGCTGAACCCGAGCGGAAAATTAAACTTAATTTCACGCGAGGAAACAAAAAAATTATTTTTGCCTGAATAAAACAAATTTACATGTTTTCTTCGGGTGAAAACTTTTTTATTTGTTTCCCCCCTCACCCCCCCCCCACTTTTCGGTTTTTCCCTTCTTTTATTATTATTTATTGGTATTCTTTGTTATTTCATAGTTTGCTGGTTTCTGTTTGTCGTAAACGTTTTGATTTAATGCGTTTTCTCCTTCGGTTCTTTTATCTTTGGCGAAAACATTTTTCACGATCATTACCTTTGCTTCTTCTGCTTTGTCTTTCCCTCCTTCATCCACGTGATTGCACTCACCGATCACGAATTAACCATTTTTATTCCACTTTGAAGAAAGAAGAAGCCACAAAACATATTGCGGTTGAATCAGTGTAAAAAATTCTTCTCTTCATTCTGAAAGATCGAAAATTTGCCATTTATTGGTTGCACATTGGCTCACCCTAACATTCTCTCGAAAACTGTGAAAGTATATAGTAGAAAAAGTTTAAAATTCACGGGAAATGCAAGGAGGAAGAAAAAGAAATGAAGAATAAAAGACAAGCTAAAGGAGAAAGTAAAGAAAAGAGCACAGAAAAAAGAAGAAAACAGAAAAGCAAACATAAGACAGAGAAGAGAAAAAGAAAAAGAAGAGAGTACTGTATAGCCAACGGCACGTGTTGTTCCCAAAGAAGAGAAGAGAAGAGAAAAAGGTATAGCCAACGGCACGTGTTGTTCCCAAAGAAGAGAATAGAAGAGAAGAGAAGAGAAAAAGAAAAAGGTATAGCCAACGCCACATGGTGTTCCCAAAGAAGAAAAGAGAAGAGAATAGAAGAGAAGAGAAAAAGAAAAGATAAAAGCCAACGGCACGTGGTGTTCCCAAGCGGTCACCCATCCAAGTACTAACCACGCCCGATGCTGCTTAACTTCGGTGATCGGACGAGAACCGGTGTGTTCAGCATGGTATGGCCGTTGACGGTGTTTAAACTCATACATTGGAAATATAACGTTCGAATCACAAATAAAAGGTTGGAAAAAAATAAAGCCAACGGCACGTGTTGTTCCCAAAGAAGAGAATAGAAGAGAAGAGAAGAGAAAAAGAAAAGCCAACGGCACGTGGTGTTCCCAAAGAAGAAAAGAGAGGAGAAAGAGAAAAAGAAAAGATAAAAGCCAACAGCACTGGAAGATAGAATAGCAAAGAAAAAAAAAGCCAACGGCACGTGGTGTTCCCAAAGAAGAGAATAGAAGAGAAGAGAAAAAGAAAAAGAAGAAGTACTGTAAAGCCAACGGCACGTGGTGTTCCCAAGCGGTCACCCATCCAAGTACTAACCACGCCCGATGCTGCTTAACTTCGGTGATCGGACGAGAACCGGTGTGTTCAGCATGGTATGGCCGTTGGCGGTGATGGTGAGTGGAATGAGTGAAGTTGAGGAGAAAGAAGAAAGAGAAGAAGAAGAGAAGAGAGGAGAAAAAGAAAAAGAAAAGATAAAGCCAACGGCACGTGGTGTTCCCAAAGAAGAGAAAAAGAAAAGATAAAAGCCAACGGCACGTGGTGTTCCCAAGCGGTCACCCATCCAAGTACTAACCACGCCCGATGCTGCTTAACTTCGGTGATCGGACGAGAACCGGTGTGTTCAGCATGGTATGGCCGTTGGCGGTGTTATCGGAGAAGAAACGCGTATTTAGGAGATTATAGAAAAGGTGGAATTTTTGTAGAGCGGGCATAATGTATAATAATTTTGAAAAAATTTCGTTTCCCACCCCTTTGGTTCCACCCCTGAGACTCTGTCTCTTGTGAACAAACATAGTGGGAGTGTATTGAGCAAACAGTGTTTTATTGTTTACAGAGCAAAAGGAAGGAGGGACTCAGCTGAAACTGATCATAGACTACAGAAACAGCATGCAGGCTCTGTTCAAGCCGATGAGGTAAGAGCTGAGTTGATTGGGAAATTGGAGACGGGGGTTGCACATGTGCGGCCCCTGCACCCCCGCAGCCCCATCCGCCCTCCAAGGGGTTCTAGGTTTTCGTCTCATTTATCTAATGAATTCTCCGGTTTATTAATTTGCCTTCTCGCTGTTTCTCGGTTCAGGAGGGTTTTGGAGGCGAGTTTTAGGCAAAAGTTGAGTGTCTGAACAGAGATTGGTGGGTGAAGGGATGAAAGCGAGAAGAGATGTATGAATGTAATTAATGACTTGGACTGTGTTAATGGGGAGAGACTCGAAAGAGAAAAAGCAGAAAGGAATGTTTTCTTCTGCTGTCGAAAAAGGATTTCGCCGTTGGGGACATCCCTTAGCGCAACACCCCTTTGCGCCCCCGTTCATTTGAATTTCGATTACTTTTTAAATAAGTCGAGTGTGAAAGACGGGCTGACGTTGGCCTGCCTTTTCTCGTGAAAGGATTTCAATTTTTAAATCGGCGGAAACAGTTTTCGCCGTCACCGGAAACACAAACGGGAAATTAAATGAAATATTAATAATTTTCCTTCGAAATGAGTTAAAATGCGATAATCGGCGGCCATTGCGAAAGAATGATTCTTTTGCTCTTTTTTAACCTTTTTTTCTTTTTTCCTTCTTTCCAATGTTTATCTTTTCCTCTTTTCTTTATTTTTAATTTTCTTCCTTTTCTATTTTCTTTTCATTTTTTCTCTTTCTTTTGTAATTTTTTTTATTTTCCTCTTTTGAGCCTTTTTTCCTATTTTACTTTTTCAGTTTCTTCTTTTTCCTCTTACTCTCTTTTTTATTTTCTTCCTTTTTACCCTTATCCGGCCTTTTTCTTAAACGTCAACTTTCTCAAGTACTCGATCGCCTTCGGATGAAGTAAAGCAGGAAAATGACTGTTTTCATCGATCACAAAACAGAAAGTCAGCCCCACTAACGAGATTTTGGGGGACTTTCCAACCCCATCTTTCCACCCCCTTTCCTTTTCTGACACGACTTTGAACACATCTTCAGCTTCACACAAAATCAGCGGTTCTCTTTCATTTCATTACCTTTTAACTAATTCAAAGGAAACCTTCCGCCATCGACAGCCTTTCCATCTTTGAGGCATCCACTCTCTCTCGTGCCACTTTCCCACTTTCCCACTTAGTGGGTCCCCCTATTGCATCACTCGCCCCCAGAGGATGAATAGGGTCCTATTCCGCCACCAATTGCACTCATTATGGCGATTGTTTTCCTTCGTGGCTTCCAAAGATGCAATGTTTCATTTGGGTCGGTCCAGCCGTTGTGCAATGTCTGTTTCAAGTGGTTTGGTCGTCGGGGGGTGGTGGAGGGGAAGGGGGGGAGGGGGGGGGGAATTCAAAGGTAGGAAGTTTAAATAAAATTCTTTCGGGGACAAATTTAATTACTCGGGGACATGGCCACTTGTCATGATCAGTTTGTCCGTTTCTGATTAATCCAATTATTTTGTTTATCTCGTGAAAGATTCCGCATTTTAAGCAGTCGCGTATTTGTCCTTTTATTAAGAGGGGTTGTGTTCCTTTCCCTTAAATTGTGCACAATTCTGGAAAATGCCTTCGGGAGATGGAGAAGGAAGTGGACGACATCAGAGAATTCACACTCTGTGCCCGTTCCAATGAATGCGTTAAAGACGGCGACTTTCCTTACATCGTTACATAATTTTATACTTTCCTCCGAACTCTTTACTCATTGTCTTTTTATTTTAATTTAGTTTTTTTATTGAAACTTTGATGGACAATTTTGGCCCATGAACAGTGCCGTATTGTAGAATTGGCCAAAATTTTATGATATTTACGTCATCTGATTCGGGAGATTCTGAACTTCCTCATCTTGTATTGTCTGATCAATAATTACCTGAAATTAAAGCAGATGCGTTCGAAAGCTTGACTTTCCATCAGTCAAATAAAAGTTTCAAGAAAACGTTTCAAAACTTCTTGCCTCGGAAAATCTTCTCGTGAAATTATGGCAAGTACGGGATTTCGATGGAAGCCGACACATTCAAGTTTCTTAATTTGTCTGATTTTTGCGAAAGCTTCGGGCTTTTCTTTCTGCTGTTCGAGGTGATTCAGATTCGGTCATCCCACTTGATTTACGGCCGCTTCTCAGCCGGTTGAGGCGATGGAGGACGACCGCGGTGATAAAACAATTAAAAGCGCCTCAAAGTTGAAATTTACTCTATAAAATATTCTTCGCGTCGACGAGTCCACTTTTATGAATTTTTACCAACGAGTTGATAATAAAACTGATGAGACATTAATGTCCGATGCGGTGTCCTCAATGTCAGTGTTGCCCTTTCTTGCGAGTTTTGTGCTTGTGCTTACACCTGCTTTCTCACGCTTAGTGCATCCCTACTTGTCATTCTCCCCCATTCATCAAACGCCATTGAATCTCTCTCTCTCTCTCTCTCTCTCTCTTTCCCAAATACACCCATCACCCCAAGTGATAAATCCCCAATCACCGTAATTGATTAGCGATAAAACATTCTTGGATTGGTCACTAATTAGAAGCTGCCTTTCAAAGGGTCCACTCGAGTTTTCTTCCTTCCCCCCGCCGAAGGGGCGAAAGGGTGCAAATGACGACACGTAGTTTGCCTCCTCCCCCGTATTAAGAGCTTACATCCCCTTTCCACCCCTTCGCCCTTCTGCGAGTGGGACGTAACCAATTCCCCGAATGTGATATTTGAATTTCTTTATATTTTCTTTTTCCGTGGGGTTCGAATGGGTTGATGTGCAACCCCCTTCGCCCCTTATTGACTCGGTTCGAATGTGATAACGTGTCACCCGGATAATGGATGATGCGTCGCTGGGAATTAAATATAATAATATTTTATAATATATACGGTATGCGCGGAAAATGCTTTGGATGCAGACGAGCAAATGAAGATCAGTTTTGGTTTCAACCCCTATTTGTGTTCCTCACTTTTTAACACTTTCCCCCATTTTTCCCTTTTCGTTTTTTATTTTATAATTTTTCATTTTTTACCTTTTTTCTTTTATATTTTCTCCTTTTTTCGTTTTTTCAATTTTCTCATTTTCAGCAGTCTTTCATTTCTTCCTCATTCATTTTTCCTCCGTTTTCTTTCCTTCTCTCTTTCCCTCCTTAAGGCAGACAACACAAAAAAAGAAAGTAAGGAAATTTAGTGTAGCTTTTGTCGGGACACAAACCCTCATTTTCCACCCTCGTCTTCCGCTTCCTCCCTCAAATCCCGAGGTAAACAATGAAATTTGAAAATAAATTACAACCAGACGACGAGTCGAAAGTCGCCGGCGTCACGGACAAACTTTTCAAGGGAGAAGAGCTCGATCGGCAGGTTCTCCCCCCTTCCGCCCCCTTCCGCCCTCTTCCGCCCCTCAAGTTTGATTTAATTTCATTACTTGTTATTTCTGACTCCTGTCGTCTCGTATTAATCACGGCTTTTGCTCTTCTCCCCTCGCGTCGCCATCTTTCAGGATTTGAACGGCCATAGAGAGTGAATCGCTGATGGAGTCACTTCCGTCTAATAATTCGAAAGGCGTCTTATAAACATTGTTCACCGCGGCAAAGACGCCTTTTTCGATCGCCATTCATAATATTTTAACGTGCAAAAAATGGGTTTTCATCTGATGTGGGCAGCAGTAGACGGGATTTGGAACTCCCATCAATGAGGGTTGGTTTTTTATCTGATTCTCCTCCCTTCGAGAGCGAGCCGAGAGGGCAGTTGAGATAAGAGACGGTGAAAGCATCATCATTCAGATTGAAGAAGCCGATTAGGGAAAATAATAGGAAAGGGTAAGAAGAGCCTCATGGAGAGGAGATGAGAGGGGGTGAAGAGAAAGGTTTTCCAAATGCTTTGACTCTTCTTAATCATTTAAAAGGTGGAAGATTTTTGGGGAAAAGCGGTCTGAACGATGAGCCTTCCGGCGCTGTTATCAACCCCCAGGCGATGATATCGACATAAAGTCTTGTGCAAATTGAAAGCTAAATTTGCAGTCCATAGAGTATGAAAATGTCGGTGTTTAAAGACGTTGCGGCAAAAGATTTGTATTTGTTCCTTTCTTTCGTCTTCTTCCGAGGAGAGAGAGAGCGAACGGGAGAGAGATTTGAATCTTTCCATAAATCCAGAAGCGAAATGCGGACGGGAGGGAAATGAAGGCGTCTCATCTCGCACTCAATTGATATTCCATCAGAGTAAAACCTGAAACCGAGAAAATGGCGGAGAAAGGTCATTTGCATTCATAACTCTCATTGAGAGGATAATTTACGCGGGGAGAAATTTATCGTTCATCAAACGGATAAAAAGAGAAGAAAGTGAATTATTGTTGCCGTGTGATCGCTCAATAATAATTTGCTGTCGCATTTTTGTAAACGACGTCATCTACGAAAATTCGTTAATTAATCTGAATCATTTTCTCAGTAGGCTGTAAATTGAGTCATAATTGACTTCCTTCAGTAGAAAAAAGAGGAAAAAGGGGGAAAGAAAAGAAAACAAGGAAAAGGGAAAAGCGAAAAAAGGAAGAAGAAGAAGAAAATAAAAAAGCAGACTTCCTTTTCACTTATTCCAAAAAATCTGTTCTCATTTGCACTTTTACGACAATTTGTTTGTCAAAGCTGCACTTTAAACATCGATTTTCCCTCGAAAGAAAAGAACCACATGTGTAATCGAAATTAAAGCCTAAAAAATCCCAGACATGAGATTTATTGGCGTTTGTTTGTTTCAGATTTCCCAGAGAGCAGCAAACTCTTCCCAACCATTTCTACTTCACGGATTTCGAAAGGCACAACGCGGAAATTGCCGCATTTCACTTGGATAGGTAACGCACCCTCCCCTCCCTCCCCTCCCTCCCCTCCCTCCCCCAAACCGCCCCTAATCGCAACCACCCTTCCAGGCTGCTCGGCTTCCGAAGAGCCATGCCCGTCACCGGCAGAAAGCTCAACATGACCACGGAGCTCTACGCCCTGGTCGAGGGGGACCTCCTCAAGACCTTCTTCGTCTCCCCCTCCAACAACCTCTGCTTCCACGGGAAATGTTCCTACTACTGCGACACCGCCCACGCCATCTGCGGCAACCCCGACACCCTGGAGGGCTCCTTCGCCGCCTTCCTGCCCGACAAGGAGCTCGCGCCCCGGAAGGTGTGGCGCCACCCCTGGCGGAGGAGCTACCACAAGAGGAGGAAGGCGCAGTGGGAGCAGGACTCCGACTACTGCTCGGCGGTGCGCGAGATAGAGCCCTACGACCACGGGCGAAGGCTGCTGGACATCATGGACATGGCGGTGCTGGACTTCCTCATGGGGAACATGGACAGGCACCACTACGAGACGTTCAAGGTGTTCGGGAACAACACGTTCCCCCTGCACCTCGACCACGGGAGGGGGTTCGGACGACCGTTCCACGACGAACTCTCCATTCTGGCGCCCATTCTTCAGTGCTGCCTTTTGAGAAGGACGACCCTCGCGACGCTGCTCAGGTGAGTGCCTTTCAATGCTCACAAAGAGAGAAAAAACTATGGAAAACTGTTTACTCTGTTCGGGAGTTGACAATTAAAAGAATAGATAGAAACCAGTGAATAACCAAAGAAAAGAAGAAGAGAAGAGTAAAAAGGAAGGGCAAGGGGGTGGTGTGTGTCAGCATGGTATAGGCATTGACATCCACGTCACCAAAAGCATTCGTTATAGCTGATATGTGGGAAAAGAGAAGCCAAGAAAAGGCAAAAGAAGAAAGAAAAAAAGGAGCGTAAAAGAAAACGAGAGGGCTTTGACACAGCGAAAGCTCATCGAAAATTCCCGTGTGAAAATAAAAAATAGTTTGTTGAAAATATTACATCATAAGCGACTCCGTTTTTATCAGAGCCCCATTTATTTACTTATTCGGTTTTCGTAGTCACTTTTCTGTTGCTGTCGCAATATCTTCTGTCGTAACTCGAAAGGAATTTCCAACCGACCAATCGCAAACGATTATGTTCTTTCAAATATGTTATTTCTGCTTCAGACTTTAAAAAAGGCTTTAAATAATAACGTAACGACAAATCAGCTGTTGGAGGAAGGCATCGACCTGATACCTTACCCAAAGGTTGAGCTGAACACAACCCAAAGACCGTTAAGAGATTCTATTCCCAATGGCCACCGGAAACCGCAGGACGAAGACAACAAACCGCACACTTTCAATAAAACCTGAAAGACAATGGCCGAGCTCATTTCCTGGGTCGGTTGCTGAACCTTGGGTCGGAGGGGATGAAAGGGTGTTGGGGGAAAGTCATGAAGGATGCGCAAACACGGCGTTTAAATTTCAATGAAAAATAAATGAGTGAGTGTCAATGGAATCTTTTGTTTAAATAAATTGCAAGAAAAGTTAACAATCGTCAGCCACTTGAGCTTCACTTGAGATTTGTTTACTTCTCGCGAGATGAAAATTTCTCAGTTTCGAACAAGAATTGTTTTCCTTTTGAATTAAGCGATTTCTCGGAAAATGAATTCGAAAGCACCGAAAGCTGCGGGTTAAGCAATCGCTAAAACAAATTCTGTGGATTCGGTTTCTGAAAGGGGTTGAAAAGTGGAAGGGGAGCAAATAGTTAAAAGAGTTGAAAAGGGAAAATGTTGTGTAATGAAACAGAGAAAATGGAGAAAAGGGTTGAGAAAATGAAAAGGGATGAAACCTAAAAACGCCTTAAACACAACTCTATAAGTGAAAATACATTGTGGACATTTTGAAGATAGAAATAAAAAAAAGTTTTTTTATGTGGAGTGGAGAGATGATGAAAAGTCATGAAAAGTCATGGAAAACGGGGAGATGAAAATCATCCGGGAGAGTTTTATAGTCGATCCAAAAGAAATAACGAGAAGAAGATGTCCTCCCGAAGAGAAGAAGCTCACGAGGAGACATTAATTAAAGAGAAAATGAGGAAAGTTTGAGGCCATCGGAACATGTTAGGCCTGTTTCATATTTTCAGAATTTAATTACATAAAATAAATTAAAAGTGAATTTACGAGGCAAAACTCAAAGTTTTCAACATCAACAACAGAACCGGTTCCCCCCGCGATTTCCTCCTAAAAATCACTAAATTATTCCTAGTCTTCACTCGGGGAATCAGCGATTCAGCAAAAGTCACACTTTCAATCTCCGCTCCCCAATCTTTCACGCTTTGTTGGAAATGGAAACCCCTCATTAGCTAAATTGACCGCTCACATAATCGGAAGGGGAGAGAGAGAGAGAGAGAGAGAGAGAGAGAGTGGAAACGATCGCAAACAAATCAGCGATTAATTCGATACAAAACCGTCCATTAAATCTTTCTGCCAAATAATCGCTTTTCTCCTCCATGAAAACTTCACTAAATTAGCTGAATTCACGAAAATAAATACGGCCGACATCGGAATTTATTTGTGAGAGATGACAAAATGAACAGCCACCGGAAGGCACATCTACCGGATAGACTTCCCTCCTGGCCACAGCTGAATTGCCCGTGAGCACATGAAATCAGCAGATGGCCGTCAGCAACACTTCCACCTGCCCCAACATCCCCAATCCTACAGGAATCATTTCTCTTTCAATGTGACATTATCAACATATCTTCAAATCAATGAGTTCAAATTTTATTAGGGAATTACGCCCCCAAAACAATTACCTAATTGTTTTTTTGCAATAATTAATGTTTAACACATTAATTTATTTTTTACTCTTAAGTAACTGAGTTTTTGCCTTCTCACTCGCCAACGGCCATACCATGCTGAACACACCGGTTCTCGTCCGATCACCGAAGTTAAGCAGCATCGGGCGTGGTTAGTACTTGGATGGGTGACCGCTTGGGAACACCACGTGCCGTTGACTATACTCTTTTCTTTTTCTTTTTCTTTTTCTCTTCTATTCTCTTCTCTTCTCTTCTTTGGGAACACCACATGCCGTTGACTATATTCTTTTCTTTTTCTTTTTCTCTTCTCTTCTTCTTCTCTTTCTTCTTTCTCCTCAACTTCACTCATTCCACTCACCATCACCGTCAACGGCCATACCATGCTGACACACACCGGTTCTCGTCCGATCACCGAAGTTAAGCAGCATCGGGCGTGGTTAGTACTTGGATGGGTGACCGCTTGGGAACACCACGTGCCGTTGGCTTTTTTTTTCTTTGCTATTCTATCTTCCAGTGCTGTTGGCTTTTATCTTTTCTTTTTCTTTTTCTCCTCTCTTCTCTTCTTCTTCTCTTTCTTCTTTCTCCTCAACTTCACTCATTCCACTCACCATCACCGCCAACGGCCATACCATGCTGAACACACCGGTTCTCGTCCGATCACCGAAGTTAAGCAGCATCGGGCGTGGTTAGTACTTGGATGGGTGACCGCTTGGGAACACCACGTGCCGTTGGCTATACTCTCTTCTTTTGCTTTTTCTCTTTTCTTCTCTTCTATTCTCTTCTCTTTTCTTCTTTGGGAACAACACGTGCCGTTGGCTTTTTCTTTTTCTTTTTCTCCTCTCTTCTCTTCTCTTTTTCGACTTATGTTTGCTTTTCGGTATTTTCTCTGTTTTCCTTTCTTTCTTTTCTGCTTTTTTCTTTCCTCTATTCTTTACTTTCTCTTTTTGCTTCTCTTTTATTCTTCTTTTTTCCTTAAATGAACACCTGCCTTTGGCCTTCTCTCCTTTCCCCAGTGAATTTTGATCTTCTCCCTATCACAGAATTTCACAGTTTTTGACAGAATGTTACGATGAGCGTTCTTTTTCATTCTTGTTTGATCCTTTCTTCTTTTGAATCTTCTTCTTCAACTTTGCATCTTTTTTCGGTTATCTAATAACATATATATTACCTAATCCATTGACAAAACACTACTTTATATTGTATACAAATGAATAGATGATTTTTTTTCTCTCGAAGACTTCATCCAAGCGAAGAAGAATAAATATTGTAGCCCTTTAAATCCGGCTTTGCTCAGGTTTGCGACCTCTGAGCTGAGTTATTCCAGGGGAGAATGAAATGGAGGCGACAGCGCGTTCAAAAGGAAATCAATTTTCGAAAGAAGCTTCCTTCTCATGGCCATAATGCAAAAGCATATTGGGGATGAGCCCCCGCGCCCCCATCGCCCCCATCGCCCCCGCGAATGAGAATGCCGCAAAGAAACGTTCTATTCTCATAAGTAAACATGAAAATGAAATAATGACTCGAAGAAAAGAGAGGAAAAAATTGATTTAAGAAAAAGAAATTCCGTCGAATTGACTTTTTGTGTTTGAAAGAGGCTGCGATTGAATTTCACGGAATCTTCCTCTGTTTTTCAATTCAAAACAAATAAAAAACGTGGAAAGCCGGCATTTTCCCGGATTTTCCCGACTCCCAGTGCCGCCTTTCCACTCGAGTTCGCTCTCCTCCCTTCGAGCACAGAAGGGTCTGCGACGTGAACGTCTCCTCTCTTGCAGGTACCACAACGGGCCCAAGAAGCTGAGCGAGGCCATGCGGGAGGCCATGGCGAGGGACCCGGTGTCCCCCGTCCTGTGGGAGCCCCACTACGCCGCCCTCGACAGGAGAGTCGAGATCATCCTTCAGGGAATCAGAGACTGTGTCAACAAAAGTGATACCAATGAAGTCATCGTCGACGACTTGTCCTAGTCTTAGCTGGTCGCTAGTTGTCATCCACCCTCCGCTCCCCAATGTCCTGCAGGAATCCGTGTCCGAACCTCTCCCGGAAACGGAAATTGGCCAACAGGAGAAGTAACTTCTGCATAGATTATTTCTTGTTATTTATTAAGGCGTTCTCCTTCCTTTTTTCTCTCTTTTTTCTTTTTTTCTTTGTTTCCTCTTTTTGTTTTTATTGTTTTTATCTCTACCTCTTTCTTTTTTACCCGCTTTTCCTATTCGTATTATTTTTCCACTTTTCTTTTCTTCTTTTTCTCCGTTGTTCCGCTCTTTGCCTTTTCTCGCTTATTTTTTTTCTTCTTCCCCCTCTTTACTGCCCTATTGTTTTCTTTTTCTAGTTTTTCCCCTCCTTTTCCTTTTTTCACCTTTTCCTCTTTCCCTCCCCTCTCCCCCAATCTCCGAAGGAGGACACGTCGTAATTTGCCTTAATGCAAATTCGTTTCGTATTGTTTATTTAATTTGTGATTAGTTTAATCCAAATTTGATATTTGGACGTCTGCCAAAGTTTTCGTTCAAAGATGACGCTTTAAATTTAGCTATAGGTAGAGAGAGAGAGAGAGAGAGAGAGAGTGTGAGAGTGAGAGAGAGATTATTTAAGAGAGGACGCGTTGTGGCGGATTCGGAATCGACCCTTTGGTCACTTTGCGCAGTGACGTCTCGGCCAACGTTTTCGGCCACTGCCTCGAGTCTTTTCTCATTTTTGGACACTTTTTGGAGAAATGGACTGGAATACATTGCTTTTATTCCTTCTTTTTCCCTCCTCACTCTAAAATAACCTTCGCCATGGCTTTGTGGAGCAAATCCGCTTGCGCCCCATCGAGTGTTCATCCGCGGATTGTTTCCCTTGTTCAAATAAAACTACAAAAGAGCAGGCAGGACCTGAAAACAAGTCGAGACTTCGCCGAGCAAAGAATGGCAAAGGAGAGGAGAAAGTACAATTGGACAAGAGATGGAGGAATCCTTTTCTTCTCGAAACGCAAAAGACTGTGCCTTCGTCGTAGAATAAGGTAAAGGTTGAACTCTTTCCCCGCCGACGCGTACGTATCAACTAAATAAATTGCGTATAACCTATGAAAAATGTAAACGTTTATATTTTTAATAAAGACAGTATAAATTGTTGGCTCGAGTTTGAATTTTCCTTTAGGCGGATGCTGTTTTGTCTTTTGAGTCAGCAGTTGGCAGCACTGAACAGCAGCCCACCCTGATCCCATTTGATCCCATTTTGCCCACCCTGAGGAAGACGAAGCACTGGAAAGAATGAGAAATTTTTTTCCTTTTTTCTGAAATCGTTCGGTTCCTCTTCGACCGTTAATTGGCTCTTTACCAGAAGAAATCGTTTCAACGATTCACCAGAGGAAGAACAGTTGCGGGCATTCTGGCGAAGAAAAGTGGCCGAGTCGCGGATGAGGGGTTCATTAAATTATTTTTTCCCTCATTTCGCCTTTCGCTATGGGATTTTATCCACAAAAACTCTCAACTATGAAATATTGCTTCTCATACTTTTCTGGCCATTATACGTATACAATGACAAATGCAAAAAAGCCTCTATTGATAACACTGACCAACAAAATGTTCTCCCACCTCAGGAAAAAATAAAAGAAAAAAGTTTTTAAACTACAATCATTTACATTAAAAACGTAAAAGGTAAAAAATAAAAAGTATGTGCACACATTCATTCTTCTCTCGTTTTGTATATTAAAAAAGATTTTATTTAAATAAAAAATGGCTGAGTTCATTAAGTTTACAAAGCACGTTGTAGTGTGTGACAACACAAAGCATTCAGCCATCTTTTTTAATATACAATGCGAGAGATTAATGAATGTGTGCACATATTTTTTTATTATTTTTTACCATTTAGTGCCTTTTTATTATAAAAGATTGTAACTTAAAAAATTTTTTCTTTTATTTATTTTTTAACTTTTTACTCATGACTTTTAGACTTTTAGACTTTTAGACAAGACTAAAAAGTTAAGCTGCAATTACAGTTAACAAAAAAAACAAAAGGCAATCGCCAAAATATTGTGACGTCACATTTATTCATACCCCGGAATCTCTGTCACTGTTAAAAGATTTTCACCGTATACGATTTTAAATTGTTAATTATATCTTCTTAGCATTCCATTGAGCCACAAGCGTATATCAAGAAATGACGGCTGTCCTTATGCGCTACTCCTTATTTAATTCTTCTTCTTATTTTTCTTAGGCACAAACGTACAATGTTCGTTCGTTAAATAAAAGATTGTAAAAATATATTTCTAATCTTCATTAGCTCCCAGTTTTTTTAAAATTATATTTATTAATCCAGTCCATTTAGAACATGAATTGCTAAGTTGTACAATTGTTCAGAGTATGATTATAAAAGTACAGTATAACATCTGTTCAATGCTGAGAAAACAATTCGTTTTTCGCTACTCTCTGTCATAAAATCAGCTTTGCAATTTCCCCTTTTTATTTCAGCACAAACTGCTTTCATTAGCTGACAGCTCTTTTAATCGGTTATCCCAAATACATAATATAATCTCATAATGTTAATACATTAATAAAAATTCAGGGAAAAACTAATAAATCCAATTGGGAAAGTGGATTTCGGAGATTAAGGGGAGAGCCACCCCCGATCATCCCCGAGGGGAGGAGGGGATCAAGTCCAAAATATGAATCTCCCCTCCTCTGGGGCGGAGGAATCGCGTCCTGTTTCCCCGGATTTACCTCAAAACTTGTGAAAGCAAAAAAATAAGCAACAACGAAGGAAAATGGCGCTTCGCGGTAAATCAAAAATGTTTTCTATTTCCGGTTTGAAATGGAGTTTGAAAAAAGGTTTTTTTTATAAAAAAAAAACGGAATGATTAACGAGGGTACCATGCTAAGATCACTTTTGTAATTTGTAAATTATGGGTTCGGGGCGAGTCGCATTCCGGGAAATGATTTCTCTTTAATGCGGCAATTTGTGGCGTTTTCGGGGAAATTTCCTCGGGAGGGGGGAGGGGCCCTTTGAATTTTCTTTTTCGTCACTCAGACATTAAATTAACTTTTATGGAAATTTTCCGCCCGCGCGGAGGGGGTGGAAAAGACTAACAAAGTTTCCTCGAGGGGCGGCAACCGTTAAATGTTTTTCCTGTAAACGTCACAGGCAAACTGAAATGTATGTTTGTATGTCTGTCGAGTGTGCTTAGACGCACCATAGAGTATACAAACGCTCCATAGAGTGCGAAGACACCAACGAAGCGGAAGATATTATTGACTCAACGAGTAAAAAACCACCACGGTCAAATTGACTGAAAATTAAATTTTTGGAATAAATTCACAATGCGTCAGAATGTATTGATCATTTCTTTCTCTTTTCTTTACTCTTTCTTTCGTCTTTTCTTTCGTCTTTTCTTTCGTCTTTTCTTTCTTCCTCGTTCCTTCTGCTCTCCAACTAATCGCCATCACACTCAGCCACCGCCGTCTTCATACATTTATTGTTTCAGTGCGAAAGTTTCCGAAAAATGCCGACTCTAACCGAAGTCCCGAACGGACGGTATGTATACAGTATATATGATATCTGCGGCGAAAAGCAGAAGAGAGGAACTCGTTGGAAATGAAGAGTTCCCACTCAATGGGAGAGAATTTCTAAATTCCGAAAACAAATAGAAAATGAAGGAAGTGTTGGCCAAATACTCAATCAATATTAAGGCGGTCGATTGAAAGATCATCTTTGTTTGGCCGGCGAAAGCCTGAGAAAAGACAATGTTTATCTACGGGTTTTCACCTGCAGCGCTGACGAGAGGTGCACTCACTTCGTCAGCGATGTGAATTGAACGTCGTCCACAATTAATCGCATGGAAAAATGTTATCGACGTGGGTGTGACGCCGAATTAAATATTTTATTTAACGACTCACAATTAAAAATTGATAACCTCTGGAAAAGTCATTAACTTCTTCGGCTGATAAAAAACTAAATTGTGGGCATCCAATGAAAAACACCCCGATTAATTTCTGCATATAATTAATTACTCTGCCACTCCCTTGTCTCTGCCTCAATCTGAACAAAGTCACTCTTTAGAGATTTTCCATTAAAAGCAGACGATTAAATTATTATTTAAATCAGTGGCGGACTGGGGCTGAAGGCAACATCGTAATTATCAGTCATTACACAAAGAGTTGGCTTTTAAAGCATTTACTTCTAATTAGTCGCCGGATTCTAAGAAATAAACATATATCTGGAAAAATTAAATAAACATCTTTTATTAAGAGAAACAAACCTATGATTAATTTATTAAAAAAACAAACATAACAATTTACTCAAACAAACAAGCGTACAGATAATTTATTAAACAAACAACACTGGCATAGTTTAACAAAACAAACCAACAAAAACATAACTTATTAACACAAAAAGCGTAAATATTAATAAGATTTTTTTTAAATAAAGGAAAAATAGCGTAATTTATTAATACAAATACGGCCAGACTGATTAGTATTGCCTTTCTCAAATATTCCCTGAAGGGATTTTAAGTGAAAAAGTAGAAATTTCGGGGCCACTGATTCAAATCATCTGAATCACAACAGTAAACTTCTTTTCAGAAAATTCTACTTTTTACTCTGAAATTATCCGTCTGCTGTCATTTGCCATTAAACTGCGAATTCTGCTGACGACCGCCGATCACTGCCCATACAATGAAAAAAGGTATGTACAGGTGCAGTGTTTTCTAGTGAACATAATCACCAATTACTCAGGATTTGCATTATGAATCAGCTCTGCTTATCTCCTCACACTCATTGGTTGTTTTCCCGGGAGAGGCAGAGTTTGACGTGTTGTCCGTTCCCTGCAAAAGGGGAACCGAAAGAGTTTTCCCGGAGGAAGATCATCGGATTTGGGGCGCACCTTTGAAGCTTTACATTTCCACTCGATCACCGTTTCATTAATCTAACGCCTGTCCTGTTATCCGAGCCGGCGAATCTAAAAGGACGCCATGTTGTTCCTCGGGCGGTTGTAATCGAATGCCTTTTTCTGGTGAGGACGTGGGAATATTTTCCCGGGTTCATTTCCTTCGGGAGCTTTTTAACAACGAATTACTGTAACCCTCAGATTCGGTCTCGTTTTTCCCCCAATGATTTATTATTTCAATTTCAGTCTATTTTATTTGCGAAACTCGGCGCGGTAATAAAAATAAAATAAGTACGGCTCCGACAAAAGAAATCGTTTGGGCGAAAACTTTTAAATTTAGTTTTAAATCCTTTTCGGGCGAATTGCATTTCAGTTAAAATGACGATGAAAAATGGCGACGTTTGAAGCGAATTTTTTGCAAATTTTTAAAAGGCAAGAATTTTGTAATCGATATAATATTTTAAATTTAAAAGTTTTAAATAATATTAAAAAACTAAAAAATTATAAGAAATTATTAAAATAAAAAATTTAACAAATCCAAAACTCCTTTTAGGAAAACATTAAAAATTTGAATTTCGCGCGTAAAAATCGATTGCGTCACATCTCGAAAATCGATCGATCGGAAGTGCAAACAGCTCGCAGCGTCTTATAACAGAGTATTGTCAGCCATTTTGAGTGTTGACCGCTGCACCAGAGATTTGCAGTGAGATTTTACAAAGTGCTCCTCGATTGATGTACAGTTAGTCTTATTTTCTAAGTAATTATTTGAACTGATTCAAACTGACGGCTTTTAAAATGGGAGAAGATAACAAAGGTGAGAAAAAATCCAGAAATCCGGATTGACCGGTTTCTTTTGGGTTGTGTACTTATTGGAGAAACATTAAATTGGCTTGCTTTTTAGACCGAGATAGGGATCGAGATAAAGACAGGGACAAGGATAGGGACAGAAGGAAACGATCCAGGTCGCGTGATCGCAAGAAAAGGTCCAAGTCCCGCAGCCGTGATAAGAAGTCTAGGTCTAGGAGTAGGGAGAGAAAAGAAAGGAGAAGGAGCAGGTCAGGGTACGTACTGAATCCCCATGGCACATCCACAGCACTTCCTCTTGCCAAATTGAAAACAATTTCTTCGTCACAGTTCTCCCAGACGGGACAAACGAAGCAGCCGTAGACGTAAGCCTTCATTGTATTGGGACGTGCCCCCACCGGGCTTCGAACACATTACACCCCTACAGTATAAGGCCATGCAGGCCGCGGGGCAGATCCCGGCCAATGTGGTGGCCGACACCCCACAGGCGGCTGTCCCCGTGGTGGGCTCGACGATCACCCGCCAGGCCAGGCGTCTGTATGTGGGCAACATCCCCTTCGGGGTGACCGAGGAGGAGATGATGGAGTTCTTCAACCAACAAATGCATCTCAGTGGCCTGGCCCAGGCTGCAGGGAATCCCGTCTTGGCTTGCCAGATCAACTTGGATAAAAATTTTGCATTTTTGGAGGTGAGTGTTGGCTGCATTAACAACCAAATTGGAGTTAATATACATTTACATAATTTCCAAAATTGTTCTAAGACAGGAAGAGAAACAACCCACTCACACCCAACCATTCATATAGTTTAATTTATTTTACTAAATTTCTCACTAAAAATTACAGGTGAATTCTTTTCTTGTTCTTTTCTCCTTTTTTCTTCTGTTATTTTTTTCTCTCCTTTTTCTTTTATTCTTCTTCTCTTCCCCTTCTCCTTCTCTTATTCTTATTCTCTCCTTTTTTAATATTTGTTTTTCTGTTCTTTTATTGCTTATATTTTATTCTGTGATGAGATGTTTGAACAGTCTGTCTCTCTGTTAAGTTCCGCTCCATAGATGAGACAACCCAGGCAATGGCTTTTGATGGCATCAATTTCAAAGGACAGAGCTTGAAAATCAGGAGGCCACATGACTATCAGCCAATGCCAGGAATGTCTGAAAATCCTTCTGTCAATGTTCCAGGTATGTAAGATTTTGTTGTGGTTTGTGCATCCAAAAGAGACTGAAATGAGCCTTTTCTTTCTTCCAGCTGGTGTGATCAGCACTGTTGTGCCTGACTCACCTCACAAGATATTCATTGGAGGCCTCCCCAATTATCTGAATGAAGATCAGGTATGTCCTGTAGCTTTCACCCACCTGATTCTGTTTGAAATGCGTCTCAGTTCGTCTCAGTTCGTCTCAGTTCTGCAGCCGAACTGCACTCGAGAGAAGCGGCGAAATGTTCGCGTTCATTTCATTAGTGCTCAAAAGTATTCTGACAATACAAAATTTAATAGTTTCTTAATTAATTATTTTACTATGAGATTTTATTATTATTTATCGCATTAAAATAACAAAATATACAAATCATAACATTCTTGTTTAGTCTTCTGCTTTTCTTACTTTATCTTCTCTCTATTATTAGTTAATTAACTGTAGTATAATTCTATTGTTACTTTTAAAGATAAACTCTGTTTCGTCTGTTATATAATTAATATTTAATTGTAACAACTGTTGAAAGCCAATGAAATTTCACTTTGTAAGTAACTCTGAGTGGAAAAGCAATAAATTTTGTATTGCAAAAATACTTTTGAGCGCTACTGTATTTGTTAGTGGATTCATTTTTGTTGTGCCCACAGGCTCTGTATTTAGGTTTGTTTTTTCAAAATTGGGAAAGCCTTAAGAGAGCTTTTTTAGGATTGTATGAAGGAAGAATGCGTTTAAGTGATTGTCTCTGTAGCTGCTGCTGGCTTTTGAGTTTAATTTCGGTACAGGGTTTAGGTTAGTCGGGATTTGAGGCGGCAGACGACGCGCGGTTGCTTTCCCGGAGGGCAGGTAAGTGCTGACCGGAGAGGAGATCATCTGCACTTGAGGACCGTCAAGTTTCGCTCTTTTTTCCAGGTTCTTTTTGTTTTGGAACAAGGGGTGTGCAAACCTTAGAAAAGGGGTGGACGAAGGGTTGAAGCACGTTTGCACAAGGGGTTGCACATCCCGTTGCAGGTTTTAGGTCGATCATTTATTTTTATCCGTTGGCTGATAAGGTGGAAACAAGACGTCCGAGATTTTTGTTTTTTTTTCTTTCTTTTTTTATATTTTTTCCACACAGGGTTTTTTTAGCTCGCCTTTTCGCTTCGTCAGAGCGCGCGCCGGCGAATATTTCCCCGGACATGACACCTTCCTTTGGTCTCTCTCTCTCTCTCTTTCTCTCTCTTTTTCTCTCTCTCTCTCTCTCTCTCTCTCTCTCTCTCTCTCTCGCTCTCTCTTTTTTTACAGCTGAAAACATCCCTGACATTTTTTTTTCTTTTCCAGAAAGTTTTTTTTTCAGGGATTTCTTTTCAGGTTTTTTTTCCAGCTTTTCAAATTACAGAAAGTCCGACCGAAATTATTAATTAAAAAGAAAAAAAATAGGGAAAAATGAAGGAAGGTGTTAGTTGGGTTTTTCTCTCTCTTTGGGGGAGGGCAGGGAAAAGTTGAGAAATAGAAACACAAGGGCGGTTGGGAGATGGGGACTTGGTTGGGTCGGAATCAGTGAATCCGGGTGTCGATGTGAGGGCAGACCCGGATTGACTGAAGAGGAGGAGACCCGGATTCACTGATTGCTGACAGATAAGCACAAAGGCAACATGAATACTGATCAGTACGTCTGTTTCCCCTTTGTCACAGCCAAAGGCGGCTCACCCCGGCGTCTTGGTCCAAGTGTGGAGGTTCTGTTTGGCTTCTCTTGTTGTTGTACTCTCTCCTCTAGTCAGGCAAGTTTTATTTTTTCATACTCAACAGACTCGATGCCAGGCTCGTTAGAATAACCAATTTGGAAAACGGACCGTTGCGTCCCCGTTTGGATTTGGATACTTTGGAGAAAATGAGTCACGAATCTCTTTTCTTTCTTCTTTCTCTTTGTGTTTATCTCTTTCTTTCTCTATCCCAAATACAGGACACTGTATTTGACTCTTTGTTCTTGTCATTATTTTTCTTAACTTTTATTTCTCTCTGCTTTTTTTTTCTTTCTTAAATACTTTTCCCCCTCCCAAACTCACTTTTCTCGTGTAGTTTTTGATTTTATGAACGCATACACAAAATGTTGATGCATTTTGGCCTTTTTAATTATTTCCGACAGTTGCGTCCGTATCTGACATAAAGAAAAACGTGAAAAAACAAACAAATACGAAATTGGTTATTCTAGAAACTGATTGAGTTTGCAGAGCACCAAAGGCAATCTGAAGCTCGCCGCTCCCGTCCTCAGAGTAAGTACAAAGCCAACACACACACACACACACACACCTTCGGTTGCTGACTGGCTTTGCGACTCCTCTTCCTTTCCATCCCCCACAACCCCATCGCTCACTCCTCACCACCAACTCATTCCTCGTTATTTTCTTTATCGTTGTCTGTTGCTTTTAGCTGAAGGAACTCCTCATGAGCTTCGGCCAACTGAGAGCTTTCAACCTCGTCATGGACTCCACCACGGGACTCAGCAAGGGGTACGCCTTCTGCCTCTTCGTCGACGTCAACATAACCGACCAGGTGAGCGAGCCACCCCCACCCCCACCCCCACCCCAACCGACCACCCCTAACGCCCCTCTCTCCTTCCAGGCCATCGCCGGCCTCAACGGCATGCAACTCGGAGACAAGAAGCTCATAGTGCAGAGGGCGAGCGTGGGGGCGAAGAACGCCGCCCTCGGCCAGCAGGCGCCCGTCCAGATTCAGGTCCCGGGGCTGACGGCCGTGGGGATGTCGGGCCCGCCCACGGAGGTGAGCACCCGGGGAGGCGGGGGAGCACGAGGAGGCGGAGGCGGAAATGAACACTCGCTGTTGCAGGTGCTGTGCCTTCTTAACATGGTGACGCCGGACGAGCTCACCGACGAGGAGGAGTACGAGGACATTCTGGAGGACATCAAGGAGGAGTGCAACAAGCACGGGGTGGTGAAATCTCTGGAAATTCCGCGGCCGATACGGGGCGTGGACGTGCCGGGATGCGGGAAGGTGGGTGAAGCCTTTCCTTTGGCTCAAAGGAAAGTCGGCGCGCGCTGAGCCCGTCCTCGGCTCTTTCAGGTGTTCGTCGAGTTCAACTCCGTGCTCGACTGCCAGAAGGCGCAGCAGGCTTTGACGGGGCGGAAGTTCAACCACAGAGTCGTCGTGACGTCATACTTTGACCCCGATAAGTACCACAGGAGGGAGTTTTAATGGGATATTGACGGAATATTGACGAACGATCCGTAGGATTAAATTGAGAGGTACACTTTATTAAAGTTTACATTAAATGCGATTTAAATGGCGAAGTCAGACTTCGGCTTCCGATCGGGCGACTTTGGCGAATTTGGGACCTCTGATCAAATCCCCGAGGATTATTTTGTTGAGCAGGAAGTAGATTCCGCCTCCCAAAACGAGGATGAATATTCCGACGATTGTGACGACCGCCCACGCGGGGATGAGCGGTTTTTCTGGAAAGAGAAAATAACCTTTTATTCCATTGCAGATGAACACATTATTTCTTCAACATCCAAAAGAGGAGCAGCGAAACCCCGTTAGAGGCAGATATTTTAGATAATTCCTAACACTCAGAGAGAGAGAGAGGATTTCCGGGTGAGAGCTCTTCTTTGGTGGCGTTGGACTCGGCTTTCATACCAAAGAAGTTTTGTCCGGGCGATCCCGGAAATCAGAAGAGAGCGAATCCCCAAAACACCGCATAAATAATTTGTTTTTACTGTAACTAAGCTCCATTATAAATAATATTTTATATTAAAAAGGTCTCCATTTTGTACAGTTTTTCCTGAGAAATTGGGCATTGAATTCCTGAAAAGCTCAACATTGATTGATGTTATACTTTTATAATTATAATCTGAGCAATTTAAGCTTCTGAACTGATTTTGATTTGATTTGGGCGGACTAAATCCGGTTTTCAAAAGGAAAATTTAATTATTTTAATTTTATTTTGATGAAAAGTTTGTCAACTTACTGTAATATGTTCTCGTGATGACTTTTCTTCCTGTGAGAATAACTCTCCGGGATTCGACTTCCTCGACGAACAAAGCGCTCAACAGAACTGAAATCATTCAAAAGAGGTTCGAAATAAACGAGTCATAAGTAACTTCCAAATTGGGTGTTGTTTGTAAGCCCTGGGTCCATTTTACACAGTTTCTCTTGTGTAAATCGAGGGCTGTGTACTTTTTACACTCATTTCTATGAATTATAGTAATCGAAATGTGTCAATAAAAAAAATGAATACAGTTTACATTCTTATTGATTGCACCGAAAAGAGCATATCATTAAATAAATAAATAATTTTAGAACGTTTGGGCAAAAACGTGCGAATGTCGATTATTTTCAGATTTTTCATATTTATCTGTCGAAGTGAATTTAAGTCGAAGAAAAGTGCGAAAGACGTCACCCAAACCGGAAACAAAGAAAGAAATCGTTATCTTTTGTTTGATTTTTGAATCATCCACTTACGATGGGGACCCATTTTTTGGGAGTTGAATTCAAAAGCCCAACCCTATTTCAACCCCCAACCAAATAAGGGTTATTACATCAAAATCCCCACTGCAAAAGCACCACTTCAAAAGCATTCAAATTCCTTTCATAATATTGCGATATGCGCATTATTTGACAAAGAGGCCAAAAACGGACCGCAAAACATTATCTTCTCGAATTGCACCACTTACCCAAACCCAAAATGGCGATGCGAACATGGCGGGCTTCGAAGGCCATTTTCTCCTTTTGACACCTTCGGACGACCACACTGCGAGAGGACCGTGCGTGCACTGGGCGTCTGCTCGCTTATCTGGTGTTATCTCGCCCTCTTATCTACCTTGGGCTCACTCCACGCAGTACAGCTCCGACTGGGCGACGCCCCTCCAGATGGTCTTCACCTCCAGGTAGCAGATGCAGAGCTCGACGAAGAGCGAGAGGAGGAGGGCGCCGATGAGGGCGAGCACGAGCATCTCCCTCAAGGTCTTGTAGTACTCGATGGAGGTGAGCATGACGAGGATGCCGAGGGTGGTCGTGAGGGTGAGTATGGAGGAGGAGATGGCGCCCTGGAAGGGGAGGGAGTGAGTCTGTGCTGATGACGTCGGCGGGGGGACTCACCATGAAGTAGCAGGGGTTGCTCATCCCTCCGCAGCTGAAGCAGCTCGTGTGGATGACGAGGGAGACGATGATGATGAAGAGGGTGAGGTAGTAGGTGACGACGATGGGGAGGAACTCGTTCTCCCTCTGGAAGTAGGTGTCCTGGGAGAGGAACGTCAGCTGGATCAGGTGGCAGAGGACCTGGAAAATGGCGACACTCAACCGGGCGAACCTCACCCTCGGCACGAAGACACTCACCAGCTCAACGACCTTGACGATGACCCACGGCAGCAAAAACTTCTTGCAGAAGAACCTCTCTTTGCTGATGTACTCCATCGGGGGAGGACTCACCCTCGGGGGCTCGAGGAACTCCTGCCCGATGTCATTCACATCTTTGTCCGCCAGCTTCTTGACGGTGTCTTCGACGACGGTGAGTATCCGCTCCTTCTGCACTTCGCTGAGCACGTGGAACTCCTTCGTGTAGGACAGCATCTCGTTCTCGTCCGAGTCGAGCTTCTGCTTCTTGACGGGCACCTCCTCGTCCTCCTCCACCTCCTGGTAGCGCTCCCTGAAGAGCTGGATCAGGTTGCCGGGAATCTCCCTGCTGGACGTCTTCCAGCAGTCGCTCACGACGAAGTCCGGGCTGGAGAACACCCTGTCCCTGCTGGTGGGGCTGTGCCGCCGCAGCACCCTCGAGGGGCTCTGGAGGGGCTCTCGCGAGCGGGAGTACACCCGGATGTCCGTCTTGGAGACGCAGTAGGAGGGTTCCCTGCGGGGCTTGCCCGCGTCCTCGACGGGGTGGACGTGCGGGAGGAGGAGGGAGGTGCGGGCGAGGGAGGTGTGGCTCCTGCCGCCGAGGTGGATGGTCCTGGAGGAGGCGGTCGTGGGGATGCCCTGCGGGGGAGTGCCGTCATTCTGGAAGGGATTGCCCGTGAGTCCTCCCTTGGGGGGCGGCCGCAGATGGCCAAATCCTACCTGCTGCTGCATCCTTTCCACTTCCTCAGGAAAGCTTCATTTTACATTTTAGATTTCCACCGGAAGCTTTTGCTGTTCCATTTTGTTTACTTCGGGATCGAAGGGGAACATTCACACACTCTGTTGGTTGTTTAGCAGTGCCTTCTGCACTCTTTTCCATTTTTCCATTTTCCCACTGGACATTTTCAAAAGTGGGCTGGAAATTTATCTATATAATTAAGCGTTATAATTAAAAGAATATAATATATGTACATACAATATAATAATCATAAATTATATAACTTTTTTAAGGAAATACGGATTTTTGAAGAATGTTGTGAATTTTTTCCTCGAGTGTAGACAAAAAATGGGGAAAGATAACAAAAGGAACAGTTTGTGAAGGTCGTTTTAACAAAAAAAACTGTTTAGTTTTCTTACAATTTATTTATTGGTTAAAATTTACAAATGCGGTCATTCCAAACTAATGTACAAACACTTAATGGCAGTGGCCTCGCCTGTCATATCACAACGCCATATCACGACTGAAGGTTCATTTTGGCCGCCTCGTGACGAATAACACCGATCAGCTCCTGATTCACCAGGAATATGAACCTCAACCCCGCGATCTGCAAAGCAAAACCACCCTCACTCAGTGGACCTCCACCGCCCAACACACGACCACTCACCTCCACCACCGAGTTGTTGTTCAGTCTGTACTTGTTCCCCGGCAGGATGGGCCGACCGTCCACGTAGAATGGCCTCTTCCCCTCGCTCGACAGGAAGAAGTCCCCGTTGTTCCGAAGCCGGATTGTCCCCTGTCGCCGCGACACCTTCCCCGCGGGCCCCTCCAGGGCCAGGTCTATGTCCACGCTGTGGTCCTTCGTGCACCGGCCCACGGATATCTGAAACCGCCCTCCGCGTGACAACCCTCTGCCCGAGCACAACCCCCATCTCGTGACCAACCTCTCTGCTCCGCATCAGGTATCTGACCAGCCGTCCGCGCAGCACCGCCAGCGTCTGGTTGTCGAAGTCGGGAGTGCTGATCCCCGTCACGATGTCGACGAGGACCTGCCACCGGGAGAGCTCGCTCTCCAGTGTCCTGATCTCCTTCTTGGCCCTTCGGTCCGCCATCGCGAGCTCGTTCTCCAGGGCCTCGTCCCGGGGGTCGCCCAGCTCGGTGTCGTTGACGAGTTCTTCCGCGTCGGAGAAGTTGAGGACGAGATCCCCGCGGGGAAGACTCTGCAAAGCCAACACCAACTCTCAACGCCCAACTCAACACCTCAACACACACAACATACCTGAACACTTTGGTCAGGCAGCAACTGATACTGCTTGAGCAGCTGCCAGTGGTTGTAGAGACTCTTTGCTGTCCTCGTCGGGTAGAACGTCTGCGGATTGCTGTCGAGCAGAGTCTGCAGCATTTCCAGCGTGGGAGTCTCCGTCTGAAAGGGAATGAGGGTGAGAGTGAGCGGAAAGGGAGCATTTCCTTGAGGGCGGTCTCAGCACTCACGGATTTGATTGTGCCGAGGAGGTCCTCCTCTGCCTTGCTGAACAGAGCCTTCGCCTGGACGGAGGCGATCATGTCGGGATGCAGGTTCCTGATGGCGGCCACCGCTATCTTGGACACGATCGGGTCGTAGAGGAGCGCCTGCCATCTTTGCTGTATTTCTTGAAATGTGAAACGACACGAGAATTTCACTCCTCTTTCAACCATTCGCAAGTCATTGGTCTGGAAAAACAAACAGAATTTTGTGATGAAGGCCAAGGAGAAGGAGGAGAAGGAGAAAGAGAAGCAGAAGAACAAGAATATCATGAGAACTTTATCCAATTCTGAATGTGATCTGTGAGATTGCGTATTTGTCTTTGTATAAATATTTATCACCAAAAAGTGAAAATATAAGTATTAGTAATTCCACATAAATAATTTCTCATTTCCTATCAGACATTTTTAGTTTATATTTCAATGTAATCAATTTTCAATCAAAGTTAATATAATATTTTACTTTTTCTTCATTAGTTCATCATATATTAAAGAGTGCATTTAAAAGAAACAGTTTAACAGAGAAAACCATTTGTCAGCCACCTGCAAAACGCCAAGTGCTAAGGCCAAATCATCAGTGGGTTTCCAACGGCCCAAATCCTTCGTCGAGGTGGAAAATGAATGCCTTCCGTGCTTCTGTCTGCCCCTTCCTCCGTGCCTTTGGGATGAGGAGGGGGTTTTCATTTGGCCCACGCTGAGCTGCTTTCCCACGCTCCTGCGGGAGGCGACGGGGGTGGCGGGAGAGAGGGGTTGTGCCGGGTCGGCGGTTGCTGTCGTCGTGAGGGACTGTGTTCTGGTTCTGGAAGACTTGGATCCGCTGATGGTCGGTGTCGAATTGGAGTCGATGCGTGAGGAATACTGCACTAATTCGTCGTCGAATTTTCGACGTTTTATGGACCTCGAACTGCTGCGTGAGAAATGAAATCTCCGTGAACGACACGCAATAAAAATGTAAATAAATGCTTTTGTTTATGTGTACATACCTCCGCCTTTTAACCCCGGGATCATTTGAATCGAATCCGCTGCTCTGATCGACAATGACGCCCATATAATTGGTGAATGTGCTGTCATTTTCGAAAGTTTTATTACCCGAATTCAATAGTGACGTTAAGTTCTCCATAATAATGCAACTATGTGCACATTATTTATAAAAACAAATTCCTATTTTCCGCTATGTGATTTACGGAAAACAATATGGCCGCCGCAAAGGAAGTTTTTCCTTTGACGCAGGCATTTTGAGGGTGACGTTTACAAACACTCCGCGCCAAAAATTCAAAACAGAACTCAAGTTCAACTGTGTTTTCAACTGCCTTTTTTAAAAGAGAGGCCATAATTAAATTAAATAAATCAAGTTAAATTAAAGTTTTATTGGAAAATAAGATTTCATTATATAAAAATGTATAAAACACCTCATTATAAAAATATCATATAAATAATAAAAATATCTTGCGGGTGATGATGAACTAAACTCAGAATTGATTTAATCATAAAGCCTCGACAAGAACAGCGATCCCCTGACCTCCTCCGATGCAAGCGGAACCGATCCCGTATTTCGCCTTTCGCCTGCGTAATTCGTGGATCAGATGCGCGGTGATTCGGGACCCACTGGCGGCCAAGGGGTGGCCCAAGGCAATGGCACCGCCGTTCACGTTCAATTTTTCCAAATCCAAATCCAAGTCTTTTGCGCAGGCCAGAGTTTGCGCCCCGAACGCCTCGTTTATCTGAAACCACATACGAACGCAGATGGTATCCAAAATATCCAAAATATCCAAAATATGTGCAGAAACGACGGCCACTCACCTCCACCAAATCGATATCCTTTAAAGACAAACCCACTTTGGATAAGAGGGTTTTAATGGCGGGGGAAGGGCCAATGCCCATTATGCTGGGCTCGACCCCCGAAACGCTGTAAGCGACTACTCTCGCCAAAGGTTTCAGGTTGTTTCCTTTGACCGCCTCCTCACTGGCCAAAATCAAAGCTCCAGCCCCGTCACAAATGCCCTGGGAAGGAAATAAACTGGTGAGACAGGGCAATCGTCGAATGTTGGATTTGTCTTACCGATGCAGTTCCCGCAGTGACGACGCCATCTTTTGCAAAAAGCGCCGGCAATTTTCCGAGCTTTTCCTTCGTGGTGTCGGGTTTGGGATGTTCATCCACGTCAACACTCACATCTTTTTTCCTAATGGAAACCGTCACGGGGGCCAATTCTTCTTTGAAATACCCGTTCTCATTAGCTGGAATTCAACAAACTGTTATCAATACCAGTCAGCAGAATTAAGTTTCAAGTTTTTAAGCAACCTTTCTTCCAAAGTTGTTGGGATCTTAAGGCGAATTCGTCAGTGTCCTGCCTGCCAATGTTGAATTCTTTAGCTAATTTTTCAGCTGTGAGTGCCATGGGCAAACTGCAGTAGGAATCAATGAGGCCCAACCACAGAGAATCTTCAAAATCATAGTTGGTTCCCAGAACTGATCCGAATCTGATGTTCCTCACACAGAATGGAAACTGACTCATGTTTTCTGCACCTCCACAAACAACCACTTTTGACTGCTCTGTCATTATTTCCTAAAAAGTAATCAATTTTGTACTCAAATCCTGTTTTTATCACTACCATTCAGCTTTTCATCAATTGGGGCAAAACTAATGTGTTTGGCTCTCTTTAAATGATGAATGGAGACATAAATACAGTAAATATTTTTAGAAAACAATAGTCACACCAAATTGCTTGAGTTCACTGACCTGAACTCCATTAACAACAGACTGAAACCCTGAGCCACAGAGTCTGTTTACAGCATAAGCTGTCTTTTCCTTGGGAATGCCAGAATGCAGTTGTGTGTGACGGGCCATGTACACTCCATCCTTTGAGGATGCCTGCAACAGATAATACTCTTTGGGTGGCAGAGAAATGAGTTGAGCCATTTGGTGGATGAAAGGAGTTACCTACGGACGAGACATTTCCAATTATGACGGAGTCCACCAAAGCAGGATTGAGCTGGGCTGCTTGGAGGGCTGCTTTAACAGCAGTCACTGCCAGTTCGCATGCTGACTTGTTCAGGTACTTTCCGCCGTAAGTCCCGAACGGCGTTCGTTTTGCTGCTACCACAAAAACACCTGAAAACCAGCGTTTCTGTTATAAGTTGACGATTGATTATAAGAAAGGATTAATCTAATCCAAATAATGAAACAAAAACCTGTGTTGTTTCACGCGAAACATTCTTTCGTTTTTGTAAAGTAAACAACTTACCTTTTGCCAGTGACATTTTATTCCGTTTTAATAAATTTTGTTATCACACGAAGTTGTTGGAGTTGAGAGTGCGTTAATTGAGATCAAATTCCAAAGATCACGAGTACGTCATCACACACAGAAAAACACACCGTTGTGGGGGTTTCATTCACAATGAACGAACAACACTTCATTCAGCCGTTATTTCCAGCAAAAATACTAAAATAATCCAACGATTGGCAAATAAGACTCCTTAAATTGGGCATTAGAACAGAACTGCATTTTGATTGAAATTCCCCCTCCCCCAAATTGCCAAAACCCTTCCGCTCTTTGAAAAAAAACTTCTCCGTTCTTTTTTTTATTTAATATTCATAACGACTGTTCAAACTTCAATCCTTAAAATAAAACAATTTCAGTTATCAGTCTTTTACCTGCTGCATTTGACGAATTTTAAATTTTTAATTCTCCATTCCAGAGTTAAAGCTTAACGCATTTTCACAAAGGATTAACGGATAATCGACTTGTTGTCATGGCAACCCGTAACGGTTAAAACTAAGAGCGCCAAAAAACCTCAATTCAAAATGAGTCCTCATTCAAATAAACTCCTTTTGCGGGGTTTTAAATAAATTTTTAACAAATGCTCCTAATTCTGCAACTGAATCTAATTTTTGTATGTTTTTTTATAACTGACAAACACTTTTTGAAGAGTTTATTACAGTTAATAATATATACGTTAAAATACTCTAAATGTGCTAAAAACACTCAATAAATGATTCAATAAAGCGGACGTATTTTTAAGGGGTCAAAATAACCCCTGAGAGGAATGAAAATATATTTTGATCCATCGATTCAATTTTTTTTTCAAATTTCGCAACTTTTTAGTATTAAATAAAAACCTCAGAATATATTGATACTTACCTTTGTTGTTAAAATGATATCTTTTTCATCAAATATAGTGTATATTTTGAGAGTTTAAGCACATTTCTGTAAAGTTAATTAAACTGTAACCGTTGAATGTGAAGGAATTAATTAGGCTGCTGAAGGAAGTTATTTATGACTCTACTTAATATTTCTGGTTGCTTTCACATTTTCGCTCTGTTAAGGAACGTTTAATAAAAACATAAGTAATTATTAAAATCAATAGGTTTATTAAAAACATTTTTGAGTTGTATATGTCAGTTAAATAGAGCCATCGATAGAACACTGACTTAAATGATGATTTGAAAAAATATAGACAACAAAGTTGATTAGGATTGTTCGGAATACATTAAACTAATTATACATAATTAGATAAGAATACTCGAAAGGGTCAACAGGAACTACAGAGTAAAAATCCTAAACTTTACACATGGAAATACAATAACGGCGCCCCGTTCTACTTTTATATTGTATTGAAAGAACTGCGGAAAAGAGCGCTCTCTTAAACTTCTCCTCAGCTTTGGCCGTTTCTTTCGATTCTTTTTTAAAAAAATCTCATTTAAGGCAAACATTTACATCTAATCGTAAGCATTTTTACAAATAGCGGAACTTTTCAATGTCACACTCTGTTAAGGACTCATAATTTACAATTGATAACTGAGGAATTATTTAAACACGATTTGTATTAATTGAAAATACTCCTTATGTAAATAAATACAACGAGAAATTCACGTATTGTCAAATTGTATTGATTCGCCACCCCCAAAGGTGATAAAGTGATTACCAAAAGAAAAACGACCGTTTCGTTACTCTCTTTTCTTCCCTTTTACATTTGGTCCCGATCGCTTCCGCTTTTGTGCGGTGATCGAAAGTGTGATTTGCTGTGTTCGAAAATTAAAAACCGTTTAAAAACCCGCTGTTCGATTTTGTCTAATTTAAACACGGTGTTTTCCCGGCGCTCGACATTCACAAAACAACTATTTTAGTTCTAATATCTCACTCTAAAAATACTTGAAGAGATTTTTGTGACTTTGAACATGCGTTGTGTCTTACAACTAAAACCCTTTTCGTGTAAAATTTAGTTAACACACTTAAGGGGGTTTCACTCGAAAAGGGGTCAAAGACGGTTTCTGACGGGATGAGGACGATTTCAGGAAAGTACATAAAAACAGAAACTAGCTTTTCCCTATTATGACATAAAAGCAATTCTACTACAATCTGTCGGATGTGTTATTAAAAAACAGCATGAGAGTTAAAGGAAAATCAGTCTTGAGAGCTTTTTACAATATTTTTTGGAGTTTGGAGTTGTGCGCTCATTGATTACGCTCATCATTACCCCCCATTGCGCCCCCATTGCGCCTCCACTGCGCCCCCATTGCGCCCCCGGGCGCGACTAAGGCACCTCACAGCAACTCACTCAGTTGGCACCATCCTTCTGGCTCACCTCCGACCCCGCCTGCCCCGCCGCAACCCCCAACGGCAGCACGGGCTTCTTCAGTATCTGAGGCTTCTGCTTGATCTGGGGTTTGCCCGAGGGCAGGGGGTGGCTCGCGGGGCCGAACTTGAGGGGCATTTTGGGGGTGAGGCGCTGCTGATGCGTCACCGGGTTGATCACCAGCTCCAGCTCGGACTTGACCTGGATGATCTTCTCGGAGCTGAGGAAGCTGGCGAGGCTCTCCACCTCGGCAGACGCCCTCTCACTTATCACTTCACTGGGGGGAGCTTTCGTGTTCTTCTTCAGGGTGCACTGGTTCTGCTTGGCGAACCACTCCGCGGCGGTCATGTCCGGGCTTTCGGGGCCCGGGCTGTTGGCTTCGGGGGCGCTTTCCTCCTCGGCGATGGGTTTGTCCTGGCCGACGAGGGGGAGGTCCATGACCAGATCGGGGGTGTGCTTCTGGCGCAGGTCCCACAGGTCCTGGCCGTGCCTGGGGGCCGCGGGGGGGTCGATCGTGCCCTGGGACGCCGCCCGGCGCTGCCACAGCTCCCGATTCTGGTTGAAATTGTTCACCGAGTCTTTGGTGGATTCGCTGACGCTTTGGCTTTTCCAGTGGGTTTTCCTTCTGGGGGAGGAGTCGGGGGTTTTCGAGTGGGGTTCGGCGCCGTTGACTTTGTCGTGGTCGGGGTTCTCTGTTTCCGGTTGTGATGCTTCTATTTGCGTTGAAATCTCCGGAAGTGGAGCATCTGCGATTGAATCCTGGAAAGAATTTCAAATTTTTAATAACGATACTGTACAGTTGAGTCGTCCGGAAAATTCGTGTCGATTTTCAATAAGTATTTTGGGAAATGTTTCAGCAGTCTGAAAAAAGAAAATTTTTTTATTTGTCTCAAATATGGGCAAAAATTAATCGAACAAAAGTGCATTTGTATCATTTTATAATTTTATAATTTAATAAAAATATACTGAAACTAAAACTGTTTTGATTCTTTTTGAAAATCAACACGAACTTTTTGAACGACTCAATATTTTGAAAATTTTATATTTATATTTTAGATACAGTATATTTTAATGTTATGATTTTTATAACCTGGGCGATCTAAGAACATTCTTACAGATATAATATTAATTCAAAAACCCAAAGAACCTAACATACAAATTTTATGTTTTCACATGTTTTATATTTGTATAATTTTAACCCCTTTTTGGAAAAAAGTTATAATAAATCATTCTATTGTATCAATAATATATAAAAATTATTCTAATATATATTAAATATTGAAAAAATATTAAAATAAAAAATGAAATATTATTATATTAATATAATAAATTATTGTGAGAATAATAATTATTGTAAAAATGAAGCGAAGACTAATTCTTTGAGCCGTCTGTTACATATGGGCACTTTTTAAAAAAGAGGGAAAAAAGAAAATAGCTTACCTGAGAGCGTAGGATCCAAAAGCGAGGAACAAAACCACCACCGACATGCTTCCAAAGCGTAATTCTAAAAGTGGTAACGCTACAACAGCACTCACCTTTTGAGGTCAGCGAACGGCGCAGACAGCCACACAGAGGCTAAACGTACTCGGGAACCAACAAGAGAAAAAGAAAACGACAATTAACAAAAATGACAACACCAAATCCTTGTTAAATCACTTAATTAAATCACTTATTCGCGGGTGAGGGGTTGCTGGGGGAGGCCGGGACGGGGTGGGACGGGGTGGGACCTCAGCAACCCCAGAGCCATTAATTAAGCGATTTAATGTTTTGAGTCCATTTCGCGAAAACAAAGAAAAAAAAGACAAACTCAAAACGGAACTTAAAAGGGATAACATAAAACTTTGAGCGAATTCGGTTATTTCGGAGCTGAAAAATCCAAAATGGAAAAGTTTTTTAGATTTTTGTTTTTGTCGAGTTCTAAAACATTTCGAGGCTGACATCGAACACAAATGGCAAAAGCAAAAGATGAAACTAATATCGAAGCTTTTGGAAAAAAATGGAGAGAAAGACCTGCAATTTGGCCCAATGAATCTAAAATGGAGGCGATGATTCAAATCGATCATTTTAGACCTAAAATGGAAATTAAAAATTTTAAACTCACTCGGCTTTATTTATACTATAAACAAATATTAATTACAAATAAAACCGTTAACTGAAAAAAGTTTTCAACTGAATTTCAATGGGTAAAACTTTTTGCTAATTACATTTAGGCAAAGTGCCAAATCCATCAGCAAATTAAGAGTCAGCCATAATTGGAAACGTTCAACTCGAAATTGCTTCGTTTGAATCAGTCAAACACCGAAGTTATTATAATGTGTTACAACGTCATTACAACGTCATTACAACGTCATTACAAAAAGCAGTTTCTACAGTGAATAATTAGTCTTAGTTTTGAGTGAAGTGCACCTTTTTTGATATTTGAAAAAAATTCCATAAAAATGTTAATTTGGTTATGTCTTTTGGGGCAAAATTTGGATTTGACATTGGAAAGTTTGAATGAAACGATAAAATCAAACCCGAAGTGATTTAGCCTGGTTGGGTTGAATAATTAACACCCGAACACATAAATATATGAAAATAATATTTATTTGTATTGATTAGATTTATTATTTCACAAATGATACCGTTTAAAAAGTCATTCCAATGCTGAGATGTTACAACAGTTTATACAATCAGACGACACAACAGACAAAATGCAATTTCCCTGTTAGCTGAGCCTCATTCTCAAACTCTGATTACTGACTTTTCGACTTACAACAATCTCTACATTATGTACAACAAGTTTGGGTGGTACAGTGTCCAGGGTTTTCTGAAAACTCGCTCTCATCCACCCTTACCATTGAGGGGTTGTTAGGGAATGGCTCCCTCTGGCGTGGAATTGGAGTATAAATAAACCAACAATACCTGAAACTTTTGGCACTTCCCAAGGATGTTAATCACAGGAAAAAAGATAAAAAAGGCCAACTACGTGGTGCACGAGACACAACGAACTTCCAGGCAGTCCCCACTGCAGTTAAAAATGGCTACAAACACAACAATCAAGCAATACAAAACGATCAGCAAACTACAAAAAAGCATTCCGCTACAAAAACAAAAAAAGCATTCCGAAACAATTGCAACGACAGTCCGACCAAGGTAATTATTTTCCAATTTTAAATTGAATTTAATTACAAAAACAAAATACAATAAAATTAAAAGTTGGGTTTTTGGTGAGTTATAATTTCCACAGAAATACTACGAGAACTCAAATTGATTAAACAACCCTTTATAAAAAACAAAAAAAACAAAAAATTGGTTGCTTCCTACTTCCTGTTAGGAATGCTGTTGAGTAAAAACAAATCTGTTTCATAGAAATTTTCTCTTCGTTTCACAACAGCACACGAAATGGTTCCGCGTTAAGTATAACTGTTTTCGGAAGTTTTCTGTTGGCTGTTACAGTTTACAGTTTCTGCCTTCGGAGCATAAATTGAGCAGCAAAAGAGAAAACAAAACGAAAAGGGTTTGGCATTATTTCATTATAATACACATTTTCAAATTAAGTATAATTTATTTTATATACAATTTATAATAATTTAAAAAGCTCATATTTTTATTTGTTGTTTGATATTAAAAATATTAAAAAGAAGAAATTGAACTGTCTGCGTTGGTCATTAATTAAAAACAAAATTCTCTTTTGCTGACCACAATTACATTTGGCTCACATCTTTCGCTCATCAACTGTAAATCACAATGACAACAAACAACTTCCCACTCTCCGCCAGAAACCCTAAATCACTCTCGCTAAACTAAAGCCACAACAACGATTTAAAAACTATCCAAAAGAAGTTTCATATGAGTATTATCATCTAAACACAAATTCATTTAAAAGCAAACATTACTAAAGAAATATGAAACTTCCGTTTTGATAAAAGCACTCTCAGACAGTTGTTTCGAGTACCTCGTGAGCGGTGGTGAGCAGCGCGACGGGTTCTCCTGTCTTGTTGTTCCTCTCGGGCCAGTCGTTCCTGTGGTCGCCCTCCCCCGGCCAGGCCAAGGGGCTGACGCCGATGAGGGGGGAGTTGTGGGTGGAGGAGGAGGTCCCGGAGGAGCGGACGGAGTCGTTCGAGCTGGAGGCCCTCCTTCTCATGGACTCCTCGGAGGAACTCGACTTCAGAATGTCCGCCTTCTCCCTGTCCTCGTCTCTGCAAGGAAAATTCACTCAGTGGAACTCTATCGCTGACTCAACACTGGTTCAGTTGTAATGACACCGCAAACAGAGTTCTTCTTCGTAGAGATGCGTATCAGTTAAATAGCAATGAAACCACTCCCTGTGAAAGGGTGTAACAAATATTGTAAAGTTAATAAACTGATTCCCCTGTCCGGCATTATTGGGGAAGGGAACGAATGAAAAACTCGTGAAATCATTAAAGAACCCACACTCGGTTCGAAAACGCCAAATCAGCCGTCCAAAGCACTTTCAACGCAATGGGAATGCAATCACTAACCTGAGTGATTCTTTCCCTAAGCCTAGATTCTTTCCCAACCTACTCAAACCCTAAAATTATAAATCCGAAAAACCGTTAAAGGACGCAAGTTTGAGCCAGCTCCTCTCGCCGACCTTGTTGGGGTTCCCAAAGCAACACTTACTTTATCTTTAGGAGGATGTATTTGTCGGGGATAAGGCCTTCTTGGCCGTTAACGCTTCCCCTCCACCAGTCGTTCGACACTTGGGAATACAAAGTGACGTGATCCCCCTTCTTCAAGCTGAGTTCCCTGTCCGATCTGGCAATGAAGTCGAATTGAGCTGTAGCTTCCAAAACGTCCGACTCTGTCCAAACAAAAAATTATGTTCATAAGAAGGCGTTGCTGTATAAACTGTATTCTGTATAAGTAACGAATTTCCTCGACATTCCGCTGCTTACCGTCTTCTGAAGGATAAACTTCCGAGTCCAAATCTTCCTGTATCTGATCTGAAGGAGAATCTCCAACGTCACTGGAAGAAGAAAAGTTAATAAACAATGGAGTTCGTAACTGAAAAATAAAATTTCCGGCCACAAAGAAACATTACCATTCATCCGGTTCCTTTGAAATGTACTTCTCGTATAAAACAGTTCCAACATCCGCGAGGAATATTTCTTCGTTAAATAAAATTATATTTTTTATAAGTTCGTTAACTAAATTTTGATATTGAACCTGATCTTTCTCCTCAGGCACAGGAACCAACGTTGGACCAAAGCAAATGGCCAAATTATAGGGATCCATCATATTTTCGTCTGAGAATTCGGACAAACTGAAAAAACGAACAATTATTTGCAAAGAGTTGTAACGCTCATAAATTCATACATTTAATATATGCAATGACAACCCGGAAAGAGCAGGAAAAAATGAGGAAAAAAGTGAAATCATAATTTGGCCGATTCAAAAGCTCAAAAGGAAACTCCTCTCAATGGAAATAAGAAAAGTTGTTTAAGAGTGCATTCTCTAACAAAGAAGTTAAAATGGGTGAAAGAGTGAAAAGAAAAAAAAAGGATTACTTACTGATTCAAAAAGGCAAACAAGTATTTCATAACAATAACAACCGGTTTGGGGAGACTCTGAATGAGATCCCGCATTTTGGTGACGAATCCGTGCTTGGACTCCTCCTGAGCCAGTTCCATGAACTGTTCGAAGTAAATAATCGGGAATAAAGGTTCGCGGAGCTCCCGGAGGTAGAGCTTGAGGACGCCGGCCACTGAATTAATGTCGGAGGCATCCGTCACGTCGGCCAGGGGGTCCTCTCCCCTCTCGAATGCTTCTTTAAAATTGTTTATTTCTACCTGAGATCCAGAAACGCGGAAAATCCCCTGGTGGTGAAGTCCTGGAAATCCATTGTCATTTTCAGAGAACTCTATCACTAAATTACCTTCCGTAAACATAAAGAAATAAATAAAGTAAAAATTTGTATAAAATTTGAGTGAACGAGCGAGTAACGGCCAACGGTCAACTGTCACCGGAAATCACGTCCTGACCATAGAGGTCAGCTCTGCGCCGCCAGCGGCCGCGAGTACTCTATCACTGATTAACTCAATTAGGAAGTTTCGAATTGAGTTTCATTTGAACTGCATGAAAGCTCGAGTTCAACATAAAATTTATCTAACCGTTTCTTGAGGAAATAAAAAAACAAATAAACCCAGCCGTATATCAGAAAAAGTGGACAACGGCTTCCATGTTGACATTTCAACCCCGTGGATTCCCCTCGGGATGCAGGGGTGATCAATTGCTTTGTCAGTGGCAGTGGATGAATCAGCTCCACGTGAAATATATCATTTTTGATGTGAAAGAAGCCTTGATACGCGTATATATAGGACCGGCGGTTTTCAATCAAAGACTCGTCGAGTGGGCGTTGTTGGTTTACGGAAGTCATTAGAACGCCATCTTATCGCTACATTTAAGCGGTTCTACGCGATATCTTACCGTATAAATTAATTACGCGAATGCAACTCTTGATAATTAATGGTATTTCTTGATTGGTGGCCTCCAGGTACTCCTCCAAGCTCCCGCCGAACAGCTTCGGCTGGCCGTTCATCTGCCGGCCGATCCTTTTTCTCCTGGGCGGCTTCGTCTGAGGGAGGCTGCCCTGGCTGCCGCCCTTGTGGTTCTGCACCCCCGACAGCCAGTTGGGGGAATCTCCCCCCGCCTCCAGCAACGTGTGACGAATGTGCTCGTGCTTCGCGTCTAATCTCGCTATTCTACTCGTACCTAAAACGTACTCCCGGAATTTCTGAAAGGATAAATCCTTCTTTTAAAATAACTGGCGACGCTTGACAGATGCCTTTTCTGTTTGCTTCGCTTACGCTTAAATAAAATTCCTCAGTCTCTTGTCGGTCGGCCCTGAGTTTTATGGAAACCGTTTCAGGAGGTTTGCTGGCAGGCACTGCGTTCTCCCCGAAGTATTCGCTGCAGTCGTAGTCTTTGGCATTCAGCATCTCCAACAGGGTCGTTTCGGCAGTCTCAAGCGTTTTCCAAACTTCCTCGGATTCCGTTCTCAGTGAGGTTATCCTCTGCTGAAGCTGCATCAGACGAGCTTCCAACTCCTCTCTGAGTCCTTTCTGAAGTTCCGGCTCGGGGCCCTGCCACGGGAGACGCAATTCTCCTTTGTACTTTCATCGCCTCATTATTTACGGGGCGAAAAGAGAAGAAAAACAAACAAAACTCACGTCGTCGCCCCGAAGGCCTTGAAACTCGAATTTCTTTGGTATAGTGAACGCCGTGTGGTTGGACTCGAGGAACCGCTGCTTGTCCAGTCTTGAGTCGAGGCTCCCTATGCAGTTGTGGAGGTTGTCCAGCCCCGTCTGAACGGACCTTTCGAGGCCTTCCTCCGCAGAAATGTGCATGAGCAATGCTCTGGAAATGCAGTTATGGAAACCGAAGTCCATGCACTGGAAACATTCAAAAGTGGCACATGTGTCAACAGATCCATCATTTAACCCTTTCCTCCCACGTTTTCAGAGAATTTCACTTCCACTGCTGACTGCAACGCCTCATTTCGACCCGCATTAAAACGCTCTTCTAATTTTCGAGCGTAAACAATATATAATTCTCCGGCGTTTTTTCGTAAACAAAATTAACCCATTGACCCAATTCCAATTAAGAGCAAAAACAAATACATCCAGAACGTGAGAACCCTCAGAATGAATTCTTTTTTTTACTAAACACGGAAAGTTCATTTTGAACGTGACTAATCCCACGATGAAATAATAATCAGCAAACATTTGACATTTCGCTTGCGACGGCGTCATTGCATCCCATTCATATCTAACTCTAAAAGCCACACTTACGTCTATTAGGTCGGAGAGATCGTCCACAAAGTATTTGTGAATGGTTGTGTTGGATGCTTCTAAGCACAGCATGTACTCGTTGCGAGCTTTCAGAGCTTTTAGTTTGGCATCGTTGTACTTGTTCTTTCTCTGAAATGAAAAGAACCTGTTGAGGAACCCATCGGACAGTTCTCAATGTTTTGCAATTTCCTGACGACTCTTTTTCTGATTCAGCACAAATTTAGACATCTTTTCAGATTAATACAGGCGATTGAAAAGAGTCGAATTCTAGCGAATAAATATCAAACATCCTCCTGTTGTTTGTCAGATGTTACTTTTACACAGCTGTGTATATTTCAAAGGCAACTCTATTATAACAACAATAAAAAGCCGAATAAATAAATATAAGGAAAATGTCTCGTAAAAACGAAAGTAATTTACGACTCCACCTAATAAATTCGATGGTGTTGCAAAACTTTTCGATTTATCCAAAAAGAAAGTTATAATTTTAAAAAATACGGAATTTATGGCGAACGACACCGTTTCGTGAAAATATTGCAATCGGAACTGGAATTTCTTTTAAATTGATCGAAAAAACGTTGCGGTTAAACAGACGGACAGACTGACGGAGATATCAACAAATCTGTAATGATTTTTAACTTCGGTTTATTAAAAAATAATTTAAGAAATTACATTTAACTTAACTATCCCCCCGCCACGAGTTCCCGTCCCGGATTTTAAATAAAAAAATATGGCCATCTTTTTATTGCCTATTTCCCCTTTAGTTTTCTTAATTTGCGGCCAATTAATTAATCGGCCATAATGTCGGCGAATTGACACCTCCGAGAAAAGGTTAAGAGAAAGTTTCATAATGAAAACTCTTTTAAAATTCTCCTTTCGAGGTAATTAATTCAAACCGCGACGTAATGAGGAAACCTTCGTTAAAATCGATGACCGAATATTATGATAACGAAGAAAGGAATGAGTCTTTGAAATAAATTCAAAAGACGTCCGACCATATTTTATCTCCCTTTGTGGAACGCCACCTAACGAGGCTCCCCGCCGAGGGAGATAAAGAGTCGCCATCCGTTCCACGAGGGACTTTAACAGCAGAAAGGGTGAAATGGCAGTCGCCCAGTGAAAGCACTCTGCATTCCCATGGTGGCATCCGTCATCGAGGCCGCCATCAGCAGCACAGAGCACTTCACTCTTTCACTCGAGGAGGAAATTAATTAAATTAATCACTCTCCAAGAGTTTCTGCCTTCGCTTTTGATTTTTGTTAATGGGCTCTCCCGGCAGCGATGACAATGAGATGAGTCGTTAATTAGTTTCCTTCTATCGCGACAAACAAATCTATATTAAGTAATAAACAAATGAGGAACCGCCTTATGTCGCTTCGAGAGGAAATCCACCTGAGGACCAACGAAGAGCCCCCAAAAACTGCTCAAATTTGGAGGCGAATAGCGAAAAACTCATTTTTTGACCTTTGACCCCGCCCCAATTCTTTTTCCAACATCGGATTTTTAAAATTTTATCTATAATTACACTCCAGGCAATTTCACCAAGTTCCAGCTTTTTTGGAATTTATGTAACTTCATTATTAATTTATAAGCTAATTGGACCGGACTAAAAATTTTTATACAAATATAATTATTTGCATAAAACTTATCACGACCAATATTAAATATATTTTTTTTGTTAGTTCCGTAATTATATTTTGAGCAATAAAAACAAGCCGTAATTAATTGAATAACTGGTTAAGCTTAAATTAGCAATGACATTGTTATTTTAGGAGCTGAGCAGAAGTGCAGAATCGTAAATACCTCCGGACAAATTGGCATGGCAAGGCCCTCACCTTCTGCACCTCCTTCTCGATGAGCCGGTACTTCTTCGACCTGTCCAGCTTCTCCCGAGGGAGCGTGGACTCCTGCTTCAGCCGCTGGTTCTCCGCCAGCCGCAGCTTGTTCTCCGCCTGGCGGAACTCGGCCTGGTAGGCGTGGTAGGTCTTCATGGTGGTGTGGAGCTCGTGCAGCACCCGGAGGATGTCCTCGTGGGTCTCGTAGCCGATCTCCCGGCACTTCCGGTAGATCCTCTGGACGTCCTCCATGACCTGGCCCAGTCTGCTGACGAGGTGCGTCGAGTGGATTTCGCTCAGCGCCGCGTGGTCCTTGCTCAGGTTCTTCGTTTGGGTGACTAGTTGTTGCCAGCAGGAGTAACTGGAGAAGAGTGGCCACTGCTCTCTTCTGGAACGAATGTGCCCGCGTTAGTTCGGCTGAGAGCCAATATGTTCTCCTTTAACTTGACGGGGTCGTTTAAAGTAAACCCCTGAAATTCCATGTTTGAGGGTGGAAATGGGGGTGAAAATATTTTTTCAGGTGTTTCACGCACTCAGAGAGAAGAACTAAGAGTTCATCCCTTTCCACACCCTCAGAACCCCTGTTTTTTATTCTAAAATTGGGAGAGGAAACCCAACTGGAATTTGGGAAAGTTCTCCAACACTCACTTCTGTTTTTGTTCCTTATGTCGCAGCTGAAGACTTTTGGCGAGTTTGTCGAGATTTTTCGAGTAATCGAGCTCGAGTTCCGCCCTTCGGCGAAAGTAGTCCTGAAGCTCCGCCACGAGAGCGACCTGAGCTTCCATTCGGACGTCCAGACATCGCAGCTGTTCGCTCAGCTGAAGCCGAATATCTGTAAGCGAAGACAATACAGAATTATCAACTGCTCTTACTTTTCCCCAAAGAAAAGGAACGAAACTTAATCGAGCGCAAAAACCCGAGGATTCCTTTGGGAAGTAATCAAAGGAAGTCCTTTGAGGGTGTATTTCCCACAGGAGATATCACTTTTATACATAATAGCGACTTCAGGGTTGCTTATAAAAGAAGAAAAAGCGAAAAAAATCCTCAGGCTATGAAATAATAATGAACTGGTTTTATCAACGACATAAATAAAGCAGAAAGTTTGTAGTAGAGTAAGAAAAAGTTTTCTTTTCAAAGTCGAATGACGAATGCTGAGGGAACACGAAAGGAAAAACACAATTCGGAAGAACAAACAGGAGGACCTGAACAAGCAGAAGAAATAAGTTGACAACGCGGCAATATAATGCCGTAATAAAACATAATGAAATAAAACCTCGTAAAAAACATTTCGTCAGAGACGGTTTATTTAAAAATGACTAAAAATAAGTTCTCACCTTTGGTTCGCATTTTGAATAGTGAAAAGTCCGCGGGATCAAATTTTTATTTTCACATTATTTATTATCACGCTTCTTTGTGTTCGGCCATTAATAAGAGTGTGCCCATTTGTGTCTTAAAAAAGTCTTCCCCCTTTGTCATTCGGAACAGGTTTTGAATTGTGGTAATTCAACGCGAAGTGCTTCGCTGTCGATGTCGCACTCTATGGCCGTTGCACAAAGATGGCGGCTTAAGCTGTCGATTTCATACTCTATGGCCGTTACACAAAGATGGCGGGCGCTGTACCCGAATTACGAATAAATACGCATCTGTTTGAAATCATGCGAAGAGATGAGGATTTTATCAAAGCGAAGTGACAATAGACAAAGCAATAATACTCTCGACCGTTAAGAATAATTTCTAAAGATATAACTTTATTATAATTATAATAAAAAAAATAAAGGCCGATTAACTATCTCGTGAAACAGAATGAATAACAATAAAATGCGTTTATAGATTTCGTTTTTATAATCTTCGGAACTAAAAAATAAAAATACGTAAAAAAATACATCTTTTATATTTTTCCCAATAGTAAAAGAATAATGGCGATGATATTTAGAAGTAAATTAACTTGGCATTAACGCCTCGCCCATCACCAGGAATGCTCCCGCAGTGATTCCTTCCGCAACAAAACCTGTACCAATCCAATTTCAGGCAGCAGTAATCGGTTTGGGCGTTTGCGGAAAACAACTGCTTCTGCAAGGCTACATAAACAACTACCTGGTAATCACGACACTGACCATGCATTTGTTCCAGGGAATACCTGAACGGCTCCCCGCCGAATAATCACCATTTTATAACAAAAAAATGATGCATGAAAAAGCTTCGGGGCTTCAGAAAAGCCATTTTCAAAAGCGCAAACAATGCCAAACTTTCAATCTCTTTCGGGAAAGGACGGAAACCGAATTTTTAAGTAATTCCACAGCCATCCCGACCAGGGAGTCGAACAAGGTTTCACATTCCATTGAACTCACCCCAAAACCACCCTTAGAACTCCCTCCTGAAAATCACGCTTCCCAAGGAATGGTTTCCACCCAGAAAAAACACAGTCAGTGTCAAAACATGAGTTTTGATTGATATGGCGAAACGGCATTTCTGTTTTCATCCCTCGACGACCTCGGTCTCGACAACCCTCGGAATCTCACCGAACCCTCCCCTTCTTTCGGGACGGCCCTCCCGCCCGCTAAACATGGGCGACGCCCCTCCCCCGGATAATCTCCTTCCGCTCGTTTCAAAGGATCATTTGAGTCGTCAACTCTTTACGGTGGCCATTCATCAAACTGTGAATATTTCCACGGCGACGTTTATGTCGTTGCTAGAGGGGAGGGAAGTGCTAGAATTCGGGCTGGGACCGGGTTGGGACCGGGTTGGGACCGCGTCGGGACAGACCGGAAACCGTTTGCGGTGCGCAGGCGTTTGACCGAAAGTGGCTTCGGATGACTCATCCTCGGACGAAGAGTGGTTTCAAGCAATGAGCCCACTTAACAGTAGTTGGAGGGTATCTTTTACTTATCTCTCCTAATGCAGTGGTTTATCATAAACGATTCCCGCTCCACATAAACTTTTTCTCAATAAAATGTTACAATATGGAGGTTATTTATAATATTTCCATCTCGAGCTGCTTCTTATGATTGTCGGGACATTTTATCTTCTTTACTGTAAAATTTTCTTTCAATTTCTTTCAATTTGTTCGCAGGGGACGGCAGTATTTGCTCTGATTTATGTGACTTCACCGGTGCAGTGGGCGGCTGATTCATCGTCTCTTCGATGCCCTTTTACAAAGAAATCATGTATGTTTACTGTCTTGGATTTGCTGCTGGATTAGAACAGACAGCTTTTTATCGAAATGACATAAAAATTTATATTTTTCAAACTCTTCTAATCTTTCTTCTCTTCTGACCTATCATTTGTCTTCTGCTTTTTTCATTTCTTGTTGCTTCTATTTTTCCCCCCTCTCAACACTTTTTCTTCTGTATAACTTTAAACACCAATCGCTTTTCAGCTGATTTATCCTCAAATAGTCATAAGTAACTGCCGATTTGTTAACGACAATCTACTGCAGACTTTTATACAGTTTAAAATATGTAACTGCCACAAACAGTTGCTTGGCTGGCGAAGGATTGAAGCCAAATGAAAGCAATATTGTAACAATCAGAGGGGTTGAATACTTTGCAGTGAATGCGGAAGTTACTTCTGACTCGACATCTTCGAGGAATCACACTTCAAAACAAAGAAAACAGATAAAAGGAAATGGAACAAAGTGACGTGAATGTGTCAATTCTCACCGTTATATCCCAATCAAAACAAATGACTCATTCAATGCCACACTGGGGATGATTTCACCCCTCCACCTCCCCACTGCAGCAGCGACAAGACCTCTATGCGGGACAGGTGAGAGGCCCCGTGGCGCCCACTTCTGCAACAGAGAAACTGCGCACATCGGCCCTATCTGGCTTATGTCACTTATTTTCAGATTGAAAACAGCGAGTCCTAAATTTAATTTACGAGGGAGCATAAATAATCTTTTACAGCTTTCTCCATTCAAAGCAAACACAGTTTGGGCTGCTATGATTGAGGTATGTCTGCTGCGCTTTGGTGGTGGCGGAGGGACAACGAACATCGCGTTGAGCCGAATCCCCGCGATTATCGCCATTGAGTTCGTTAAAAGATAATTAAACCAAAGGAACGGATATTAAATAATCGGATTACGGATTCCCTCGAACGCGAACAGCCCCATTTCATTGACACGTCCGCGTGAGTGGAGCACTCAACTTTTTTTAATCACCCCAAGACGGCCATAATTGGTTTCCGTGAACGGCTCCGAAGGGGGAAGACTTTCGAGGGAGCCCGCGGAATCGCAAAAGACTTTCATAAATTAGGATTATGATTTGCTTTTATGAATTCGTTAAAATTCCTCGGTTCGAAAGAATTATGTTTCTCCTCTCGAGATGCGACCTTTCGAACGCATACTGTACGCCCAGTATGACCTTAGTTTTCATGCGAAATATTCCACTTTCACGATATTATCTTAAAAGGCATTCGTCAAGTTAATAGAAACAAAATAATGTGATACGTATAATGTTTACCGACGTGAGTCGACAACAGTATTTAACAATTAGAGTATTACAACTTGTGAAACACATTTCCGGAGATGAGTACTTCTGCGATATGGGAAACCTCCCGAGAGTCAAGGCCAATGCCATTCCGAAATAGACGAGATTATTTTTTCATTACGGGTAATTGCACCCCCGGGTTTCGATTCCTTCCGAGATAACGTCCGAAAACCCGGTTTGGCTCTAACGAACCGAACAAATTTCAACTTCTGTATAAACATGAGAAACGCTCCGCAACAATTGGGAACAACGTTTCGTGGGAACTAATTCCGGTCGGGAGTCGGAAAGTCATTTCGTGGGGGAAGCTTCCGCGTTTGGGGCATCTCACCCCCGAGGGGTGGTTCTGCTTTAATTAAAATGAGGTTCCGGAGTCGTTGCGGCCGCGGCCGAGGTCAAAGATTAAAACTAAAAATGAATTCGCTTCTCTCATGTCAGCAGCAATGGTCGGCCCTTCAAAAACAACTCGACGCAACTAATTAAAGAGAAAAACATAATTATTATTTTTAAAATGTGAACTGTTTCTTATTAAACATGACTAATTTGGCAGTGAGGCGGTGCCCACCCTCAATTCGGGGGCGGCGTCTCCCAAAATTATGTGACACGTGACGACATTCCGGGAACGGGACGACGCGTGCACACGCTTCCGTCGGGGGCGTTCGCGAACGGATGGTCGCCCCGGCGCTTCCATGCGAACAACTGATGGTGGCGGTCGGGACAGGAAGAAGGGTCAACCTTATCAGAGAGAATGTGACTCCGGTTCGCCTTTGTCACATAAATCTGTCGGGCGTTGCAGTTGATTTTTAAACTGAAATTGAATTCCCCCGCGGTGGTCGAAGATTTGTGGTTAGCATAAATCTACTGTCTCTTGGAAGTTGATGGAGTGGTCGGGAATGAATCCGTCTGTTCCTTCCATCCGTAAATTCCTTTTCCATTTCCCAATACTGCATTGTCACGCGTAAAGTTATTAATAAAAAATATACAACGTTACAGAGTTATTATGACACATAAAAACGGGTTTAAAGTAAACAAAATTGAGTTTTATAGCCACCACTTTTAGCACCGCACAGGAATTTATATTATTATACGTTACCCCCGAAAGGTATAATCCCCGCAGTTAGCGAAGTAACAGCTTCGTCCACTAACGTGCAACGGATTAATAATTTCACACTTGGACTCCTCGTTTCATAAAAAGCCACGTTTCAAATGAAGTTTATGATAAGAAAACACTGTGTAATGAGGAATGACTGTGTAATTAGAAAAACCTTTTAAAAATGGACTTTTACGGACTTAGAAAGTTTCCAATTTTAGACTGATTTTTTTTCATAAAAAGGAAAAAGATTTTATACAATTCTAAAAATTATTTTTTACATCTCTAATGATTTGAGCATTTTTAATTAATTTATACTTGACCGAAGCAAAATTATAATTATAAAATGTATATGTTTGTCATTTTTCCATATTGAAACTGACTATAAATAAAATGAATTTTTCTATAAAATGAAACCTTCCATTGGAATCGTAAAAAGATAACTGAATTTAACGAAGTGAACATTTTATATCAAACCGAATCGAGCAAGGTACTCATCTCCGGCCAATCTCTCTCAGAGCGAACCCTTTCAGGTGCCGACGCCAACAGTATATGTATAAAGTGCGAGACAGCGTCCGTTCGCCTTTCTCATTATGCGTAGCTGCCCCTATTAAGAGTGAAGTCCTAAAAGCTCTAACGGACTTCCGGAAGCTCTGCGAGTCGGCTGTGAGCCGCCCTGTTTGCTCACGAACCAAAACCATATACAGGATGTTGACAAAGGAGTCGGAGCATTTGTTTTGAGAATGTTCAGACGCGGTTTCCGTCAATCACCGTCACGTTCTGTCGGGGATGTTTTCTGGCTCTCTCCGCACCCCCCGCCCTCATAAACTGACTCGGCCTATTTGTTTAATAAAACGCATCTGTTATTGTCGAACGGAGGCCGTTAATTGCGTTATGGAGGAGAGTGAGTGACAGGATTAGGGCTCTTTTGTGTTCCCATGGGTTTGTCCTGGAACCTGGGCTTTTTCAGTGCTTTTAAAAGAAGATACTGCTTTTTCTCTTCCCGTGGAGAGTTTTTAATGAGTTCCAGGAAAAACTAATGCCATTGAGGAATATCCGAGGGAAAATTAAAAACTCTCATTAAATTTCAGCTCAATTAGAAATATGAGTTTTATATTCGTTAGCATCTCTAATCCAGCGGACTCTAAAATATCTAAGGCTAACACTAACTGTAGCTATGAAATCGTATACTGATTTATAAATCTGTTAAAGGAAATTTGTGTGTTTAGAGCACAAACCATCATGGATTTAAATAATTGTAAATGTCCCTATTGTATTTACTCATTATACTGCTCACATCAGCAGTGGTTTTTAATCGGCTGAAAGAGAAACAAATCAAACAAAATTTGTCTACCGGTGGGATTTGAACCCCGTCCTGTCTGCTTTTACCAAATGAAATAAAGCCTTCGCTTTTGGAAAAGCTCGTCGACACGCGACAGCATCCGTTCTGGATCGGTCATAAGCGAACAGCTTTCAATGAGCTCTTTATTATCGAGCCAACTCGTTCGCTTTTTTATTGATTCGTTCCGCCATAAATTATAATTAGTTATCGAAATTTATTGAAGAGCTTCCGCAATAAAAGAGAGATTCGATCGCATTGTCCCGCATTTTATGGGGTCGGAGCTTTTTATTTCATTTCGAAAGAAGGAAATCCGTTCGGAGTTGGGAAAGGCCGGAGGCGTTCGCCACTCGCCGTCCTCACCGAATGCTCTCCAAGTAAACATTGTATTTGTAAGTATTTTGTATTGTCAAAATACTTTTGAGTGCCAGCGCATTTCTATGAATAATCGTGCGGAAAAAGCGAAAAGAAAACAGATATGGACCGGTTCGTGGTCGAGAGCTGACTAACGGTCGAGCAATTAGTTCTCGTTAATTCGATTCCGAGGCATTATGAAATCGGTTTTTAATTAATTAGACTGCCGATAATTAAACGAGAACGACATTTGTTTAAACGAAGAAATCACGAGTAACGAGTTGAAAGTTCTCTGTGAGAAATCGAGGCCGGACTTCTAATTTTGGCTTCCATCAAAAAATCATTTTTGGCAAAAGCCGAAGAAAAAAAAAATCTTCAAACAATAATTTAATTATTAATCACTCAATCTCATTCCCACATTGTTTAGAGACATCAGTTCCTGAAAATGTTTAAATAATCATTTTTCTTAAGTGCATCTTTGAATATTAATTTTGTGCCAACAATTTCGACCGTTGTTTGTATCTGTTTGTGTCACTCTGACTGCAGCAGGGGATGTTTGAATGAGTACCACAATTCTTCATCTAACTTCACTCAATTTCTGCACAGTCGAAATTCTTATCGCCGCCAACAAATAAACACACCAAACCAGAGTGAGTTCAACATCCCGGGGAACAACAAATTAAGTATTCAGTAAACTTCCGGAAGGAGTTTGCTGGCGCCATCGGCCCACAAAATCCGCGATCAGATAAGGAAATGCGCGATCTTTCTCAGCAGAAAAGCAGAAGAGAGCCGGTCACCCTCCGGGATATGTTCTGCCCCATTTGAGTCACCCATTATGATATTCGTTATCCCCATTTCCCCGAGCTTTCACTCCCCAATGCTTCTTTTCTCCGACCCTTCCGCCCTTCCTTCTCCTTAAGGTCACTCCGAGGGTTGTTTATCATGTGTGGTGTGTGCAGACTCAGTTTGTTTTCCTAAAATCGATCCGTTCGAAAAAGAGGGAAATACAGAAAACACCCTTATTTTTCATTTTCTTGTTTCTGATATTTTCATCTTTTCCTTCGCTTTTCTGTTTTTCTTTGAAGGTTGGTTCTTTTAATTTCCCTCTCGGAATGCCACGCCTTTTTCTATCTTTCTGAGTTATTTCAAGTTCACCACTTCTAAAAACCGTCTTTGTTTTTTTTTGGGTTCATCCTCCTTCTTCTTTTATTCTGTAACTTCTTCTGTATCTTCCCCCCTTTGTTTTGAGACAGACTGCATCACAAAGCTCCATTGTGCTCCCACAACCCGTCTTCAGTAGGGCATTCTCAAAGCTCTTTCATTCGCCCGATGAAAGGGTTGCCGCCATTTCACGGTGTTCGTGGGCCCACAAAAGCACCACTCACGCGACTCCTTCCCTCGTCCCTCCCGAATGCACACTAATCACCTGCCCAGGGATCACCAAATAAGTCCCATTATGCTCCGACCTCAATGACAGAATGGAGCTAAGCCCGTGATTTATGAAGATGGCACTTTCGGTGTCCTTTCCGGTTCACTTACGGCCACATCTGCCAGACGAATGTTTACCGACTCCCCTTCGTCCACCACAGCCCTCAACAGTAAGCCCGCGGGCAGAAACAGCGATGCCTCGATGTGTGTTTACATTAGTGGAGGCGAAGTCTGCGGATCCGATCGGAATTTGTATACGGATGAGTGAAGGCCTTTCGATTGTTTAATAAATAAGCCGCCGTCTTAATTAAACAAAATTATGAATCCGTCAAAAAGGCATTCGAGATCCGCCCGGGATTAGAAGAAAAATGAATAAATAATTAAATATTAAATAGAAAAATTTAAATCGCACCGCTTCAATCAATTCAAACAATCGTTCTTATAATCAACTATTTTCGACGTCAAAAGCAGAAGACCAAAGACTAAGTTAAAAAATAAAAAAACAGTGTAAACTCCATTTATTGGAGAAAATAAAAAGAGGAGTCGAATTCTGCGGGAAGTCAGTTTGTATAAAACCAAATAAGAGAAAAAGTTATAAATACTGGAAAAAAGTTAAACATACGAAATTTACTCTAAATATAAAAAAAGCAGTAATATTAACTCTTCAGACGCAAAAGAATTAATTTTTTTAACCAAAAACCTCTAAAACTCAATAAAAATATTATTAATAAATTACTACCATAATTACGTAATCAATCATAAATCACATTTTCAATATTTAAAATAAGTTAAAATTCGATTTAAAATTAAGTTAGAAAGCAATTAAAAACCAAAACTGAAAAATTGAAAAAACCCTGAAAATATCCCTAAATTTGGGTGAATGCTCCTAAGTTGGCAACCCTGGAATGGCCAACGGTCAACTGCGCCCTCTATTTATGGCTTTTTTGTTGACCAATAAACGAGTATCTTTTTTTATGGTGCGGCGATTTCCGGAAAATTCCGAATCGAGTCGAAGTCTCGGACGGACGTACGGACGTAGTCTGAGATTTTATACTCATAGAGAAGATCAAATTACACTCTTCCTTTGAAGCGATTTTGTATTGGTCGCCCAAAGTACAATACTAAATACAATATACAATAAGGAGTTCGAGGAAGCGTTCGTCTACGAAGTGCCTCTTAAAGCTCAACCGGTAGTTTCCAATATGTCAAAGTAAAGTGGTTGCCGGTTGCTTAGCCAGAGATTTACCATTTAATCCTTCCAATGGTTCAAAATTCCCCGGCAACATGTTTACGACCGGGTTTTTTGCCATTTCGAAAGATGGTGGAAGCGGTGCTAATACCTCGTAACTTTAGGATTAGAGATTTTTATTGATTTATAATGTCGCGCCTGCAGCTCCCGACCCCGTCCCCCTTTCTCCCCCTTTCTCCCCCTTTTGTGAGGGACCGCTCACCAGATGCCCTTTGTAAACATCAGCTGTTGCTCTAATAAAAGAACTCCTTGTGTCTGCAGTAAAGTTGGGAGGGTCAGTAAAGAAAACATCGGTCGGACTCAATGTTCCCTCGGCTCTTCTCATTTTTACTTTTCCCGGTGGTCACCATAAAAATTTATGCCCGGTAAATACTCCTCTTGTGCGTGATTGCGGCCGCCATATGCTGTCGACCATTTTGGCACCTTTCGCTGCTGCCAACGTAAGTAAATATTAATACCGATCACCGGTGTGAGTCAGGGCAGGTGATGGCGAAGGGCAAAGTAATCAAATTCAGTTGTGGGCCGGAGAAAGGGAGTGGCAAATAATCATAATCAAAGACAAGGCTCCGCTTTGTGGACGTATTTTCTCTTTTCCCCCAACAGTCACAGAAGTTCCAGGCAAAGCCGAAGTGGAGACCAACCCCTGAGCGACATCAATCACGGTGGAAGGGCTTGGAGGGAGGGAGAGGGATTTCTCAGCTACTTGTCAATAAGCACAAAGGGTTGATCAGGTTGATACCCCGCCCAGCAGACATTGTTCGCTTAAGGAATAAAGGAGGATTCTCAATTAACCAAATGGGCGGATTCGAGGAAGAGGATTTCGGAGACAAAGACGATTTATCCCCTTTTCAATTGTGCTCGAAGACTGCCTTCGAATGGGGGCAGAAAAACCTAACAGTCCGTTTCTTCATCCCTTCCAATTTTCGAAACTTAACTGGAAAAAAAAAACACAAACTATTAAAACATAAATAAAATTCCAAATTTTGAGGGACGACTCATCCAAATGAGAAAATCCCACTAAAGAAAAGAGTAGAAAATACTTGAAATATTGTCTTTCCATTAGGGGCAACAGAAGGGAGGACTCATTTCCATTTTACATCGGAGAAATTTTGAGCTTTTTGAAAAGGGTTTTTAGAATAGAAAATCCCCAAACGACGTCACCTTTCGGACATTTGCCTCATGCTTTAATATATTATCGTAATATTCCAGCTCATTTAACGGCATATTTCCCCAAGTTCCTCTAAAAGGAAATGGGGAAAGAGCAGTCGGCGTATAAAAGTGTACTCAAGTATAAATAAGTATGTTTAAGTAAAAGAGTCTGAGAGCATAATGAATGCGTGAGAGTCAAACTGAAAGAGACAGAAAAAACGACTGACTTTTGGCTTTATGTTCATCCATTCATCCCCAAAAGATTTCAGATAAGTCTTATTCGGAAAAATTTATGCTTTACAGCCCAAAAACCGATTTTGTGAGCAATATAGAATTAAATCTCCATTATGGATCCCATTTGATTGGTTTTTCCCCCAAAAGAAATTCCAACGTTGATTTCCCCTTCGGTAATTTTTTCTCTTCTTTTTGATTTTTTCGTTTTTCGATTTCCTCCTCATCGTTTATATCATCATTTTTTAATTTTATCTTTTACTCAGATATTCCCATTCCTCTTCAATGGAATCTCTCCCTGGATTTTTCTTGGACAAAACAATCAGACAAATCCCCCAAAATCACAAATGTTGTTCATTAATAAATTAAAACTCAACCCTTTGAACACTTAAATGACGAATTGTTTTAGATTTCATAAATTTTCAAACAATTAATTGATTGCATGTTTTAAGCAATTATTTAAAAAAAATGGAATGACTTCATAAAGTGATCGGTTTGATCATTTAATTATTCAAAAAAATGTTTGGAAAAACATTTCACAAAAGAATTTGCTTTTCTTTTCCTCGTCGACGCCAAGTGATAATTTTGTGCGTTCAGAAAGCGCAAAAAGTGGCAGAAACGGTTGGAAAGATTTGTAGTTCCGACAGTCGCCCCTGGAGTCGCTGTTGTGAAAGCCGCCATCTTTAATTACTGGTTGCTTTACGAGAACGCGTTTTTCCCACAAAAAAGAATGGAACACGATGTCTTAAGTGGTGAATTTTGTTTTTTGTATCCTGATGTCATTCTCGAGGACGTCTTAATTTGTCTGTGGCCTACTTCCATCACTCAATTCAATTTATTAAATTAACGGCGGAAGAACGGCTTCGGTAGTCGGCTGCAACCGTCACAGGTTCACTGACATTTGATTGCATTTCAGATAACGTTATGGACACCCGATCCTGTTCGGAGTCCGAGTGTGATGCGGACAAAGGAAGCGATTAACGCAAAAAGGATGCCAAAACCTGATGGTTATGCATTATCTGCCAAAGTGATGTAACATCTATATATGGCCATACGACATTCCTCTCCCAAAGCAAACATCGCTAATCCCTCGCTGTCGTCGTCTCAGCTCAGGGTCGCCCACCCGAGTGGAATTATTTGGCCGCTGGGGCCAAAATTCTTCTGCTCGCTCAAAATGGCCGAATGACGGCACCCACCAGCCCCTGCGGCTTTCGCTCCCGGTGTCACGAAATTGGGACTCATTTCCACGGAGATCGTGGAAAGCCATGTAATTTATGTCAATTTGTAACGTTCAGAAGCCACAAGTTAAATCTCATTAATCTCGAGCAAAATGCCTGAAATTACGGGGCGGAATTTGTGAGATGGAAGGAGTGACCTGGAGGTATCCTCGATTTCATCATTTTGTTTCAGTTGTCTTTTCAGAAAGGGAATTACCCAACCGAAAAGGTGCCTCTAAACTCTGCCAGTTATGGCCAAACCTCACTGGCAAAAAAAGAAAATGGCTGTGGCAAAATGAACATAATTTGGGTCATAAATGGCTGCGAATCTCCTCGGCAACAACGAAAGAAACGAATGCGTAATTCGATCAGATTACGGCCTCATTCGATCACACCTCCACACCTCCACACCTGGGCCACTCAGGCCACTCAGGCCACTCAGGTGAAACCCATAAGTCGATGGCGGAACGAAAGCACACGCGGCGATTCGTGACATACGAACAAATCAAAGTCAAGAGCGAGTGAGCGCAGATGACCTTTCTCTCTCATTACGGCTAATTAAAGGTTGATTAGCCACTAATTGAACAAAACAAAAGTGACAGGAAATCTTGATTAGGGGCTCAGCCGTAAGGGTAATTATGAGAAATCGGGACGGGCATCTCCCGGTGCTCAAAGAGTTTCCACGCGAGAACGAATCTATGGAACGACAAACGGAGGGCCCGGGGCCCACATCGATCAGGGCCCGAATACAAAATGGCCCCGGGAGTGAGGTGAGCTCATGAAGTCGTGCAGTCCGGCGTGAACGATCCGAACCTTCATGATGGGGGGTCGAACACCCTGTCAAGTGTTAGGGGTGGGCAAAGCTCGGAAATTGGAAACATCGCTCGCTTGTGGGGAGTAAAAAGTTTCGACTTTGGAGATCGCATCTGCACCCTAACTTGTTATTTAAAGTTATTTTAAGACTTTTATGTCATTTTTTTCTGCGCTGAATCATAAAAAAGTTTGAGCTAATTAAAAACAGGTGATTTTGCTGATGGCCGAAAGTTTTCAGTTCATTCATATGAAACAATATTTTCACATCATCATATTATACTAATACATAAATCTGTTAAAGGAAATTTGTGTGTGTGAACCATTTTCCAAAGACTTATCAGCACTTTGTCTCATGTCTCCAAAATAAAGCAAAAACCAGATAACTTTAGGAACTCCTTTCTGGTGTTAAAGGGTTGACTTTGAGTACAGTGGCCAAATGGGAAAGTTTATAAACAAAAAAATTGAGTTTTTTCAGGGTTCTTTTCAGATTTCCAATTTTTCAGAATTTCGACGAATTTGTTGTAGATTTGATACTTAAAGTTAGTGTTAGATATTTAGAGTTTAGAATAAAAAATAAAATATAAAAAAGTCCACTCTGATTGAGAAGAGGTGATCCAAGATAAGTAACAATTTAGAGATTGCAGACCAAAGAGAGAACCATTTATATGGGATTAGGAATCCCATTAGAACAACGGGATTACCAAGGTGTATTCAGTTTTTGAGGAAATATATTATTATACCCTATATTAAGGTATAGATACAGATAAGGATTCCTAAGTGCCAGAGGGGGTTGGAGCGCAAAGCGCTCAGGGGGCGAAGCACCCTAGCATAAAAATAAATTGGTACTGCGATTTTGGGTTCCCTTTGCTAATTTATTGCGCTGCAGTCGCTGAACTGTTATTACAGAAGTTTTGAGAAAGTCAATTGAAGGAAAGTGGTAAAGCAATCGACCATTGGCAGAGAGGAGAAGGTCAGCATAAATAAAACCGTGTAAAATTAACAAGGAACAAATTGCTTTGCAAGCAGTCATTTTCGGTCTCAGGTTCAACGGGTCGCGCCTCTTGGATCTTCAATTGCGCTTTTATAAACTCTTCTCACTGCTAATTAGCCATAATAAACATTTCACCGAGTTGGAACGAGGCATTCGTGCCATTTCGGGACTCGGCAGCCATCTTGGGGCGCGACGCCCCCCGCCCCCTTCCCGGGACTCTCCCATGAGTCTCAAGTGGCCCTTCGGTCTTTTGTCTGGACTTTCCTTTTCACTTTTCCAAGAGCATCGATTGGTTGCGCAACGGAAGGTGAGTTCGGAGCGAAAAACACAATCAGGAATTCGACCTTTCGACCACCGATTGGCCGATCCGGAGAAAGTTTTCCTTTGTCCCGTTGGGGGATTAGCGCTTCCTCTCCTGGTTGGGCTCCATTAAAGGACGGCGACCGACATGGAATTGTTGGTTGTTCGGCGGAAATGGAAATGAAGTACAATCCGGTTGTTTGGTTTTCGCATTGCACTTGTTTAGGAAAATAATGAAAAACTTAACACAATCGTGGGAACGAATAATTATACGAGCGTTGGCCATCATTTTTTTTTATTTTTGCGGTTCCGTAATGAGGTTTTTCATGCCTTTGCACAAACTTTTTGCTCGTTTTGTTTTCCCTTTTTTTGCCTTATTTAAATTACAATATTTGGTTGTTTGTGATTTTCTCATCGGGAAATTATTACTTTTTTGACCCACTTTTGACCGATCATCTAAAACGCTTTGCAAATATGTATTTTTAACTCATACATTGTTTCATAACTACTTACAATGGTTATGAATCAGTTCCTCCAAAGTACAAAAGAGGCCCATATTTGATTTCCTGTTATAATAATATAATACTTATAATATCTTTTTTCTTTTGGGCTTATGAAAGATATAAAACGCAAAATTAAACCGCACAATAATAAACAAAAAATTTATAATTAAAAATATAATAAAAATTTAATAAAACAATTCACAAAAAAATTTTTTAAATTTAATTATAGACATAAATAATTAATAGAGAATAATAATTTATAGAAGTATAGATTTATAGAAATAAAGATTATTTTTAATAATCTTTAAATAATTACAGATAAATAGGTAATACCTAAAGAAAAAAATATGAAACATAATAATTTAATATATAAAAAATTTAAAAAAAATTAAATATATAAAATTATAAACATAAATTTTTAAAAATTTTAATAAAATAAAAAATAAATACAGTGGTACCTCGATTTAGGAGTTTTTTGAGAGACGAGCTGGAGCTTAAGCCATATTTTCGTTGAAGATACGAGCCCAAGTGTTCCCGGAGCCTCCAGATAGTTGTTATCCTGGTTATCCTGGTTATCCTGGTTATCCTGGTTAGAGAATCTCTCACTCACTTGCACGTGTTACCCGCTTGATACACTTCCAATTGTATCTTGTGTGTTGTACTCTTTTTTTACTCTTTTTTGCGTGATCGCTCAATTCCTTTGAGATACGAGCCGACTGACTTACGAGCTCGGCTCTGCAACGAATTAAACTCGTATCTCGGGGTACCACTGTATAAACCAAAAATTAAATGTAAAATAAAATAAAAAATATTAAAAAATAAAAGTAAGAAAGAACGCTACTGTAAGTTTTCCAACTAAGGAGATGCAGGGGTGAAAGTGCCATTGTAGGGGTTGAAACTTTTCTCAAAGAGCAGGGAACATAGAGAAAATTGATTTGGTTCAGGGGTGTTTTTTTAATACGGTTTCCTGCCCACTCATTTTTTGATTTTAAATAAAAGTTTTCCAAAGGAAATTGGTTATTTGCTTTCTGCATTTTCCAAATCAAATTCTACGTCTTTTCAACTTCTGCACGTTTTCGAATAAATTCGAATCATTATCGTTCCTCTTTTTTAGTGCACAGTCCGAACAATTCTGTGCAAGCAGACGCCCACGATTGCATACGCAAACCCTTTTTAAATGAGAGGGGGATGAAGGGTATTAAGAAATCCATCATAAAGAGGGAAGATTAAGACGAATTTTTTCTCTCCCCTCTTCTCCCCTTTTAATCGGCTGAATTAATGGTCAGCAATATTTTCTTCCCGTTTCCCTCTCAAAATGATTAAAGTTAAACTATGCTAATTTTGATTCTCCCCTCGAGACGTAAATATAATTGATTTTTTGTGAATAACTCACCCCTCGCCACCCCCGAGGACGGATTTTAAATTGAAATTAAAACACCGGATAATCCTTTCGCTTAAGGAAGACAATGAAAGGAAGATAACGGGGATGGCCCTGGTGGTCCCGAGGGAAGACGGGGGTTCAGACATTCTTCTATCACTGATTCGGCGAATGAATACTTTGAAAAGTTTTCCATTAACACTGAATTTGTCCATTGCGACCACTTTTCAAAATATTTCTGCCTTCCGATTGGCTAAATTTCTGTCTGTAATAAGACATGTCATTTGAAGAGGTCATCTGTTAAGTGTTAGAAGAGGTCAAAGCTCGAATTTCACGTCTCCCCCGAAGCCAAATCGCTTTGGCTTTTCTCAATAATAAATAATATCTTGGAAAAGATAATAAATCGATTCCGTTATTATTCACTTCCACTCGATTTTCTCTCAAAAAAAGTCACTAAAAGCCTCGTGTGTGTGTGTGGGGGGCGGGGGGGGGGAAACGAAAATGTGTTGTTGGGGGCGCGAACGCTTGCGGATACTGCACGCACCCCCGCCACCCCCATAACGAGTTCCACAGCGAAGGGAGAATTTTCTTTTCTTCAGACAAACGTTTAGTTCGATCTATTTATAGAAAGTTCTGGAAACTTTGAGTTTCGTGGGCGGATTTGTAAATGTGTTTTTGACCTAATTTTGCTTTGCTTCGAATCTTCTTTTGACCAGGGGTGACCAACCCGCGGCCCGTGAAGCCTTTATTTACGTTGCAGACGTTATATGTATATTCTCTCACTTATATATTTCTTAATTTGTTTTTATTAAAAATCCCACTTAATACAGTAAATTATTTTTCATTATTTTATTAAAAATTCTACTTATCATACTGAAATTAATTACTATTAATCATTTTAGCAACAATCCAACTTATTTTAGTAACTTAATTCTTTTACTGTATAAATATTATATCAGTGAATTTAATAATAAATAAATTAAATTAATTGAATATCAATTAAATAATTGAGTAATAAATTAATGAATGAATAATAAGTTGTATATTGAAAATTAAAATTGCACTGAAGAAATACTCCTGTGGTTTTCTTAGATTTCTCTCTTATTGAAAAGTTTTCTGAACAGTTCATAAAATTGCGTGTCTTAAATGCTGACCGAACGAATGTGCTCGAATCGATAAGGATCCCAGTTTCCAACCCGATAATCCCAAAACTGCTGACTGGCATCTCTTAGCTTATCAGAGCCGAAGACCAGAATCAGGGACGGTTTGGTACTTTGACCCAAATTTAAAAAAGCTGAGCTCAGCGATTCAGTAACGTCCATTAAATTGTGGTCGCGAATTTAGTGCCAAATTCCAAAATTTTTATTTCGCGTTTTTATAATCTAACGTTTTTAATGTGAGCACAATTTTAAGCAGAATATTAAGTGTGGTTTTGGACCGTCAAAAAATATTAAAATTTTGATAGTCCCGCTGCTGAAAAAGGTTGTGTCATTCTTCTTCGCCGACATTCATCAACAAAAGCGTAATTTGAAACCACAGTACATCATCATAATTTTCAGTAACGGTTACTGTATCTTCGTTTGGCTTTTTTGGCCGTTAAAAGAGACAGCGCCGTCCCCCGAGGCCAAAGCCTTCCAGCACTTCTTACTTCTTCTCGGTGTTCTCTCCATCCGATCCATCAACCGGTAGATTCTAATTACGATCGGGGAAACGTCACAGATAACAAATGTCTGCGAGTTCTCCCGAAAAATTATTTTTGTCTGGAGCCACGCGTTCGATAACATCTCTTCCACGCTTCAAGGGATTACTTCTGTCAGATTTGCATTTCATATTCCGATTCGTATTAATATGCGAGACGGTGATTGGGCATAATTCCTGCCGTACAGGTTGTCCCAGACAGCTGTCAACTTCTTCTGTCGCTTACTTCCCCGTTGCACAATGCTTTCCACAGGTTCGTCCCTTCCTCTTCATTTCTGTCGCGCATTATTAATTCTCACAACTTTGCGTTTCTATCACGAACAGGGGATATGATCACACCCACTGTGTGAGGTATACTTGTCAAACAAAGTGTGCACAGGAGTACAACAAAATGGAGAACGATTTTTAATCTTGACATACGCGAAATGGTGAAAGCTAATTTTGTGCCAAAGACCCCGAAAGCTCAACTAAATGCCATTCTTGCGAACAGTCAGCTTGTAATTAGTCATTTAATTTATGAGATGGTCTTTTGAGGGGTCGCAAGCGGTCTAAAGCGAAAAGTGGGCCAATGAGTAACCGCGAAGGAATCAGAGCCTGAAATCGAAATGGCGGCCCTGATAAGAGCTCGAGGAGGATCCGTTTCCTCGATTCGCACATCCTTTCTATGGAGGCAAACGAGAGAAGGGGCGTGTGGCAGAAATTAGCCGGTGCGCTTGACCCCGGGGCCCCATTCTAAGTGCCCCCCCCCTCTCCCTAGATCTTGTCTGCAACAGTTGAAGTGATTTTCTCGGGGTTAAATGTGTAGATTAAACTCATTTCTTTTCTTTCGCCTCTTTAAGAAGCGGCTCGAGGTTGCCCTGTGAGGAAAGGAAAATTTCCACTCGAGAACTTAATTTTAACTTTCCTAATCTGCCTGTCATATTAGCCTTTTATTTTTGCGTTGCTGAGTTCTAAATGTACGCACCTGCACAGGTGATGGATGTGAGGGTGTCGCTGCTTTTCATCGTATAAAAATGTTATCCTCCGGCGAATGAAAACATTCAGAAACAGAAATTAGTAATTTAAGTCGCGGGTTCAATTTACAATACATTGGAGTTACACCATTTTTTTACCTTTACATTTCACGAATTGTTTCTTCTTTGGTTAACTCGTGCTTTTATGTCTGCGTTGAGATATTTTATTGTTATGCACCCTGGATATAAATGCAGACATTTGAGTTTACAGAAATTCATACGAAACTGAAAATTGGTGAAATTAATCAGAATATAATTATAAATAGAATAGTCCAAAGGAAAATAGTGTAAAAGAAAATTAGTTTTTCGAAATTTTCAAAGACAAAAATTGTAGATTATAAAGTTATCTACAAAAAATGTATCTGTACTTTTTTTCTAAAAGCCATCATTTCTCAGATATAACGATTCAAAAAGTTGGATTGTAATCGATATTCATAGTTACACTTATGTAAACTTTACCTAAGTTACAATCACCAATAGAAAAATATATTTACTTATATTATACCTTCATTGATGTGCATACGCATTTATTTTAAATTCATTTATTTTCAGTCATTTAATTTTATTGCCTTTTACTTAATTATTTTTTATTTATGTTTAACTCGACTTTTAATTCTGATCCAGTTTATTTATTTATGGAGTTATTTTTACCGCCCGGAGTTCCTAAAAAAATCTTCAAATATATATGATTGTTATTATAATTAATTTGGTGAGAAAAACACGAGTTAAAAGCTATAAATTTAAATTTAATTAATATCTAGATATGAAAATTTATCTACGCGGTCCGCATAAATAAAATGGCGGTGTTCGTTTACAAAGGAAACTTTTCAGTTCCTTTTAATTAACTGTTAAAAGCAATTACGTAGTGTTTTTATCGAATGTGCATAAGCACTCGCCGAAGGTAAAGCCAGAGAGGGTCAAAGGCGATTCCAATGATCGGATACATTAACGAAGAAAAGGCAAATAAAAATTATAAATGCCAGCAGTGAAAGAAGCAACTAATGATTAATCGATGGTTTATAAATATAAAAAATGGAGGGGTGAAACGGGAAATCCAAGACGATGCATTTAATCCGCGTGAAATGCGGTTGCATACAACGATGATGTATGCGAATGCCTGATGGATGGTCGTCATAACGAGAGGAACCACTCTCGAGAATATAATATTAATAATGGTTTGGTATCATTCTTGTATCAGTAACGCATGAATAATTTCACTTATAACATTATGCAACCGCGGCTTGACAACTTCTATCAGACGTGGATTTATTTTGTCAGATTTATTTGAGGAAGAAAATTACCAGGAATTAATTACTCAATTCTTATTCAAAGGATGACCGAACGAAGCATTCGTCAACAAAGGTGGTGGCATCCCCCATTTAAGGGATGCTTCCACTTTTTAAATCTTCGATTATACTGTAATGACTCACCATTGGGACGACTCCTTACAGTCACAAAAAGGATTGAAAAACAACTAATGAATCAACCCAATATAGATATAAAAAGAAAATCCAAGTTATGATTCGAGCTTAGTTTTGGTATGTTCAGTAAATTCAGTTTGTTCAGTTTTACTTCAATTTTTTCTTAGTATCCTTAGTTAAATATCGCAATGTTGTTGGTCTCCGCTCAATTCAATTTAGTCACTTAGTTTGTGAATTCCAATATAGTGTTCAGTGTTCATATTGTTTTTCAAAATATAACCGTTTTAAAATAAAGTGTCGGTTCAGTGAATATTACAAAAAATCCGACAAACAAAACATTTTGGTGTCAGAAGTGACAAAAGACCAAAGTTTACTAGAACGAACATTCAATACAAAATTTAACTGGTGTCAGAAGTAGGATACAACCTGTACAGTACTATCTACAAGTAATTATAAGTAATTACAGTATTATTAATAGTGTCGCTTTCCGTTTGTACATTTCGAAGTATTGAACTTCCTCGCTTTGAACACATACACAGCTGTACATAAACGTCACAATGGCCAGATACAAACGACAGCTGTACTTATTAGCATTATAAAACAAACTGTGAAGGAAAATTATCTCTTGAATTGTATCATTAACGAAGTTTCGACCTTTTCGAAGCGTTCCACAAAAGCAAAGACGCTCGTGTGAAAAGAGGGAATTTTCTCTCGGGGAGGGATTCTGTTGACTTTTCGGATAAACTGTTAAAAAATTCAAGTGTTGTAAATTAATTAGCGCCTTATTAAGGCTCTCCGGCCGTCGCATTTGGGTGCTGCCAGCAAATGCACGCCTCGGGCCTAATAAATGTTAATTGAGTGAGACCATTTTTCGAGAGCTCTTTTGTTACACTAAAGTCGAGAGTAGAAGTGATACTCTTTGCTTCGCCCAATTGGCACTGCATCGGAGGACATTTAAAAGGGCACAGACAGAAGGAGCAAATGAACTCAATGAAAATTTGAGCGGAAATGCGGGGGCGATTTTCCAGGAAATTACTTCCTGGGCTTTTTCATTTTCACGGTTTGATTTAACTCTGGGTTGCCTGTGATCGTCTCTGTTTTGTCCATCTCAGAGACAGAAGAGGATTTGCATTTTATACAATAATTGTGGCCAAATATTATTGAGTTATGACTGATTTTGGATTCTGTCGTTGTATCCATTAAAAGTACCGTAGTGTAATGCACTAGCGAAATGCACAGGTGTTTAATGGCGAAGTATCAATAATTGATACGACATAGAAAGGTCGAATGCTTCACAATCAAATAAAAACGTCTTATAAAAAGTTAGTAATGATTTCTTTAAAGAATGTCGAGATGAAAAATACAATGAGACGGCGAGAATTTGATTCTCGAGAAGAAAATACACAATTACTAATTTGTATGGGCCAAAGGCTTAAATTTGCTGGCAAACGGCCCTGTCATGGCACCACTCACATTCGCACATTGGAGAGACGAATGAAAAGTGCGCTATCACCGATCCCGTACCTGGCCAGGTATTATGATAATGTTTGCTCGGCGTCGTAACAACAACAACAAATAAATTTTTGCAAGTTCAAGGTCGGAATAACAAAGTTAAACTTCACCTTGACCTTCACCCACTGACCAAAGTATGATTTATTTTGCATTTGGCGTGTGTCTCCTTCGAGCGACTAATCCAAATCAGGTCCGTATAAGGTAGAAAAACTCATAAATTTCGACAATGTGCACCACTCAAACCGGTCCCCATGATTCGGCCATTTTTTTTCACGATGAAGGCCGACTGCGCCAATAAAATACTGAAGCGACTCGGGCCCTGCCAACTGCACGAGTTCATTCAGGTACCGATACCTGAGGACCCACACGGCGAGGACAGTCGTGAAATCGGGGTCAGAGGTCGAGTGTGCAGCCCTTGCACGCAATCCCGACGCATTGGGATTGGACTCGTGATGTGAATGATTGGGAGAGTCAATGGGAAATGAAATTATGTCGAAATCGGGATGCGGAACGGCGCAGACGAAGAAAATTGCCGGGAAAGCTCCTGCGAGCACGAAAGCGCTAATGGGGAAGACGTGCTGCTGTACGCCCACGCTTATGATGGAACACTCGGGACTGTATCCTGCTGGAGAAATCAATATGACGGTTGGGAACCAGGGAGAGGGGCAGGAAGAGGGGAAGAGCGAGGGGGATCGGGCCAGACTCGTCACTGGAGTTGCTTTGTTAAACTTTATGCTTTACACCGAGAGAAAACTTTTTATTCGGCCCAATCGAACAGATTTAGGCTCTGCCGTCTTGTTGCCATACAATACATTAATTACTGAAATACAACAGCAGCGATCAAAAGTATTTTTTGCCCAACATTTACTTACAATGAAAAATAAGTTTTGTAGGTAATTTATGACCTTATAATCATATGACCACATACAGATTAGTAATTATCAGTTTGTTTTGCGCTTTCTTTCTGTGGAATTTGAGTTTTCGCTGTTTCACTGCACTTTTTCAGGCACCTTTTGTTGTCTCATCTTCCTTAAGAGAAATTATTTGATCGCATTCTCAACATGCAATTATAAACTCGAGAGAATTGGTTAACAATTTTCATCAATTGCAGTTGAACTTATTACCTAACTTCTGCTGCACTAATCAAAAACTACATCTTTGGTACTCATAAAAGCAAGAAATTTATATCAGGCGGAAATGAAAACATTTGGAAATGTCAAAATCTTTTTGTGCGCTAATGTGTATCACTATTTATAAAAGATCCATTTAAAGTTTGCTCCTTTGCTTCTCTCGATCGTTTCTTGGGAAAAATAAACACGAGGAACTGCACGTGTACGCATTATATTATTCTTCTGTAACAGTTCAGCCTGTTAAGTGTCACCGCAGCAAACATAAGCAATCTATTATTCTAACATTGCAGTGTCAGCACCGCTTACATTAGGAACAACGGCTCTGATAAAATAAAAAATTGCCAACAACATCACCATATTAATTACCACTAGGAGTTTATGTTTTTATAAATTATTCTAATTTTTTCTCGAAACTTTTAAAAGCCACTCCAACTCGGGGGACGCTTCACAATAATTGCACCCCATTTCAACTCGAATTTCCCGAGAGCTCTTCGATTTCAAGAGGCCGACTGCGAGGAAAACTCGTCCACAGGAAAATTTCCTACGGTTTTTTCTCCTAACTGCTGACTTCGACTCACGCATTATGTTATTCTTTTTCTCTGCATTAAAGATTGGGTTCTCCATCGCATGACAAAACCTGACATTTGTCTCGTCCTCGAAATATCCATTAGAATCCAGAGCTTCTTTCTAAGTAAGCTCTCGTCATTGGCCAAATGTCAGCGTTCGGAGCGCTGTCCGCCTTTTTCTTATCTCGACATAAAAAATTACTTTCACTGAAGCCAGCATCCACGTCTTCCGATCTTTCGACATCGTTCAGCCTCCAACACTTTCCAATCATTCACCAAATGCCAGACCGCTCACCTGGTCTTCGAACAAAGACAACTATTCTTTTCCATTGGACAACCACAAGATGCGGCCGCGAGCGCTTCTCTGCCTGAACAAACGCCCTCATTCAATGGAAATCACCTCGTTCAGAGGTGAAAAGTGGGGGTTGGGGGGTCTCCTGCCACCCCCGTGAACTCGAGTGCTTGCAGAAGTTGATGAAATTTCAACTTTCTGGGACTGATTCGAAATGTCAGTGATTTACGAGTCGGCGTTTTCGGGATTCGTTCAGTGTTCTCCCCTCCGAGGGAAAGACTTCCCCCCAGTCTAAAACGTATATAAACGTAATGAAGAAGTATAATCCCTTAATATATCATTCCTTCACGCGGTTGAATTGATTCCCTTCAGAGAAAAAAATAGATTTTCAAATTGCTGAATTACCTCTGGTCTTTTTAGTATACAAAAAGTATTTTGACAATACAAAATATTCCCTTTTGTAAAGGCCTGACCTGAAAAACAAAGACCTGGTGGAAAAATTAGGGAAATTAAAAGTACAGTGAAATAATAATATAAAGAAAATGGAAAAAGAAAAAATGGCCGAAACGAAAGAAAATAATAATAAATGGAAAGCGATTTTTTTATTTAAAGCTCTACCTAAAAGATGTTAATTAACTAGGTTTTCTCTCGTCTTCGAAGACCAAAAAACTAAAAATGGCCGACACTGAAACAGCTTACCGTGGCCCTTAATGCCCGCCATCAAACCGGATTACAACTCCGACTAAAAGCCGAGTCCACGGGTGTCCCAATTTGGGGAATGAGTGCTCGAGGAGGCCGAAAGACACCAAATGTCCCAGCGAAAGGAAGGCCAAAGAGGACGAATGGCGTGACGAATCTTTGCGTTGATTGGGACAACGAAATGTGACAGTGCAACGTGAGCATTCGAAACTCGCATTTCCCTCGTCCCGACTTTTCACATTTCCTTAATCGGCTTTGTGGCTGCTCGTGACAATCCACTAAGTCAAAGCTCTGCTCCTCCGAGACTTGCACATCTTTCCCCCACAAAGTCACTTACTGGGCAACAGCAAAACAAGTACTTCGTTAGAACAAATACTTAATTAGAGCCTCCCCCGATGCACCAAACGATGACCTAATTGAAACTAACTCCAACACTCAAATTAATCTCTAACTGCCTCAAATTAGCAAAAACAGGTAGTCAGCATCGTCCGGGCGCCGAGACGATTAATTTTTCACTGGGAGCCTTAAAAGTAATTAAAAATAAACAAAGAAAGGCAAAACAATGAGCTGGGAAGTGAATCTACTCTGTTAATTATCCACGGGTACGTCACGGGTCGGTTATGATGTCACGGGGAGATTTTTCGCTTTTCGACGGCCGTTCGGGGGCGAACGCCAGGGCAGAGCAGTGTGCCGTCCTCGGGGTTGAACGACTGCTCTTGAACTCGGCAAAGACGAAAGCGCACGATCTCCAACTGCTAAGCAAGCATTTTCCTCGGGAAGACTGCTGAGCTGGGCCGCGATACCCGAGATCGTCAAAACATTGGTCAGTTATTAGCGGCGAAATCCATTTTGGCATTTACGAGTTGTAGTGTTTGAGTGGGAATTGCTGTCGGTGTTCTTCCGACAGGAGCGGGCATCGCGTGAGAAGAACATGGAATTCCTCGTCGGAGTAATTTAAATGGACGAGCGAACCAGTCGCGTTTGGAAAGTGCAGTTATAAGTTTTCACGAAGTTAAAGAGAAATCATTACTTTCGAATGGCATTTAATTAGGAGGCGTTTAGGATAATCCCCGCTCGAGCCGACCAATAACCGAAACCTGTACCTGGAAAAATGTCCGCCTCACGCGGCCTCCTGCAGCTTCTGTTGAGAAGAAGCGCACTCCTTTTTTACTCTTTCTTTAGTCGACCCCTCCCCGCCCGTCTGCCCATAATTCTCACCAAAATCTCCTCAATAGACTCTTCTTCTTCTTCTTCTACTACTTACCTGAAAAGAAAAGTAAAGTGTTTTAATAAACTACATAGACATTAAATAAAAATCATTAGGGAATTTTTATGTTTTTACACGTCCATTCCTGATTAATCATAATTTACTCCAATAATTATATAACACAGTGATGGCCAACCTTTGATAATATGAGGGCAAAAGTTGATTTTGATGTACACAACGTATGCGAAAATTAAATATGGATTTGCCGAAAGGTAAGAAAGAATTTAAAATGACCAAATACGTTTGTGAATATAGGGATAAAAGAGCGGGCCACACGGGCCGGATGGGTCGGATGGGCATCACAGGTATAACATAATTCAAAACAAGTTATGATCTTGAAAAAGTGAAAATGCTCTGTGACTCGTCATACACACTGCAATGTGGGTAAAATCGCTCTAACATTTTCAACAATTACTGCACTCAATAAACAAAAAACGGCTGCAGTTGGCACCCCTGAATGACCCATTGTTGGATGACCCGGATGAACCCGCGATCCGCGGTCGGTTCCTTCCGGCGGAGTCACTCTGAAATTCGCCCCTTTGGTAATTTTTCATTTCATGTGAACTTTGTGGAGAAGAAGAAAAGAAGAAAGTGGTTAGAAAATGTCCAATTAATTTTAGTCTTTTATATTTTAAACAACATTTCCAATTAATATCGGAAATCAAATTCTGTGGCTTCGATGGAATCTTATCTTTTATGGCCCATGAAAAAGTCATTTGTTTGAGAAATATACGAGAATATCTGTTAGTTTTTCTTGGAAATCGACTCTGAAAATCAATTTGACTTTTCATTATTATTTATTTTTTGTGTCCGATGGGTTTTGAACCTCCGGTCATCTTTCAAGATGGCGCTCGAAGACTTTTCGAGTCTCAATTTGGATTTCCTTTTTTTTCCTCTCAAACTCCCCACTCATACAACAAAAAAAGCTATTGGCTTAGACGACCTACAAACGAAATGAAAATGTCGCTGTTTTAAACACCGACAAAAAAAAAAGAAAAAACATAATAAAATAAAATCCAGAATTATCCTTTTAAATTCGGTCAATGAAAAAGTGAAAATCTTTTAAAGACTTTAACAACTGCTTTTTAGTGCACCTTTTTCATTAAATTCTATTTAAAAAAAATATACGAACTAAATAAGTATCTTTTTATTTTTTTTTCTTTTATTTCATTTTTTAAAAGTCAGAAACTGCTTCGAAACTTTAAAAGCAATTATTCAAATAAGTTTTTAAATGGCGGGAATTTAATTTGAATTCTGCAGCTTTTTCTTATTAAAAAAGCTTTCGGTGTCCAACTCAACCCCAAAGTGAGCTCCGATCCAATCTTTTTCATCTTCAGTGAAAAAACTATTTTCGGGACACTCAGAACTTCTCCCGACGAATCATAACTAAAAACTCTCAAGAAGCGATTCCGAAAGGATTTTGCTTCCTGAGATATATTCCTTATCTCCGCAAAAGAGGAAGTCGAATCTCGCCACAACGCTATAAACTCTAACACCACGATAAATAGCTATTTTTATGAGCTCGAGAGAAGGCAGAAGGCGCTTTGGGGCTTTTGGTCCTCTGGGGGAGCGAAAAGAACTACTTTCGAAAACGTATTGTCCTATGGACGAGAACTCGAGGGCGGAAGAGGAAATGAACGTTAATTCGGATGTCTTCGAACGTGTGATTGAGTCCTCAGTTTAACGATGGTTATTTTAGAATGGACATAACACTGGTGACCACCACAACTGAATGGGTGTGACATTTTAAAAAGGCTCATTCGAAGGTTATTCCTTTGCAATTTGGCGTTTCGAGGCTAACAAATAACAGTGGTCCCAACTCGACCATCTCTGATTTTGTTTAAATTCTGCGCAAATATTCTTCAGCATTTTTTGTGAACAAAACCCAATTTTCGCTGCGAAATTTCATCGGTTCACCTGTAATGGGCTCTCCGGGAAAATGCAGCATTTTTGCCATTTCATGAAAAACGGTCAACTTCATCCCTCAATTGCGGCGTAAATGTGTGGGCCACAGAAACGTAATTTTGCACCCTAATAGTGCTTTTCCTGCTCTTTAAGATGGTGCATCACTCATTCTTCTGCGTCTTTCCGATTCCGAGCTGTGAGCCTTTGAAAACTCACATAAATTTGGCGCGTCACAGAAAAATGCCATTTTCATGTCCCCATAACTCTTTTGCACAATGCCGGATAACATCCGGACTTTTGCATGCCGACAGTGCATCGAATGCGCTTTAATTCGGTTGTGGTTGGACTCTCCCAGCGCCCTTATTTCGGAAGATATGGGGCCTCAAAGAAGGCGGACAAGCAAAAACTCCCTCTTTTCCTTCAAATTGCACCTGAACAATGAGCGGAGCATTTTTAGACGTATAAAATTGTACTTTACGACTCTGAGTGCAATGAAATTTACTTCTTGACCCTCCGTTTTCGAGTTGGCGCATGCACAAAGCCGTTAATAAAATATTAGATGTGGTGAAACAAAAAGTTGTTTTCATGGCAACCAACAGTCACAAAAACCCCCATCTTCTTCGCCGCCCAAGGAATTACCTCTGACCCGACCTCATATAGACATCCCCAGTCATAAAGTGTTCTAACGGTGGTGCACATGCATTTCGACTTCAGAAAGCTCAAACCTGACTTTTCTGAATGATCAGCCACGCCCTGTATAAACAATCAAATGGGGGAGAGTGCATCAATGCCCACGGATGAATTGCTATGTTCCCTTGGGGTGTGATTGGGAGAGAGTATGAATAAACCCGATTGGGTGGGGATCCATATTCGAGGCGAAAAGTTTCCCCCGGGGGGATGGAAAAGGAAATCGAATTAAAACCAATCACGTTTTCAATTCGTCGGTCTTCGATCCCGACCGAACTGACGAATAAATAATTTGAAAATCTCAACAGTCTCCAAATCTTTTCGGTTTCCCTACTGAAAAAAAACGTGACGGCGCATAAGTCTCGAAAAAGGTTTCTCTCTCAACAAAAAATTATAAGTAAACAAATAATCGGACTGAAAAACTCCCAAATATTCCATCGGAAATGGCCTTTTTATGTAAACAAACTCATAGCAAATCGGCGGTGCACCTGTCCACGAATTCTAATAAAAATATTTAAGAAAGACTCGAGAGGTTGCTTCCAGTTTTCACGGATAAACACAGATAAAAATTCCTTTTCATCATGAATTTCAGAACCTGAATCAGCAACTCCCATCTCATGTGCAATTCACCCTTTTTAAGACAGCCTTAATTCGGTCATATAACATTTTAGCGTGAACAGTTCACTCCCAATCAAAGGAGTACAATAAAAACTGCATTTGCACCGAAATAAAACCTCAGCCGGTAATAAGATGGGAGTTGTTCCTCTTTCAGGGAGTTATTTTCAGCTCTGCTGAGTCGTTTCGACCGAAAAATGATTGAATGACAAAAATTAAATTAAACTGTCAAAAATTTTCTAAATAAAGCAATGATTAAATGAATTTTTTAGCTTTAAAACTAATGCACATTCGAATGCCACCTGAAATGTTACTCCTTTGAGAGACGAATGCAACCAAAGTTAAATAACCAAATTACAGAAACGAGGAAGTTTCATCCCTTGCAACTATAATTTTTAATCTTTTTTCGCTTCCGCCCTTTCCCCTTTTTAAAAAAATGTCGCGTTTCATATTTCATAATTCGTTTTATTAACCCTTTATTTCGTAAGCCGAAGTCTTTCATATTAAAACATTCATTTATGTGATAATAATTCTTTAAGATTTTTAGTAAATTGATTATAATGCTGCTTTTGTGAGAGCTTAAATTAAGACAGAAAAGTCATCCGAGATACCAAAAAATTGCCTCTGAACTAAAGGCAATAAATAAACCCCAAAAACAACTGTTAAATTTATCGATTTTTAAGGTACAACTCACATGCAGAGTCGGCTAATGAAGGCAATCATTTTAAAAGGTGCGGCCACCCTTAGCCTCCGCTTCCCCTAAAGCCAAACAATCATCCACCCCTCTTTTACATAACAGTTTCACCGGACTGTCACATTTTAAAGTTCAAAAAGTATTTATCATTTTTTTCGTGGGTTTCAAATAAAACAGTCATTTTAATTAATATACTTATTTCATTTAATTTAAAAGTATGGTGATCAAAAGCCATTGCCATTTTATACTCTCAAAGACCGCTTCCATTATGGCCTTCACCGACATTCAGTTTTTAGTTTTTAATTAAACTTAATGTTATTGCAGTGTTCATTAAGTAAAAATAGATTATAAGACTTAATCAAGGACTGCCAAGCACAAAGGGTTAATTAACCGTTTAAACCCCCAAAAGAAAGACATTGGCACAATACTCCTCCTTACATTCCACAAACATGCATTTACACTGATACAGTTCGCCATTGTTGTCATTATTCTTTAATTATGACTTAATATTGGCGACGAGCTGCTGAATGTGCACTCAATATTTCATTAATAAAACAGCGGACGTTTTGATTAATAATTCTGAGACGAAAATTAGGGGAAAAATGGATTCTCACATGAGCGAACCGTCTTGTGTCCCATGCCCAAACGGTATCTCCTGCCCTAAACAAACCACAAACTATGCTCACATTTGAATTTCATCTGCTCTCACTTCCACACAATCTGTCCTCACACGGACACAATCACATGGCACGCGATACTGAAGTGGCCAGCCCACGAACGGGCAGGAGGGAGTCACGAAAGCCCGAAGAGAGGAAAAGTCAGCGGAAAAAGAGAAAAGACCAATTATTAAAGGGCTGACGGTGTGGGTGAGTCAGCAAGGATGAGCTTAGCCGTGGCGGGAGACGCCGTCTATGATTCATCTGCTCATCGCTCACCGCTGAAAGCTCTCGCTGACTGAGGAACTGCAATCGATTTGTTAACGGCATTAATCAATTTATTATTTAGGAGTGCGGCAGCTGGTCGACTCCCCCTTGTGCTGTGTTGTCAGCAGGGGGAGGAGGGAGGAAGGTGGTGGCGAAGAGCTTTCACCTTTTGTGCTTTGGTGCACTCACTCGGCTTTCCTTAAACTTCAACTCTCGAGGCTCAAAATTAATAATTAATTGTTGTGTCGCCCATAAATGTTTGTTATTGTTAATATTTTGTTATTTATACAGTGGCGAGCAAAAGTTTCCGGTCATTTTGATTGTTTGCTGTTTTTTTTAATAAATGTAACTAAGAATTTGTATATAATTTTCTTCCATGTACATAAAATCCCAGACTATGTTCTTCCGTTCTTCCGTCCGTGGTTCGGTTCAACTCGAAATTTTCCGGAAGTCTTTGTACTGAAATATAATAAGGCGGTGGCTATAATATTATAATAATTCATATTATTATATGAAATGTCGGCAGAGTGGGCCAGTCAAAATATTTTTGAGTAAAAAACTTTGGCGTTTTTGACAAAGAAAGAGAAGAAAGAAAGAAATGATCAATACATTCTGGAACGAGTAAATCTATTGTAAAATTAATAGGAAATCAATGTATGTAATAGTAAATTAATTATTTTCTTGATGGAAATATAATAATTCGTTTATTCTCTAAAAGGTTTATCGCTTCAATTATTTTCATTTAATTCACAGAAGTATTGTATCGCCATTTCCAAATTCAAATCCGGGAGGAACCAATAAAACTTTCAAATGGTGGAAAATCTCCGCGGGCAAACAATGAAACTGCAATGTATGACGCAAAAATAAAACCCGGGAAAGTGTTATTCTTTTGCGGAATGCAAACAAAGATGACGAGGGACTTTCTCGCGAAATCCAAAATTAGAAAGCCGATGGGACGCCTCAGAAGAGGGAGGCAAAAGCTCTTAACCAAATCCTCCAAACTTTTAATAACATCCGATGACTTTGTTTGTTGTAATCCCATTCCGAGACTCAGTTTAGAAAAGAGACAAAATTATAACAATGTAAATGTCAACATTATGAAGATAATTTGATGTTCAGAAATGATAAATTTACGCGGAATAAAATAATAAATAAATGAGGGAGTATAGTGAATATAATTGTCGCACTCAAACAACAGCTTGGCAGCTAGAAAACATTAATAAAATAAATAAATAAACTTTTATCTAAAAGTCAATAACAATTAATGTAATAATAAAATGTTTACTGACGTGGAATTAAAGCGAGGCGGCAATAATGGCTATCATCTGTTTGCCTCAACAAAGTATTATATTCATTGAAGAGTCTGCAGATTTTCCACTTATGCATAGAGTGAGTCCTGTGCTGGAATGTATACAATTAGTGTTGAAAGGGTTACTGAAAAGTACAACAAATAGTTTTCGAGGGGACTCAAAACTGAGGGTAAAAGCAATACAAACGTTCGGTCTCCGTTGAGCCATTACAGATAAGCATTCAGGCATGAGAAGAGAGCTGACCGCAAATGATGAGAAGTCCCCAGGGGAACAATGTAATTATTTGGCCTATGCCCCTTTTCAGAGAAAACATTACCATCAGCCAATAATATCACAGTTCCTTCACTCGGACAAACTACAATACTTTATAAGTGTTATAATCACTTCTTTTGATGCTTTCACCGCCCCCTGGCTCACTCCATCGCCCACTTCCCCAATAACTGCATCAGCCCTCTCACATTCGCTTTCCACTTTCTCTCCTACACCCTTCATAATTTTCCATCTTTTATAAGATGGCGGTGCTCACACAACCGAATTTCCTTCTCTCGCACTTCCTTTAATCTTTTCCACTCTGAATAATGAAAACTTTTGTTCCTTAATTTCTTGTAAATTTTATCGGGACAATTTTCGGTTTGTCTTTGTTAATTTATTCAGAGCTCATACATTAATTTCATTTTTACGTACAAATAATAACAGACGCAGTGTCTTCTTTTAGGTTTGCCAATTTCTGAAGTGCATCGGATTTCTATCCGTGCGATTTGACACTCTTCGCTTGTTTGGATGGGTTCGAGTGCACAGAGGTGACGACTTTTGTTTACTTTCTTTTAAACAACTCATTTGGCAACTGAGGAAACAAAAGCGCCAAATAGTGCTTCGTCATTGAAAATTTGCGCCATATTTCTCGGCATTCGCTCAAAATGCATTCCCTTGTCGGAAAAGGTTCTCCTCCCTTTTCAACAGATCAACTGGGCGGGGATGCTTTCGCCCCTCGTCGGTGGTGAAAGCAAAGCAATAACGAGGCGTTGTGTACACAGAGGGACAAAGACATGAATTTCAAAGTCATCCCGATTTCCTGGGGGGAACATTTAATGCACTTTGGGGGGAAGGAAACACTGCACTCGCGGCAACCAATCACTTTTACGAGTCTTTCCCCGTTTTGTTTATTTTATTATCAAAAGCCAAACGGGAAAAGTTCACCGTTCCCGAAATCCCATAAAACAGTCGTTTCCCTTTGTATGTCGGCAGGGAATGGAGGGTCAACATTCGCAGATAGAAAGCAGACATTTCTCGAATCCGAAATTCAATTCCAGATAACAAACAGATAGGAGGATAGGAATCAAATCTCGTAAATGAGATGTGCAAGTTATTTTCAGGACTATTCAACTGATGGCGGTCTGAGAAGAACAGTCATTTTCATGGAGAGGCCCTTTCTTTTGATTAAAGGAGTACAATTACGCTTTGCCCGGCTGTTGTTTTCTTTAAGAACAATTCTGTTCTGTTTCAGTACCACATTGCGGATAAAACTGTGTCCTCCTCCATTGGGTTTGGGCTTCAATGGGGTGTCCCGGGCAAGATGACAGCCTTGACAAGCCCACAAAAAAGTAAACGAACCATAAACTGAATCATAAATTATGTAAAACCAGTCGGAATGATATCTCCGTGAAATGGAAACGCGACGCTTACAGGTGGCATCCACTTCCACGTCTCTTCGGGATCCTCCAATTTCAATCCCATTGGGAAAAATAAAATAAACTTAACAGCCAATTAAAAATCACATTTTATGCGATCACGGGCAGAGCCGGCAGGTGTCGGAGCCACCGAAGTGTACCTGAAAACCCCCTAAAACGGTTTGTTTCGGTCACCTTCAAAACACACACTTCCCTCTCTCTCTCTCTCTCCCCCCTCTCCCCCCCCCCCCCGGCCCGCATTCTTTCACTCATGATTTCTGCAAGGCCACGTTGCACATTTTCGGTGCAATCGATTACCCCAACTCCGTTTCGCAAATCTGTAAACTCATTCAGGTTTTTCGACCGAAAACAACCGTTATTCCCGAGTAAATTTTAACAAAGTACACGAATCACCGATTCCGAGAGCGGAGCTAATTCTCCCCACCGCTCATCGCTTGGGGGGACTGAACACCCCCTTCTGAACACATCTCCATCCCATTTGGCCGACGTCACGACTATTTATGTTCAGCCGACGCACCAATTAACGCAATTAGAGCAGCCATCGCCTTGGATGACGTTATCTGCGAGGTTCCCCCCAAGAACCCCCTCAGGCCGCCCCCTTTAAAATCCGGCAAACTTTTAATTGATCGCAATGAAAGTCGCTAACGAGTCGGAGGGGGTGGAAATGAAAATGGTATTTATCAGGTTGGACGACTCAATCAAGCGAAATGAGCTCCTCGATCAGGTACGGGTATTCACGGTTGAACGATTTTAAGTTCTCCGATGAGGGGTGTTTCCAACCGATGAGGGTGGCAGATGAATAAAAGTGCAGATGTTTTTTATCAGTGGATGTTGCTACAAAATCCTCCGCACTGACAGAATGACGATTTTCGGAATTCAAAAATTAACAGCGGTGACGTATCCAATTAAAATCGTTTCCTGGTTCTGTTAATTCAATTCTGACGGGTCTGAAATAGCGGGAAATGATTCGAAATTTGGATTTGGGGGCGGTGGGGGTCGGTTACATCACAGCTGGGACTTTCCTCAATGACAACCACGTGTTAGTCCTGAGTTGGTTTTGACGGAAGTGACTTTTCCTTATTTCGTGCTGTTTCTGCAATTGCGATACAGTTTCAAGGACGTTTAATTACTTATTAATTCCCGATAACCTAAAAACAATAAACCTGGACGGACTTTTTCGGATGAAATACAAAAGAGGGAACAACAATGGGGGCAGCCGAGAACCTTTTCATGCATTACATTATTCCTTTTTTTTCAGAATGGCAGAAACGGAGAATTGTTGCACTCATCTATTTAAGATCTAAACACATAAATTGTAGTTTCTTTTCTGAAAAAAGCCATCATCTTTTATTTGAAGCTTTTCGTGGAGAAATCCACTCACTCAACATCAATTATTGTAAAATTGTCGCAATAAAACGACACAATTTCAAATGTTCGCTGTCTGGAAGGAGATTTTATCGAGGCAGATGATTCAGACATTCCTTTCACTTTTTCTTAATGCTAAATTCATGAATTTGAAGAAGAAATTTTGCAAAAATAAGGCAGAGTGAATGGGAAATGCAAAAGGACGTCGTGAGGACTCGTCAGCTTCCAAATATTATCGAGAACTACTTTTAAAGTTACTATTCATCGTAGAATTAGTTAGCTCGTAGTTACTGGTTGGAATTATTGTACTGTAAATTTACTCCATCATTCATTCACTCTTTTTAAGTCTTCTTCTCTATTTTTCCCCATTGATGTTGAATCCATTGCATAAAAGCTCAAATAAATAAATAAATAAAACCTAATTATAAAGGAAAAGTTGGTAATGATTTGACCTCATGTTTTTAATTATCCATAATTAAGCATTTATTTTGTTTTTATTAGCTACTGTATCATTCGTAATTATTATACACTTATTTTTTATGGCTGTCACAAAAACTAACGATGGAGAAATTATTAAGTAAATAAGGCGGAAGGGAAAGAGAGAGAACAACAAGGGCGGGTATAATTTTCAGTAGAAAATAACGAGCCTGTGAGAAGATGAGGGAAAAGAGGAATTAAGAAAGCGAAAGCAAAAATTACTGTACAGAGGAGATTATAGAGGGCAGAAAGGAAATTCCAAGAAAACTCTAACTGAATAAGACGTTTAAATGGGGGATGAAAGGGAAAACTCGAAATGGGGAAACTCCGCTTTCTCTTCAAAAACGAAATTAAATTCTCCGGAAATAAATTCAAAAGATTTTTCATTAATAATAGGCAGCGGCTGCTGAAGAAATAAGCTGAGATCTCACAGTACAATGCACCCGGAATGTTCGCGGTGATTCCTTCAAAAATACAACAGAAGAAGAAGAGGTACACTATTCCGATTTGGGGGGTATTCAGCAATCTTTGCTTAATCGGGTTATGCTAATGTTTTAAGAATTCGCAATGGCTCAGAAATTCCTCCCCGGGGTTGTTTAAGCGAAACATTCCCTTTTAACCCCTCTTTCTTTAAAGAATTCTCTGCAAATAAGAAAAGGGGAATAGTTTCCGTTGGGGAGTTGAGCACCGATCCGAAAGAACATTATTTTCGTCGTTTTATTTATTTATGGCTGACTGATGAAAACCGGATCGAGCATAAGAATTCCCGGGCGAAGTGGAGTGTATAAATGACATGAGATCCTAAGAGATTAGGTGGAATCCTCAGACCCGTAATTTCGGCTGTGAATAATGCAAACGTGACTTCGGAGCCATTTATTCACGGACTCATGTTCGAGTCGAGTATCGCCTTGGATTTAGACTAATTTTCGAGTGCCCCGATGGTTTTCCCAGGAAGTTGTCACGACGCCTCCATCCTGGACCGTACCTTCGCCCCCTACACAAGGGAAAACACAAGTGATATTACCTGGAAACACATCTTTGAAATCCGGGCTCTGAAACAGTCCGTTTCTCTGCTGTATGATGCATTGGAACATGTCGAAGTTTCGGAAGACGGCAAATCACATCACTTGAGAATGTCAAACACTTTCAGACAATGTACAGTCGCCTCCGCCGATTCACTATTTGGGAGATAATGAGATCGTATTAAGAGCAACCCTTCGGACGTAAAGCAAATTTACACTCCCCATTGTTCTCTGAGGAAATTCCAGCTCGTCAGAAGTAATTACACCGAAAGAAACAATACGTTCCTCGCGAGATATGCGAGGAAAAGCAAAGGAAAGAAAAATTACATTGGTTCAATGCCAATGGCAGGAGAAAAATAAGTTCAACTCTTCAAAGACGTGGAAATGAGTCACGTGCTCGAGTGTTTCTATAACTTAAATAATATATGTGTGAATGGACCCGTATGAACGAATTTTTTGCCTCCATCGACTCCCATTAATGCCATATAAATGTCAACGGGGCTTCCGAATTAATTAGATAAATCATGGCGAAGGGAGTATCTCCTCCTGTTTCGTGCTCTTTTTCATTAATCTATTAATTTAATCGGATTAGCGGGGCTAACGTGAAATTTAATCACGAAACAGTCTGCAGCTGCAGGCAACAGCTACTGTGTGCCTCGCCAGTACCTGAGAACCCCTCTCGCACGAGAAAGGGGAGAACCCTTTGTAAATATTTGCTTCGAGCGGCCTCCTCCTCATGCCTCCTCCATCTTCCCTCCCTCCAAAACCCACAACAATCACCAAATTGGGAAAACTGAATAAATTTTCGTTCAAAGGAGAGGAGGAACGGTGCGAGAGCAATTTTTCTCGTGCAGAAGGCATCCGATGACGGGTGGGAAGAATGCGGGCGAGCACTGGTCAAACCCATGGGTTATATGGGTAGAATGTTCATGAACTTTCTGCCCACGGGACATGGACAACGGCATCATGGCTAATTTAAATCGTTATTGGCAACATAGGAGCTTTCTCAAAATGAATCACGCCGGGAGTAAAATTAGGAACACAATTTACAAAATAAAAAACGCAAAAGCGATCCAACGTGATTTCACAAAGCTCCAGTTAATGTTCGATTTGGACTCCTGACTCATCTGTGATGTCATAAAAAAACAAAAGAACGCACAATAAACAGAAGACTGGGCGGAAAGACGGAGATGCCCCCGATCAACCCCTTACAGCAAACTATCTCAAACCTCTATCTCACCCTGGGGAGCACAGAAGTTAAAGCTCATTCAGTTTTATCTAAGATTCGAAAGGGACTGACGTCACATAAAAGAAAATGGATTAAAACTGAATAAAAGTCAAATATGGGTCAGCACTGACCCGGGTGGGATTAAAAAATCCCGAAGGTGGAGAAAGTAACCGAGAAAATCAAACCCCTACAGCAAATCAGACTCAATCAACAGGTATTACAACTGTATTCAAAGGGATGAGGTTTCGAAATGCAAAGGGGTTGACGACGTCCCCCTTTGGGACGACCATAATAATCCAAATCCCCAAATTCCGCACAGAAAAATATCCCCAAGCTTAATTAAATTTTTATGATTTTTGACGAAAGAAAAGGTTTTTTTTGTATGATTACGAAAACATTATTCGAGTTAAAAACCCAAACTGGGGGGGTTGAACAATGGCCGACAACCATCGAAACTCTTTGTGGCATGTTACACAAATAATTCAACCCTTCTCGTTCGATAGAAAAAAATCTGATAAATTTTAATTATGTCCTTTTCATAAATCTGTCGGATTAGTTTTCATTGTTTAGGGTTGGCCGACAAAAACAGGTTGGACGGGGGTTGAATTGACAAAGAGACGGTTCCTCCGGAGCCTTCGAGGGATGGAATGCATGGGATAACCCATGGGAAAATTGCAACCCAAGGACAAAAATTACGCAATAAACTTCTGAGAAAGCTTTTGAACGGTAATGGCGCTAAGGATGAAGTAAACGAAAGTTGATTATATACGTAAGAGGTTTACGTCTCACATCTGCTGCGTTTCGCAAAAGCCCAAAATAATTTTCGCCATTTTGGATGCGTAATAACTGTATGACAGAGAGAATTTCTAATGTAAGAGAAACTTCGGCGGACTTCGAACGCGCCCTTCAAGAGCTTAATTTCCGTATCGTATTTAACAAACACGGCCATTTTCATATTCTAGGTCAGCATTGGACCTAATTAATCCGAATGAGGGCGACTCTGGGTTTCGTGCCAGTTAGCCACCGTGCATGTCCTCCTTGGCGCGCTTATCTGTCACCTTTCGCAGACACCCGCTCGAGTGCTCCCACATTTCCCCAATGGAAGACTCAACACATAAGAGGCTGTGATCCCACGAAGTTTCGTCCCACGTGCACAGCACCAATGAATTACACAACGTCCGACTCCACTGCGACGCACGACTAAGCTGACCGGAAAGCCCTTGGAAAGCACACTGACACTGTGTGACCGTTCGGGAAGGCGCGTTATCTGGCGTTCGGACGGCGGACGGTCACGTGCATTCCCATTGTATTTGCTGGGAGGAGGATACCGAAATAGAACGCCCACCGTCCACAATTAAGTGGGAACGGTGCGTTGTCGTGGGCTTTGGCTTTCGCAACGCAGTGGGTTACTTCAGCAGGATTCGACTGGTGTTTACGAAGCTGACTTTGCTGTGGTGGTGCCAAAATAAACAGCTAAACGAGCGAGAGTGTCATTGTGAGCTTTTCCAAGGCCACTCTCCATATCACTCGCAAAACCAATTTTTTCCTTCGTCACTTCCTAGACGTTTTCGCTCCCCGACTATCCCGCACCCGATTCCGTCATACTTTTGGCATACTTTTGCCAAGTCCGGCTAATTACGCTGCATCTTTCCGTCCGAAGACAACGCCATTGTGCGTTTCCCTCTCGGCACGACCTTTTTACTCAAACAGCTGGAATTTCCTCAGAACCTCCTTCGACATGATGGAATCCTCTCCCCGCGAATGACACCGCCGATGCTCGCATACTGAGAATTCCTTCCCCGTTTGCGTTTACCTTTTCATTGCAAAGTAAACACTCTCGGAACACCTGAACGTAAATAAACCCGCGATCGCACTCGGATTCGTGGCCGAAGCCTCGCATCTCACCACTCTCGACACACGTGCAATTCCTCTCTTTTCCCCGTTGTATTTACTCATGTATTTTTATTATCAAATCACAAACATTGAGAAAGAAGAACGCGGGAGGCTGCGGGAGACTCTAATCTGGAAACGCGGCGAGGCGCTACGATCGGATTTCCTGGACCCTAGACATGGAACCAGAACCGGAGCAATAGAAAAACGTGCGGCGATGCGAGCGCCCCCTGCCCGGACCTGTCATCTTAGGATTCTCTGCTCTAGAACGAGGCAGAGAGGGGGCCACTCAGAGAAGGCCCCTTTCCGCACGCAGAAAGCGACAGCGTCGCCGCCTACTTAGAGTCTTTCGTGGGGTCGCAAGAATTCAAAGATGGACTCCGCCCTCGTTGAGTCAACCCGGCCCTCTTCATCTTCTTACATAATTGCAAAGGAGAGGACACGAGAAAGCGATAGAAAGACGTCTGGATAATTTCATTTACTGGAGGCTTGCTCTTTTTCTTAGAGTGAGGGCAGAGAGAGGGGAATTATAAGTTGGACTTTCGGGACGAATCCGGCGGTGCGTTCGTCCGTTTATTTTACAATTCGCGGGGGAAGAATTTTTAGAAAAAGGACGAAGTCGCCTCTGTTCAATGGAAGGCGTTACAAATGTAGCGTAATTTCAAACGCTGAATGGCGCTTTCGAGACCTCGACCGTGAACTTTTCACGTTCGGTTTGGTTGTCCACGGGGAAACGTACATGTCGATTCGTGACGAAATACGTGAGACCGCTTTTTCTGAGTTTTCATCTGATATCCTACTGAAAAATCAAGAAAAACCAAACTGCAAAAGAAGAAATGGAGAAATGATCCAAAAGTTGGGGTTTTAGCTCATGACGGCAATAGAATGAAATTCCTAGGGCGCATTACCGATTAAAATAAACGAAGAGAATGAATGACAGTGATTAAAATGGAAATGAAGTCGGGGGAGCAGGCGATAACTGTACAAGTTTGAGTTTTCCCATCAGGACGTAATGGGGTTGGTCCTTTTACTCAAAGGATTCTGAAGTCAGTCATTTCCTGAGCACAAAAGACACTGGAGCTACTCAAACCACTCCACTCTGATCCCACCCACACTTCGACGGTCTCTATAAAATTACTCTTTCACTTTCTTTCTTGGCTTCCCTTTCTTTGATATTCAAATATTCATTCGCTTTGCTGTAGAGCCATCATAGTCCATAATGGTCCATAATGGTCCTTTTAAGCCCCAGGCAGGCGATCTTCGTACCTGAAAAGTCGCTTTTGCTGTTTGGGAAATACCAAAACCACCGCTTATTCAAATCCCCTATAAAAACGAAAGAACGAAAACAAAACTCCCTGAAAATAAACATGGAAGATTTCAAAGTTTATCGGAAAAAGAGCATTGATTTGGATTAGTTTTGTGAATTTCTTGTCTTTGTCATCTTCGGGTTCCATTTTTTGTAGTTGTCAGCGTTTGCTTTAGGCTCAACACAAAGGAAACGATTCATTTCCGGTAAGTAAACACGCTTTACGGTAACAAAACGAGGGGAAAAAGTCAACAACAGCCTTTGACAATCACCGTGATGGACCCTTCAAACAACCCCTGACATCCATGAAAGCTAATACTATAAATATACACCAAGATAAATTAGTCGTACGTCATCTGTAATGTTTATGCAGATCGTAAAATCCCGGGCCAGTACATAATTTATTTCCTACCCTCCTCTCCTCCATCCCCGAATCTTCAAGAGATGATCCCCCGACTGAAGCTAAGGGTTGCCTTATTCAATGTAAATAAGCTTTATGTAAATATTTCATTTTATTTAAATGAGCGTAAACAATGAACTTCATTATGCATTTTCTGGTTAACCAATGCAAAAAGAAATTACTTAAATGCATCTGTATATTATTAATTACAGATAATTTTTAATAATCATTTCTTTCTCCTTCAGATTCAACATTTGTTTTGATTAAAATTAAGATTTAGGATTAATCACGTACATGTTATTAATTATTTGATAATTAAAAGAAAAACTTGGAGAGTTTGAGATAAGATTTAAGAGGTTTGTCTTCGTTTGTTTCCCTTTTTCTTATACTCCACATATTCATATTCACCTCCCCAATATTCGGCAGCTTCTCCTCCCCAGTCAGAACAATAGAATCTACTTCGCTGCCGAAAGTTGGCTTTTCACTCCGAGATTTAATAACAACGACAGCAGCCGTCAAACACCCAAAGGAACAAAATTCTACATTCCCGAGTCGCGGGTTAAAACTCCAATCAGTAACCATTAAGCAGACGAATTGGGGGAATGTGTTCGGGCTGCAAGTAGGACGAAGAAAGTTCTTGCAGGAAGTGGAGCCTTCCTGCAGGGGACTGACAACATCTCCCGGAAGTCGGGGATCGACTTTTCGTCTCTTTCTGCTCTCCCCAGGGCTCCTCCAGCAGACAGACACATTCATTTAAATTAAAACAATTTTTAATGGGGACACATCACCTAATACACATCTCCCGGAAATCAAAAGCAATTAAGGGCAGAAAAGTCGTAAAGCGCCCAACGCGTCCGCAATGTGATACAGTATGAGTATAAATTCTTGCGGAACCCGTCTCAAGGGACCCCGTATAACTAAATGATATACTTGTCGGATATTTACGTTCTTAATAAAATTCCAAACGTCCCCATTTGGAAATTTTATGCTTTTCATTCGGTCCCCTTTCCCCATTTTCAGAACCATTTCCATTCTCCAGTTTTGTCATTATTCAAGTATATGTTGCGAGAAGTGGTATAAAGTATGATTTGGTGCCGATAGGTCTTAAAGGGCAACAAGAAAAAAGCTTAAAAAAGATAAAAAAACTGGTATTTATGGGCTAAAAAATTTTTAATAATGTTTTTTATATAATAATTTGTTTACATAAAATTCCAATCTACATCCTTACGTACGTCCGTCCGCGTAAATTTTCTGTAAAATGGATTTAGTTTTTAGTGGTTAGGTTTAATTTTTCACAAGTCAGATATAATTTTTTAATTAATTTTTATACGTCTACGAATTGGGGGTTGAAGTGATCAGAGTCGTAATGACGATAATGTGTTTTATGAATTGTTAAGGGGAGTCATAAGTGACTTCCTCTCTTTTATGAGAGTTTTTGACTTTTATTTATTTGGAAGTACTGAACCTTTCCGTTGCCGTTACAGTATACATACGGATGTATATAAAGTAACATCTCATGTTAATGTAAATCGGGGGTGGGTGCTTGCGGATCATGAAACTTTAACGTAAACAATGGCTCCGTGAAAACAATGGCTGGTTTATATATAAAAGAAACCATTGTTTGTCTAATCAAAACAAATTAAGGACACTTTCGAACATTGCTTTTGAGATCGGCTCCAAAGGCGGTATATAATTTTTACCCTTTTTTTAATAAGTTTTTAAATTGAAAAATAAATTGAATTTATTATGGATTCAGAACTAAACTGGGGGGAAAATTAAGTCAAAAAACGGATTTTTTAAAGTTTCTTTGGCATTGGGGGGACTACTTTTAAACATTCGCCCAATGTATAAGAAAAATACAGTTAAAAACCGATGGGAGATAGCGATTTAGTAAAATGCGCTAGATTACACCCCTCGCTAATTATGAATTACTTATTGGATTTGATGTTAATAATCAAAATTATCTAATATGGGCTCATAACCTGTTTGGAAAAATAATTATGACGTTGAAAACAAACTAATCAAACCGGGTATCGACCATCGTTTGTTATTACCTTTTCAATTATGTTTTTGGGAAACGAAAATGAACGGCTCGTCGTTATCTGTTGGGTTTTCATTACTCTCGGAGGGGACCACCTGAGAGATCTTCTGTGTGACCCCATTCTGGTCGTTTTCATTAAAGAGAATCCACTCAAAATATGACCCAGAAATGAAATTTAAAAAAAGCCACTCGAAAGACGTTGGAGCGAAACGGCCGTTTCCCCTCCGTGCGCAACTTTTTCCTTTTTTATTGGCTTCCTTTGTTGTCGAAACCATTTGTAATTTTCTCACCAATCTCGTAACGGTAATAAATCCCGGGCGAACAACGGAATTACGCGAATCGTGTCCGAAAACGGAAAGGCCGATTTCTCCGATTCGTTCCGGACTGCCACCGGATTCGCGCCCAAGGCCGCCATCTTCCCCGAAGATCGCTCGTCTTCGAAAGATGCCAGAGCAAGGAATGCCTTTCCCGAGCACGAGAATAGAAAATAACCATAATTTCGAGCTCACGTTTGGAATTTACGTGAAAAGCAAAAAATTGGGATCGCCGAGAGAAAATCAGTGAACTTTCGCCAGGACATTGAAATTACGGGGAATCGACTCACTTTCTCGTCCGCGGGTCATTTTGGGGGTGGTTCTGGGGGCGGGGGGCGGTGGGGGGTGGGGGGTTAAAACTAAAACAAAATAATTAACATTGTTGGGAAGGAACTGGAATTCCGACCGTTGCTCATTAACTTCTGGCGCCTGTGTTGTTTAGTAAAAGGAAACGGTCATCGTGGTGACTGAATAGCCTAATTCTGGAAGTTATTATGCGCAATCCGTCCAGAAAGCGGTCATTTACCGAATTTAAATAAGAAGGCGGTCATTTGCATAACCAGGTGGTTCTGCGGAATTCCACATTGTTGACTGGGAGGATCTGAGGCTCTCGACTGTCCATGTCAGAGTTAATCAGCCCGGGGGGAAACAGAGATGCGATTCCGCCAAATTCGGCCAAAACCAGATTGCAACCCGAACACATTTTCGTATTAAACCGGAGAATATTCTGTAACATTTTACGTGATTATTTCATTCTCCCTTTTTTCTTTGATTTTTCTTTTCCTCTGCTTTTTCTATTCTTAAAAATAAGAATAAATCGAAAGAATGCAGATAATCTCATTCTGTTGTTCCCTCTTTTAAGGAAGCAGTCGCTTTGACTGGCTGTGGTCGATGTGAATAGAAAAAAGACAAATTATCTATGAGGCATTATCTAAGAATGAGAATGATAAAAAAATATCAAAAGTCACAAAATACCAAAAACGTTTCAAAGTAACGGCGTGACGTTTTATTAAGGTGACCCAGGGGTCATTGTGACCCCTTTAGTCGTTCTATAGACTTACAGTCTGCATTCCCTGGAAGGAATAAATAGCCAAAAACAATCGAACACCAACATTTTTTAAGTGAAACATAAAAATTTTAGAATGTCCTCATAGAGACAGGAACTAGTTCAGTCGCTATCCTCCAGCGATGGGCTGGCAGATAACTTCTGATCCTTCTATTCACCAGACGAAGGCAGCTCAGCAGATCCTGACTGGTTCGACCTCGATGGCATCGGGACTTTGTGCTCCTTCTCAAGAAACCTGTCAGTCTTCCTCAGCAGGCGGAAAACCATTTTTCAGGCTCTCGGAGATGAACTGGGAAAACACTGCTCAGCGGTGCTCTGCTGAGTTATGGCTCCGTTTATGGGTGTTTTGACAAAAGCTTTCATTTGTCATGAGGGCAATTAACGGGTGCGAGACGCCAGGCACGACTTCTTCGGAGTCATTTAATGACTTGAGAGTCCAGTGGGAAGTGGTGTGTGAAGGAAAGAGAAGAAAAGAAAGAAGAAAGATGAGTCCGCCTTCACGTACGCTGGTTTTGCGTTCTAATTTAAACTCTTATCTGGTGTTCCTTTGTTTTATTGTCCCGTCTGCGGCCATTAAAAAATTTCAACTTCCTCGGGAATTCATTCCATTAAAAGAGAGGACATAAAAAAACATGAGACTGCCCTTCGCATCTTTTTTTCAGCTTAGAAAAATAAAAGATGGGGAGGGCGAACCAAATAACGCTGCACCTTTACACCTTCAGAACGAACAATCGAAGATACACAATAGTTGGTGCAGTTCGCCCCACAACCTCATTGGATCAACAGTTTTTTCATAGATACAATAAAGTTTTCAAAACTTTAAAAGAAAAAAAAATTATTTTAGTGTCGGCCTAAGGCGTCAAAATGTGCATAATAAAAACTGAGCAGGGTTACTTGTTTGCCTTATATAAACTGATACATTTAATTCACATGTAAACAAAATACACATAAATGTATTAAATAAATGGAAAGAGCAAATCAAATAAAGAATCCACGGGTGAAAACAATTGGAACCTGTCCGGTTGCAGCCGAAGGGAATCGAAATTTCTATACGATTTGCATATCATTTATTGTTGGGACAGGGTTTGAATTTTAAAAAAATTTAAGAAAAAGTCAAGGGAAACCTGGGTCCTTTGCATTCAAAGCCAAATATGGACATCCTTTTGTACCTCGTTGCAGGCAGCATTTCGGGCTCCCAAGGCTGGCCGAATTATTTCCGTCTGATCATGGCGGAAATCATAGTCTGTTAATGATCGACCATCCTCTGCCCCCAAAATGTTTGGTGGCATTTCGTCAAGACGGAGGAAATTATCCCCAAAATACGGCACAAAACTTTTACTTGTGAATCCTATTTTGTAGAAATTACCAAAAATTTCCTCTCATTTTCATCGCCACCGTATATTAATCTGCCTTTTTCCCTTCCCCCTCGGATGTTATTTTTAAAATTTATTTATATTAGGCGTAAATAAAAATAGCAGAGGCAGGGCGACTCATTTGTACGCCCTCGGTGTATCACTTTCTACCATTTACAACCGATAGTTCAACACCTACAACGGTTTTATACACGAACATGTTACTTTCGCCCGTGTATATGCACATACACGGAGGTCGTATATTGACTAAATGTTCACATTTATATGTTTATATGTATACGTTGTATTCCTTTCTCTCCGATTATCTCATAAAGGAGAGACTTCGGTCTCTTTTATTAGTTGAAATGTATTTTCTGAGAAGATTTCTTTTTCGAAGAACACATTAAGTTGTTGTTAGCATAAATTGTAATTAACGAGCGCGGAAGAGGCCGTTTCAAGTATAAAAAAGTCATCAGATCTGGCCAAAATGAGCTCTCCAAAGAGATGGAAGAAAGTAAATGGAGGAAAGGAGAAAGAATAAGTGAAAGGAGGAAGTCAAAAACGCGGGAAAGCCATCCTCCAACGCACAGCCCCTATCGACCGCAAATTTGGCCACTTTCACACCCACAGCCAACCGCCAATAACCGAAAAGTTTTCCATTACAACAACTCAATCGCTTAGTGAAATAATGTAAAATTAAATTGCAGGTGCGAATGAAAAATTATTGGCCGGCTCAACAGCCAAATTTTGTTTGAAAATTTTTTGGCAATCACAGCCACTTTTTTGTCCATTTCAGCGATGTTTGCAGAGCGATTCTTTAAACACTGCTCGGGGGAATTTCCCTTGGATAATCGAAAGCAGAGTTTAATGGAAGTGTGGGTGTGTGTCTATGGGTCTTTCGACAATATATACAATCGTTCGCCCTCCAAACGAGTTTGCTTTCGGCCGCCGTTGACGCCGGTGACTTCACACCATTTTGAATGATCAATGGCACCTCCGGAGTCGGGTAATGACACGACATTTCCAGCGGAAACTTCTAAAAAAGGCGCTCAGACATGTAATAAATCCTTTATAGGTTGTTTCGAGTTTTAAAAATAACTCGCCGGCCGAAAACAATAATGAAAGTCGCTTCGAAATGGTTGCCAGTTGTCTGCCACCTTGTTACATTGCCTCATTCAGTTCAGGTACGGAGCTGAGCTAAGTAGGTTAGCGTGGACGAACTTGACCCATAGGCTGAGCACGACCAAGTGGAAAACGCTTCCTTCGACGTTGTTCCGACCAATGGGAACTTGCAAACACAAACACTCGGTCTCCGCTCGGAGGAGTTGGTGTGAGCACTCACATCGCTCGAGTTTGGAACAAAGCCTGGAGGAATGTGAGGGACCAACTCTCACTAAATAAATTCCTTTATGTGCAGTAAATTGAACAAAAGCTGTGCCCGTTGTGCATCAAATGACCGCTTTTAGATTATTAAAATACGGTAGCGCTCAGAAATATTTTTTTCTAATATAAAAATAATTTATTCGTATATATAAAACTGAGCTTTTCTAATGTTCACACTAACTAACTCTCAACTACTAACAAAGCATTTAATTAATTTCAGCAATGAATAACTATCAGGCGAAAAGTATAAAAAAACTTCTAGCCCAAATACTTTTGAGAGCTACTGCATTAGACAGAAAAATTAAATGTATCATAAGAAATTAATATAATATAGAAAAAAGCACAATTTCAAAAGTTAAAGAAGCGCTCGAATGTGTTTTGACAACACAAAATTAATATTTTCTCCGCGAATAACTGCGAATAAATAATATGAATGAATGAATGAAAATTTATTTAACTGCTTTGCAATTAAATAACATATAATAATACAGTAATTTTACTCCGAGATAATTCTAAATTATAAGACTGGAAAGGCAAAAATTCCAAAAATTTATATCTTTATTAGTGAAGCAGCTGAAATTAGAAGTTTTCTCTTTAATAAACAAAAAAAAAACGTTTTTATTTGTATTTTATTATTATTTTTATAATGCTTTTATATTTATTTTATTATATTTTTTATGTTATACTTTACTGTATAGAAATTTTTTTTAGATGGAAAATATAAGTTTGTGTAGTCAAAATACATGTGAGCGCTGTTATATACAATCACAGGTGAACAAATGCTAATTTGGGAATATTTTATTGCTCTGAATATCGTTTCGAAAGAAGTCATTAAGACACCAAATTCCAAAATTTACATAAACTTAAATGCATCTTTGTCTGCACGTATACATTTACCATCATATACGTAACTGTATATGAATTTGTACGTCATAACTCTGATTAAGAGTTCCTCAAAAACGAAATGTGGGTTGTCACGAGATATGGTTCGACAACCATAACCAAACAAATCCATTCTCAAAAGGAAAGAAATATTTTCTTTTCAGTTTAAATTTAAATTAACCGTTCAACGGATGAGACAAAGGAAAGACAAAGGAAAAATTTCTCAAAATAAAAATTTAGGTTAATTCTGTTTTTGTTCATAAGGAAAGGTTTTCTTGGTTTGAACCGATCGACCGCCCTCTCCCTCGTGAGGGGCGCAGCCCGGGGCCCATCGCCTCGCGGGCCAGGCTCGCGTCCTTGCCTGCCCGGCCATTTTCTTTTTACTGCCTTATCAAAAACAATTCGAATGCATATGTTTGAGAAGCGAGGCCTTGGCCTTGAGTTAACTGACTTTTTCTTTCATTTGTCGGTTTCGCATAAAAACTTTTCTCAAGTGAAATCCCTCCCGTCGACGTCGCAGATGCGAAAATGCATTAATCTCCTTAATGTCACTCTCGTCTTGCAACTAAACCGGACGATAACGTTTTTTTTATTAATTATGCGACAACGACTTATGACGTCACGTAATTAGAAAATTTCCTTTTCATCTTGCACACCTACTGCTTTCTAAATACAAGTTGCAACTTGTTGCCAGCCAATTTTGAAGCAACAGAAGGTTAGCACTATGCTGACAAAAGTGTGGTTCCTTGATGATTATGCAATGAGTGAGTGAATGAATGAATACAGTTATTGTGACTCCTGTTGCTGGAAGGCTGTGGTTGAGCACTGCTGCCACTGCTCATTCAACCAACCTGTTGATTGAGCTTACAAATAATTTGCAACTTTTTCTGACTCCATGAGCGAACCATTCATGGTGGGTCATGTGAACCCTTCAATTGGTCACCATCTTATTGGAATTTAATTGTTGAATGACTTAATTAATTCTTTATGACAAACATTGTAATATTTTAATTGCTTCCATATACAAAAGCACAATATTTAATTTAATGTGATGTTAACAAGCTGCAATTCAGTGACTGTTCCAGAAGGTCTGTTCATTTGTGAGCACTTTCTGGATTTGCTTGGGAGCATTTGTGACAAACATGCAGAGCACACACGACATTGCTTGCTTTCTTTTCTGGTAATTTTTGTGCATTTTCTTGATTCCTTCCAAATCCTCCTTCCCCCGGGACTGCCGGGATTTACCATGACGCTACAAAAATAACAAAACAATTAGAGGAAAGAGGGAAGCGTCTCGACGGGAGGAAGCCAAACACGTGTTCGTTATTTCGGTGACAAAAGGGGGCTTTCGTTGACAGAGACGCTTCGGCCCCTTTCCCCCCATCGCCCAAAATGAGTCACTTACTGTTGAAAAAAAGCAGTTTTCTCGTGGATCCCAATCTCTTGATGGGAGACTTCGTCCCGAGACCCGAGTCCTCATCATCCATAGCGTTCGTAGACATCTTCAGCACACGATCAAATAAAAACGTTCGTTGACGATCACAAAAAACCGTTGATTTCGAATAAATAACTCACACAAAAACAAACTTTCGCTTCATCGCAGTAGCGCGACCAAAACAAACACAAACGCACGCATGTTCAGTTTCACGAAACATTCGCCGATCGAGCCCGAGCCGAGAAAACTCCTGCGGAAAATTAATAAAAAAGTTTCAGTGCTAAATAAATGGCATTAGCAAAGAGCGGGAGAACAAACGCCGCAAACAGCTTGTTTTCAAGAACTGTTGTTCTATTCATGGCTCGCATCGGGAAACGAAACAAGGCTGAACACGGCTACGCGGCCGCCATCTGTCGGCGTTCCCGAGCAGCCACCGCCACCTAAGTTGGCTTTTCCCTCTCGAGAACCCCGAAGAGGTTTAACGGTCGATTATAAAACCGTTAATCAACTTAGGATGCGATCGACCGCGGCGTTGCATGATTTTAACGTTTATCTGTTTTTTTTTTTCTCTTTGAAAAAAACCCTCTCAGCCACGATTGTCATTAGATTTTATTAATTCAAAGCTTTTTATACTTACTTCATTCCTTGATTCATGAGCCCCCCGCAAAATTATTTTATTTATTTCATACTTATTCTTTAATTATTTACTAAAAGTTATAGTTTTACTAAATGTTTTGCTATATGTTAAGAATGGATAAAAGATCAATAAATTTTCTTTCGTCTATTCATTTCTATGTAACTTGACTATTTATTGGTTGTCTATTTATTTGCAAATTTACAGTTATTTATTATATACTTATTGTTTATATTCTTGTTGTCTATCTATTTATTTCAGTAACCTCTTTATTTAATTTTTATATATAATAGGTAGGCTTTTCTCTCTCCCAATTCTGAACTGTAATTTTATTTTTTTGTAAATGTGATGTATTTTTAAAATCTGAATTATAATGGAAAAAGTTAGTGCAGTGAGAAAACCCCTAATACTTAAGGGTGAAATAGGGGAGAAATATATTATTATTTATGCTATATTTAATGTTAAAATGATAATCTACGTTATGTTTCAATGGGAGCTTGCACTTAATTACACGCGTTAAAAATTACAAACAGCCATTTGGAACGGCTCTCCATTCTGAATTCTTATCCATAATTAAATTATTGATTAATTACCTTAATTACTGATCATTATATTATAAAATTATTTCTTCGTATCTGCCTTGGGCCGACACTTGACAATTTTCAACATTGGTCCTCCAGTTGAAAACCTTAATTACTCACAGCCAATAATAAAATGTTGATTACCCCCAAAGTAAAAATGGCGAAGAACCCATGTCCAAGCAACCCTAATTAAAAATAAACCTAATTAAATTTCTAATAACCAAAAGCTTTATAATCTGTCATTAAGCGAAAGCTGAGATGTTTTTCTGTCATAAAACAATGTTTATTATTAGGCCTATAAACATTCCCTATCCGCATTTATTGTCCCCTAGATTTCTATTTTAATCCCAAATCGAAGTCGTTAATCTGATGATCACCTTCAGAAAATATATTCGAAAACAAAAGACTCAATCTCTATTCAGAAGCAATTAAAAAGGATTAAAGTCACCGATTAAAAATTAGTTTTTCCATTATATTGTAGAAAATATTCCATTTAAGCTTTTTTGTCATTCATAATTCTTAAAAATAAATAAAGCTTTTCTCTCGAAAATGAAAAGTGAGGCCATAAAGCAAAATTAGCGAGCGATCACTTTAACGCCAACATAAATCTTCGAATCAACAAATGCGACGTGACTTCCGGTTCAGGATGACAATAAATGCTTCCCCATGCGCTAATCTTTTACTTTATGTGCTCATCTCGAGGGTTAAGGACGTCTGCGTGAACACAGAACAAACCCACGCCATTGTCGGTGACAATCTGTTCGTGTCTTGCTCGTGACCGTTAGCGTTGCCATGGCAACGGATGTGGGAATTGTAAACGAAAACAAAACGGGCAAACATGTCGGACGGGGATTCTTCGGATCTTGCGGAAAACGTGAGGCAAATTTCGCCCCATCGAAGCAGGCCGATTTCTCGAAGGGGTAGTCAGGAGATGAGGTTACAAACGGTGAGTGAAATCGGTGAAAATGAAAGAGCGGTCGGCCTCCATTTTGGTTATAAAACCGGAAATACATTGGTTTTTGAATATTTATTTCCCCATCTTAATTCTCTTCGTACAGTTCATTGCAGTGGTTTGATTCCTTTGGCTTTAATTAACGTCCTTTTGTTTAAATGACAATCAAATAAAGTGCAAAAAAATGGCAAAACGAAACAATTTTACGTAATTAACCCTAGAAAGACCGTGGGGTCCGTGCGGACCCCAAAGCGGTTTTTCTTCCGCTGTAGCTCTTTTGTTTGTCATTGTAAAATGTTGAAATTCGGTGACTTTTCCTAACTTTTTTCAGGCTTTAACCCGGTGTTTTCAGATTTCCAAAATTCCTTCTAGTTTCCGAGTAAAAAATTACACTCCCGCGAAAGACCGTTGGGGTCCGTCCGGACCCCAGACTATTTCCTATGATTTTCAAGTTCCCACGCTTCTTGGGCGCTCAAATCTCATAGATAATGAATAATGGGTGCCGAATAAATGCAAAAACAGCTCTTCTAGCTTGTTTATCTAAAAAGATTTTAAATTATATAGCTAAAGATACAATGTCGAGCATTGTTTTTCGCAAAATGTGTGCCTTACTGTTCTTAAGAGTCATATTCTTTTTTCATTTTTGTTTTGACTTCTTTGTTCTGAGCTCTTTATGCCCCCATATTCGCTGTTTCATCAAAACTCGAAAACGCTGTTAAATTCGGACTTTGTCAACAGTCAGAAGCAAATCACCCAACAGCTTGGTTCTGAATAATTGAGGGTTTTGTAACATAGCGGTCATTTAGTTTTTTTTGTGATTTTTGGAAACAAAAAGAAAAAAATCAAACATCCAGTCACCATGTGCAGGTGAGTAATCTTTTACCTTAAATTTCAAATATACCCTTTGGTGAACATATTTACAATTAGACTGGATACACAAATGTCACATTTTGTTTAGGCAACTGAAACCTCAGGAAATACGAAAGATTCTCGAGGACAGTTTGGAGGAATCTGATGAAGAAAGTAGTGAAAGTTGCAGTGACAATGAAATAGATAGGATTATTTCATGTGACTCAGAAGAAGGAGAATGCAGTGATGATGAAGATTCTGAAGCTCAACCCCTTCCTGATGAAGAAACGGAAATGTTTTTCTCCAAGAACGAAGAAGAAATTTGGCTGAAAAACCCCATGGGTAGTACGGAAGGTAGAAAAAGTAAAAAAGATATTCTAGTTGAACAGTGTGGGATAACTCGCTTCGCAAAAACTAGAATTGTTGATTTACAATCTGCGTTCCTCTTTTTCTTCCGCAATTCATTACTCGAAAAAATTGTTAAATGGACAAACAAAGAGGGGCAATTGCATTACAAACAAAATTGGGTAAATACAACCCTGCAGGAAATAAAGAGACTTTTAGGTGTGTTAATTCTGATTGGGGTCTACAAATCGAAAAATGAAGAGATTAGTCAGCTGTGGAGCCAAATAGATGGCAGACCCATTTTTAGTAAAATAATGGGTCGAAACCGGTTTAAAGAATTATTACGGATTCTTAGATTTGATAATGCCGAAGCTCGCCGAAAACACAGATCTGATAATAAAACTGAGCCTATCGATGACATTTTTCAAGAATGGAATAAATACTTGGGTGAGGGTTATAAACCGGGGTGGTGTCTTACCATTGACGAGCAACTTGTCACTTTTCGTGGACGTTGCCCTTTTAAGCAGTATTTACCTGCCAAACCCGGTAAATATGGTCTAAAATTTTGGGCCCTCTGTGACTCTGAAACAAGCTACTGCTTGAAACTAATGATTTACAAGGGCAGAGAGACGGGGGAAAAACGGGCAGTAAATGTGGGTGAAACGGTGGTGAAAAATCCTGTTTCGGACTATTTAAATACAGGGAGAAATATAACCTGCGATAATTTTTTTACAAGTATCAGACTAGCTCGGTTCTTGCTCACCAAAAATACAACAATTGTGGGCACAATTAGAAAAAACAAGGGCGAACTTCCACCAGAATTCATTAGGGGTAAAAGATCAGTTGGGTCCAGTTTGTTTGGTTTTCAACCTGACGTAACAATTGTTTCTTACTGCTCCAGAAAAAACAAGGCGGTCACTCTTTTGTCTACACATCATCATGATGACAAAGTGGATGAGCAGAAAAAACCAGAAATTGTTTTATCGTATAACGCAACCAAAGGTGGGGTGGATCGCATGGACCAAATGACTAGATGTTATTCGGTAAAAAGAATGACCCGAAGGTGGCCATTGGTTGTGTTTTATAACATGATAGACATAACAGCCCTAAACGCCTATATATTGTGGCTCTCAGTAAATGGTGAAAAGAAACTTCCAAGAAGAAAATTTTTAATAGACTTAGGGAAACAGTTAGCCGACGTCAATTTAGAATTCCAAGAACTTGAGGTTGCTACCACTGCAGATTCTACCACAAAGAAAAGATGCCACATTTGTCCCAGAATTAAAGACAAAAAATGTAAAACTCATTGCTCTCGTTGCAAACTGAATGTCTGTCCTGAACACTCTCAAGTATTTTGTAAAATATGTAGCGAAAAGTTATAAAACAAAAAAATTTTACATGGGTAATTTATCTTACTAATGTTTGTTGCGTTTTTCAATTATTTTATATTCAATAAAAATGCTTATTTTTACATTTTCGACTTTTTATTAATCCTTTAATTCGCCTTCAATAAAAAAATGAAAAAAAACCATCGAGAAAAACAAAGGAACTAGCGCAAAGTCTCTGGGGTCCGCGCGGACCCCAGCGGTCGTTCGCGGGAGTCTGAAATGCCGGTCTTTCCAGGGTTAATTAAATTTTAAAATCTGAAACATGTATATTTTTGAGGAAACAACAAAACAAACATTTTACAGCACATTTCTCTTTAAACTTAAAATGTCTTTCTCTGCTTCATTAAACACATAAAAAAATTTTTAAATGAATTCGGTCGAGCCATAAGTAATGTCCATTGTTGTTCATATTGTTTTGGATCACCATTGAATTCAGAGACGTCTGTCTTATACAGTTGTTTGTGTGGTGAAGAACAAAAAAAATACAGTTGGATTCTTCAAAATAAATAAAACGGAAATTACGTATGACTCGATTTAACATAATCATATTTCAACTTCGCAATTGCCTTGTAAAGGATAAAAACACATTTATACTTTCAAAATGGAAATTTATAAAAAACATTTAAAATTTTCATAGTTGCGTGAGAGTTGTGTTTTATTGAAATTATGCAAAGGTCAGACGAAAGCAGAAGACAAAGATCATTCTCTTGGCGTAATCTTGCAAGAAAACGTGAAAATCTTTCAAAAAATGACCGGGTGATCCGAAATCATCTGTCGCGTCGTCTGCAAATGATCCAAAAACTGTACACTGAACAATGGCGATGACTGAGAATAAAAGTTTTTGGTGAACTTTTGAGGAGCGACAGATATTCCAAACTTCTTGAGAAAATCATCATTGCTTCGTGGAATCTGACTCGGAAAACCTTCAATTTGAGCCTAAACACCTGAAACAATTCCTTAATTTTAGTTAACAATATAATATATTTATTTGTGTATACGAATAAATAAGAGTTAATAATATACTATAATGCAATATAATTATTTAAAGGGATGTTAATGTTTTACAAATGCAAAGGGTTAGACTTTGTATTTAATTTCAGGGTCGTTCGTCTTCGAACGAGGCGAGCATGCAAACAGGAAGGCCCAAGAGCAACAAATTCGGGACGAGACCTCCGTCATCCCAACTTTTATCCAGAAGAACCGCCTCGAGACTTTCATCCGGGATGTCGCAACCGGCCAAAGCGGAGCAATCGGTTCTGGGAATTTCAAACGTAACCTCATGAGGGCCTCAGACGAGGAAGGCTGCCTCAGAGATCCTAAAGGGGACGGTGGTGGTTGCAGATCAACGTCATGGACAGGCCCATAACTCAGCAGGGGGTGACGGGGGTGCGAACGGCCACGGCGAGAGGGCCGCAGTTCAGACAGGTCCTGGACAGCCGTTACTACGAGGGCGTAATCAGGCTGAAGATGAAGGAGATCTCTTCGGAAATGGCTCGGCTGAACGCGGAGATCGAGTCGGAGACGAAGCAGCAGGCCGCTTCTCAGCTGTACGAGAAGAGAGTGCGGGAAATCGCTTCGGAGCTGACTCAGCTGCAGGCCCAGCTGGCGGACTACAACATCGTCACGGACAAAGCGAACACGGGCGCGGGGAAATCGGAAGTGGACGCGGAGGCGGAGGAGCTCAAGGCGGGGAACGATCGCCTCGCTGCCGAACTGGACCGACTGTTCGCACAGAACCGTCTGCAGACAGAAGAGATCGCCCGCATCGAATCGGAAATTGAAAAAGTGAGAAACAATCCATCGCACAATGGAAAATCAGTGGCGATCCACATCAGTAGAGATTTCCCTTTCAGGAAAGGAACGTGACTCAAAAACTGATACAAGACATGAACGACACCGACAGAAGGAGATACGAAGAACTGACGAGAATGAACGAAGAACTGCAGAAGGAAATCGCCGAACACCAACAGCAGTTGGACGTTTACTCCAACCAGAAAATGGAGTACGAGGACAGAATCTCGGGCTCTCAGGTAAGAGCTCAATTGGGAAAATAAAAACATGGGCCGAACATTAGGGGAGAACTTTTCAGATGAGGAGAGAAGTGGTCCGGTTGTACCACAAACTGAGAGAGAGAGAGGAGAGGAAAGAGGCGCTTTTGGAGGAGGAAAAAACGCGTTCGACTCCGGCTCAGGAAAGAGAGCAGTTGCTCAAGAAAGTCAAAGAGGATAACGCGGAAATGGCGGCTATGGAGAGACAAATAGGAGATATTAACGAGCAGATAAACAAGAAAAAAGAGGAACTCGAACTCACAGAACAGGTCATAGTAATAGTCTTACTAAGCACAATCACAGCACTACAAACTCTAAGCCTTTCGAAAATTCTATTTTTAGGATCTCGAAGAAATTCAAAGCGACCGTCACCAAAAATTTAAAGAGTTGAAGAAGAGGGAAGAAACGATGGAGCAGTTTCTGTCCACTTTCGAGGCGTCCAAGAAAACGGAAACAATGCGAATCGAAGAACTGGAAGAGAAAATCGTCAAAGTTTTGCAGGAAATTAGTAAAAATTTGATGGAAGGGGTTAAACTGCCAACGTAAGTGAAAATCATCAAATTTTGCTCACTTTTGAATAAATAAAATTAAAAAGAAAAAGTTTAACAAATAATAAATCAAAGAAATAAATATAAAAATAGACAAATTTTCAGCCCGGACGAATTCCACCTTATGAAGGAAAACCTGACGCTCAAGCAAGAAGAAACGATCAAATCGAAAATGACTCTGGAAGAGCTGAACAAGAAGCAAGAGCAGCTGTTGGGGAACATGAGCAAAATCAACGAGCTGGAAGGGAGGATCCAAGAGGAAATGTCGACGATTCAAGAGAAGATGGTCACGATGACGGAGGAAGTGAAGAACCTGGAGAACCTGGACGGGCTCAAGGGCAAGGTGCAGCAGAAGCGGAGCGGCCTCCTGAGGGAGGGGGCGGAGCTGGGGGCGAGGGCGGAATCGCTGAGCCAAGTCAAGGCTCGGCTGCAGGCGGAGAACGACAAGCTGACGAAGGAGCTGGCCGAGAACGAGACATACATTCAGCTGAGCAATTTGGAGAAGAAGCTCCAGGTGCTGGAGCAGAACAACGTTTCCATGCGGGAGGCGATCGAGTCGAAGAAAGTCGAGATGGACTACGATCCCCTGAAAAGGAACGCTCTCAAAGTATTGGAGGAATACAACCAAATGCTGATTGCCAGCAACAGCAAATAAGGCCGACTGCGGTCAATTCTTTCTTTAGCGGAATATTCAGCTATCGCCCGCCTATTTTTCAGTTGCATCTGGAAAAGGAAGGCCTAAATTAGTGCAGCAGCAGAATCACCACAGTTATACATATACAGTATGTAACATACACTTAAAAATGCAGAAAGCATTACAAAAAATATTTCTCTATGACAGTTGAATTGTATTACAAAGGCAAGGTTAATTATCCTAAAAAAAATGTCAATGTATTTTTATAATTGTAACAAAAAAACATATAAATGCATAAAAATACATAAAAATAGATAAAAAGTGTTCTTACCAAAAATCCAAGTTATTTTTCAAGAAGGAACAATTTGTAAAGCTTCTCGTGATCGGGATTTTTAAAAGTGAGCCAAAAATTAATTTTCAAAATTTCGACGAAACCTTCCGCCAGCGTCGGCTCCTGATACTTCGACATAAAAGTGTTGAGAACGACATCGCCCACAGCGCTGCTGGGATCAATTAATTGTCTAAACTGAAAACGAATATTATTTTACTATTGATTGTTTTTCCATCCCAAAAGAGGAAAACGTTCACTCCTACAATATTCAAAGGCAAATACTTTATTTACTTTTATGCTGCACCCATCTGCTGTCTATTAATATCAGCCTTTGGTTACAACAAAACCCCTGCAAATACTCAGTATGAAAACTAAATACATGAACTTACTTTGTTGTTATGCCTGGCATGCTGGAAACTAGTTTTCATTTCAAAGCATCTCACTACAGGCGTGTAATTCTTGGCGACGTCAATAAACCGCTTCCTGGACTCCACATCCGGATTGGTGTTGTCCACCACAACCCTCTGCTTGTCCGCCAACGCCTGGCTCATCACGTTCGTGCACTTGCTCCAACTGCCCAGGGTGTCCCTGTTCACGTGGACGTAGCCCGCAGGAATGAGATGGGTCTTGGCAAAGTGGGTCTTCCCTGAGCCAGGCACCCCCACCAGGATGATCACCTCCAGCTTGTTGGTGATCACCTGCCCCCAGGAGGGCTCGCACAGGGGGACATCGCAGGGGATGGCCTTCGGGTCGAACACCGTGATCCTGAGGGGGAGCATCTTCTTCTTGAGAAAGTGATGTTCTGGTGTTTCAAAATTCAACTCCAGATTCTTGGCAAAGAGGAGATCAGTGTGAGAGAAATCCTTTTTTGCTAGGTAATCTCCTGCTTCTCTTCCAGCTGCATCTCCACAGTAAAAGCTCCTGCTCATGTCAATTTTGAGGTTGTTGTTCCTTTCCATGGCAGCCTCCCACATTCCAATGGCAGGTTTCCTGTATATGGAGTAGCCAGTTGCCACAAAAACTTGCATTGGCAAATTTATTTTTTTAACTATGTCTTCTATTTTCTTTTTGAAGTCATTCAGATTCTGCTTTCCTGAAGACAAGCCTGCCTGATTGGTAAAAACTAATATCTTAAATGACTTTTCATGCAAATCTTTTAGTTTGGTTAAAACTTCTTTATAGAGTATTTTCCAGTCATTTTTGTGCTTTGGAAACACACCCCCACTTTGGGTACCTATTAAAGTGCCATCCAAGTCATAGGCGGCAATCAGGGTTGATGGCTTCAGTCCTTCAGGAGAATAAATTAATAATTTTCCATAGTCAACAGACTCCCAATGGTTTGACTCCTCCACTCTGCTTTTTTTGGCTGTTGGTTCTGATGTCTTTTCTGCTGATGGGGCATTCCTTCTGGTGGTGACTTTTGTTGGCTCTGAACTGGAACTCACTTTTCCTACATCTTTGGTCTTCTCCTTCCCTGGCTCACTCTTGGGGGGTGGATCAAATTCAATGACATGGACATATTGTCCCAAAAGGATTTCCACCAAATCTCCATGACTGGCTGTTACAGGTGAATCCTTTTTTAAAGCCATTCCATTCAGCCCACATGCATTTCTTCCTATTTGTGTCACTTTTACTGTTCTTTTCCCATAATCTGCTTTGCATTTCACTAAAACATTCAATAAAAGATGTGAATTAATATTTATGCACTAAAATCCAGATAGAGGGGTGTTTATTCTCAAATTAGTGTTATCTAAAAATCAGAGAGTTATTACTGAAAGTGCAATAAACCTTAAAAACAATACTAATATTTGTTGGTGACATAAACATTGATATTCTATACTGACTCGTAATTAAACATTGAAATTTCGTTGTTACTGAAGAACAGAATTTTATTATATCTGAGAATGACACATAATGATTGAAAAAACGTTATATTTTAGTATTCATTAAATTTAAAAATCCTCAAAATCTAAAAATTATTTTTTGTCAATGCAAAAGATGCCGCATATAATTCCAGGAAATACACAACATTATATGACTATATTTAAGAGTACGATTTGATATACTGTATTAATAATATATTTGTGTTATCACTTACGTTGACTCCTAGAACAGCGAGAATCTTTGATTTTCGTATCAGGACCTCTCCCGAAAATGACTTCAGCGCCATCTTTGAGGACTAAAGGTTCATGCGATTTCTCGACACATTTCAAATAACATATTTCAGCGCTCATACTTCGAAAATTTCATTTGCCTAGCCTTTCTAACAATAAATATGAAGGAAATATTTACAGTGACACAATCCTCAAACAGCAAGAACTAGGAACGTGGCATTAGCCATTTCCATCGAAAGGCAAATGCTGCGTTGCCAAATTTATATCAACTTTTCCGTTACATACTTTCCTTTTGACAAACATTAAATAATGTCGCGACGACTTTAAAGCTTTAATTATCCGTTAAAGGAAGAACTTCAATAAAATGAAATCGAAATAATTATAAAATATTATTATTAAATGTCATTTAATTTACTCATGAAATTAATTGAGCCTTTCAATATTATTCTAAAAGAGTATACCTTCGTGTGTAACTGAAAGGAATTTAAGGTACGGAATATTTTCGGAGGAAAAGGCACGATTGAAATTCATAATTTCGATCTTTGACTTCTCTCTGAAAGAAAATTAAAAAAATAACAATTAAATTCAGAACAATTAATTATTATTGAGTTTAATAATTTGAAAATACTTACCATTTATTTTACTTCTTTTACTTTTATGTTCACCGTAGATGAGGGCAATGTTGTTTGATTATGGTTCTCGAATTATCTGCGTGACCTGTAAAAGAAAAATACAATTTACAAAAAAAATGTTGGGAAATTTTAGTTCCAGTAATAACTGATTTTTGTTTATTTGTTAATATATTAATTTTCTTGGAAGTTGCAATGAACCCTAAAAATTGAAGCATTTATATTAGGTTCAGTTTAGTATAATTTATTTTTTTAATTTATCCAACTACTTTAAAGTTGCTATTTAAATATTTAAAATGTTAACTACTTATTTAGTTTCGCTTATGGAAAAGCTTAAAGCAAAAGTTATTAATAATTAAAAATGTTGTCCACTTGCCTAATTGTAACTCTATATAGAGAGCCAACATGATGACTTGAATAGGAATGTCACAACTTCCCTTAAGAACCCAAACTCGTTTCAACGTTTCTCCCGATTTCTCCAACTCTCCCCTAATTGCGAGCGCCACTGCCAAATGATACTCCATCAGGGCTCTGGCGGGCAACAAACTATTCGGATACCAATCTGAAAGAAACACAGGAACCGTCACCTCGCCCCCCCTCGAGAACACCCCCTCCCTCCATACCTTTCAGAGGCCGCGGATTCTCCTCGACGCAATCCTCCACGGGGTGCGCCAACCCTATGCTCAAATCCGTTATTAAATCCGGGGCGAGATGCTCTATCGCCTCCGATATCCTATCACAAAGTATGCAGGCTTCTGCCGCGTAGAGGTGCCCCAGCATTTTGTGGACTCCGGACAGCGGTCGCTGAACCAGCAATTCGTGAGCGTATTCGAGCGCGAGGTAATAGTCTCCCAGGCAGAGGGCGACGTATGCCGCCGTTGCCAACACCGAACATCTCAAATTGTTCACTTCCATCTCGCCGATGGGGCTGGAAGGAGCTCCGTAAAATGCACTTTTCGGTTCGGAAGTCCTGCAAATCACATCAGGAGATGGGGATATTCAAAAAAGAAGTAAAAGACAAAATGGAACACAGAGAGAAATGAAAAAAAAATAATTAGCAAACTAAATCAATTAATAATGAATAAAGTTGTTTGTAATAAACTTACTTTTCTAAATTAGCGGCGGTGGGTTCAGAAAGCGGGGTGGTGGGGCCTTCCCGAATCTCTCCCTTTTCCCCGGGGGGTAACAAATGCAAAGCATTTTTCACGCAGAGGGAGGCGAATTCCAGCGTGGGTGCAGGGATGGCGTACGACTGGCACTCATTGCTGTACTGACTCTCCTTGGATAGTTTATTTGCTAACACCAACTTCCGATGGAGACCCGTTCCTACTATGTTTTGCACTAAATCATTTTTTCTCTTATGAATACTGTCTTCTTCGTTACTCTAAAAAAACAACTTCAATTGATTAATTTATTCGATTGACTAATTGTTTAATATTTGACAAAATAAAATCACTTACAGATTTATGAGCCATTATACAGCATTCTGCCATCCTCAACCACAGCCTAGGATTCATATGGTACACCTGAACGGCCTCCGTCAAACAGTCGAAGGCTTTTGTGGGTTTCCCCGCGTACAGAAGAACAACGCCCAGATTGTACATTAACTCTGTATTTTTATTGGAGCCGAGGGTGTACAAAGGCCTGTTGGAGAGTTCCTCCGGGGGTTCAGGTTTTGGGAAACTTTTGATGGCCTCGTCATTCTCTTTGATCGCTTTTTGTAAGTAATAACAAGCCAAGTTCGGTTTCCGCATGTAATGGTGAATGCACGCCATATTATTGTAATATAAAACATTTACTGATTCTCCTGAGTCTTTGAAGGTTGGCAATGTGTGACTTAATAAAGAGTTTAATACTTTTATTGATTTTGTGTAATTCCTTTTAAGGTATTCTAAATTGGCTTTTAAAAATATTGATGGTACATTCTGAAAAACACAAAAGGAGTGCTTTTTGACTTTTGTTCAAAAATTCATATACAGTAGTGCTCAAAAGTATTTTGACAAAACAAAATCAACCAATTTCTTAGTTAACTACAACTTAGACAACTGTTGTAAAGCATTTTAATAAAAGCCAATGAAATTTCACTTTGTATGTAACTTAAATGGAAAACAAAAAATCAAAAAATTTTGTATTGTCAAATACTTTCGAGCACTACTGTATAAAGCAAATCCATCTATTCTAATTATAACTTGGAGTGAATTTAAGTGATTTTAATAATGATTCTTTTATTTCTGAACACTTACATTGCCCCCTGTGGTCATTATTGTTTTAAGTTCCTTTTTACTGCCCTTCAAGCATTTATTCATGAGATAACACCTGGTTTGGCACTGCAGCAATTTCAGTCTAAAAGCATCAGTTGCTGCATCAAAAACAATTGGCTTCTTTTCTGTTGGTTCTTTCTCAAGCACCTGAATGTTTTTAGTTGATGCAAATTGACTAGTTATATAGCTAATATACTCTAAGGCAGTGTCAACTTGTCTCATGCATAAAAGAAGTTCTATTAATAACAAACAAACTTTATGAGCAAGACTCTCCTCTGAAAATAAATAACAATGCACCATTGAATTAACATAGAATACTATGTATAAAATTACAAAACTTGTTTAATTTGAAATATTTACCCATTGGTTCAATAAATATAAATACTTCTTTAATAATCTTAAGGGCAAGATTATACTGTTTCAGATGAAATAATAGCACTGCATGATTGTAATACAGAGCACACTGCTCCACATCATCAAGTCTCACTACTTCATCTCCATTCCATATCGGCTGAGATCTTAAGTTATTCAAATTTTTTTTAAACTGATCTGTCTTCTTAAGACCACTTTTATAAAACTCTGCAACTGCTTTGTTGTGAGCCACTTTAGTGTCATGAGTCCATGTTGCTTCTAGTTTTGTCAAACTGGCTAAACAAACTGAATAATTTCCTTTTGTGAAATCTGAAATAAAAATTACATTTGTCAGAATTTATCACTGCTCACCTTTTGGGAAGCTTTGGTTAGTTTTTAAACAAAAATTATGTCAGGAGAAATTCAATTCTTAATCTTCTACAGCACATCCGAAAAGTATAAAAGTGAGTGCAAAATAAATAAATAATAATAAACAGACCTGTCAACGCCGTTTGAGCCAAATCCTGCTCTTGATCAGAAACAATCAGATTGGAATTTCCACTGTGCCCGTGACTTCTCTCTTTGTCTCCTTCTTTTTCGGCCATCTCCCAGCAGTAAAATGTCAAGAAGTTTATAATTTATACTCTATATATAAATACTTGTCCAACTTCTTTCGGTTAGATTCAGTAAACCGAAAAAATCACGCAATGGAGAATCACAGTTATAATTTAAATATTAAATAAAATCAATTGTAACTGCTAAAAAAAAGAGAAAAAATCCGGCGAAATATATCTTCAAAGTATATTTTATAAATAACAAGTATTGCAGAAAAACAAATTCTTCCATTCGGCTTATAAATACAAAAATGGCGAAACGAAAAACGAAAGGCTGTGATTTCAGGGCGCCAACCGAAATTATTCGCGAGGGAAAATCCATTTTTTAAAATTCTGTTAACGATAAGATTTTTATAAAAATGAAAAATGATTGGGTTTGTGAGTTATTTAACCAGTGAAGTGGAAAAATAAGACGGGATTACAACTCCAGAAAGGAACAAAATAAAAATTATTTATAAACCTATTTAACGCTAATTGCTTTTATTATTATAGTTTACGTTTTGTACAAAACAAAAGATTCAAAATAAATAAAATGCAATGTAATAACTAAATGTATTACAAATTTATTCGCATTCATTTTGCCCCATACATTCATTCATTTTTATATGTAAGAGGACTTTAGAAAAAGCAGACCAAAAGTTTAACATGTCCACGATTCACTTAAAAATAAAGGCTTTTTGAGAAAAATGATTAATTAAAACTAAGTATAAATGTGATAATTATAAGAAAAAACGTTAAAAATGACTGGAAGAAGGCAAAAAGTCACTTTTAGCCATTCATAATTTGATTCATTCCGATGCGAGCGATGCATAATTCTGTTGTGTAAATTATTGTTTTCGGTTTAACCGCTTTCGAAAAGCTCTCTGAATAAAAGATCCGAGAAAAAAAGGATTTCACAAAAATAAAATATTCCGTTTCTCTTTACGTCAGATTATAGTCGTGTGAAATTTGCATGATTATTGTATTTGTACAAAATAAATTTGCATCAGGGAGAGGCTGTCGCTGACAGCCCTTGACCAACGGCCTCGTCGCCAGTTTTATAAAACTCAGATTCTGTTTTTATACGTCTTTCAAAATTGCTGAAACAGCAGATTAGCCGGGAAACGCCACCACGCATGTTAAACATGGACGTTCCATTTCATTTCCCAAAGGGTTGACATTTCTTTTTGTTTCCCCGAATTTTTCTTTGAGATTTTAATGCGTTTGACGCCGTTTATTATTTATCTCTGACAGAAAAAATCTCTTTTTTGTGTCTCTTTTGCTGTCCCTCACAGAAAACACTCCTTTTCGAGCTTTCTTCTCCCAGTGTGTTTCTTTCCTTTGAGACAGTCTCGATGACCCTCAAATTCCCATCCACATATTCATTATACAAATTCGACCTCGATTTCACTGTGAAAATTACTGCTCTCATGACATTCACTTATTGCAAAAGATGTTTTAAATTTTGATTTTGTTAATCATTTTAACGAAAAATTTCCCTTAATGTCCAGAAGTTTAAATTATTCCAGTTGAAATATATAAAAAATTTTAAGGCGATCGAATTAATTACAGTTAATTTATTTTTTCCACGAATTTTGTGTTAGTTTTTTATTAAAAAATGAGTTAATCCTTTTAAATTAATATAAATATCAGAGTGACGTTACATTAATTTCTAAGAAGCTGAAAATTGGTGAAATTGTTATAAAGGGTATTACTATAAACGTATAATCGATCCGATGCTGGGAAAATATTATCGCCAATTTCAGCAAAACCGTAAGTTTTTTCGTAAAATCAGCTCAGACAAATATTGTATATCGTAAAATTATCTACAAAAATTGTATCGATAAATTTTTTCGTAAAAGTCACCGTTTCTGAGATGTAACCATTCAAAAAATTGGATGAGTTACAATTTTCAGACTTTGCATATACACAACAATTTTTTTGACCTTTGACCCCGCGCCAATTCTTTTCAAGTTTTTGAGGACTTTTGACATTTCTTTTAAAACTACACTCTGGACAATTTGATCAATTTTCAGCTTCTCAGGAACTTAATTTTAACGGTATTTATAAAATACATAAATACGTTATGGAATGCACAAAGTCATTTACAAATGGTCACTTCTTTGACTTTCATAAAATCAAATTTAGTCTGTAACGTTTGTACATATTAACATTTTCTTTGCATTCTCATTGTGAATGATTTTTAAAAAATGCGTTAACTTCCATCCAATTTCAGGCTTTTTAATTTTGTTTTGAATTTACTCATAACATTTTTGAATGGCTTAATAATAAAAGAGTAAGAAAAGAGGAATTAAAAAAGAGATTTCTTTTCATCTGCCAATGTCGGATATTACAGTTAGAATTTGGTCTGGAAAGGGTTAAGTCCACAGTTCCGAATCTCTATGAATTCTCCAGCGGTGACTGGAGGGACTGGAGAAGGAGCTCATTCGTCGTGAATTCAGCCTCCATCGACCATCAGTTACAATATAACCTAAGGAGGAGCATTTAAATGATGACGTCACATGCGCGCTCTCTTCTCCCGTTTCGATTGGCTCAAAATATTCATCTTCAGCCAACTGGATATATTATGTGTAAGAAATAGTTACCAAACAATTGTGTTATTCAGTCCCCTCGCATTTATACCACATTATCATCATTATTTACCCCTAAACACACCCCCACAAATTCTCATTCTGGATTCGTTTCGCGAGCGCGAACGTCGCCGAACTGCAAAGTGTCCGCCCGTGTCGTCTTTCCTTCCAAGTGTAGCCAGTCTTCGTGGAGAGACATGAGTTCGAACTGAAATGTCTACCTTGCCGAGTGGAATAGACATGTCAGCGCTTATGACACAGCACTCCGTACTGGGTGGCATCCCGCCGGCGTTCTTCCTTCGGGCGTCGGAGAGGTACCAGAGGACGCCGAAATGCGCGCGATGTCGGAATCACGGGGTTGTTTCAGCCCTAAAGGTGAGCTTTTATGTGCTTTCATTCACGGTAGCGATCAAAAGTGTTTTCACATTACCACATTTTATAATTATAAGATTTTATTTATTTTAGCATTGTATTATTTAGTTATCAATAGTAAATAATATATATTTAATACAGTTTTAACAGTATTTGTGGACTCCCTACATTTAAATGAAATGTTATATCTCAAAGTAAAAGTTTTCATTAAAAATTTTATAATTTAAAAAATCAATTAAAAACGTAATGTAATATAAAATATTATAAATTAAATAATATTATTAATACTGTAATAAAGAAAATACTTTATAAGTTTATAAAAAATATGAATTTGACATTACATTTATTGAATCCAGACGTAATATGAACAACAGAAAAATAACATACAGTAGCGTTCAAAAGTATTTTGACAATATAAAATTATTCGTTTTCCAATTAAGAGTAACATACAAAGTGAAATTTCATTAAAATACTTTACAAAATTTTTACAACGGAATAAACAATGAGTTTATCTTTACTAAAAATAGACAGAAGAGAGTATTAAAGAAAAAGCGGAAGAAAAAGAAGAATGTTATGTTTTGTATATTTTGTTATTTTAACGCGACAAATTTATTATTAATAGTATTATAACTAAATAAAATCTTATTGTAAAACAATTAACTAAGAAACTATTAAATTTTGTATTGTCAAAATACTTTCAAGCGCTGTCGTATGATAAAACATTGTATAATTGCAAAGAGAGACAGTAATTTTTGTAAACCTTTAAGTACCGACGCGCGATTGCAGACACTCTGAAAATTCCAATTCCCCTGAGCTTTTCTGTACCTTCTGTACCTTCTGAATAAAAATATTTTTATTCAATTAATATTTTAATTGTTTTCTTAGCCATTAATCTTTTGATAATTGTCAATAATTAAAATAAATTAATTTTTTGTCTCCAAAAGAATTCAAAAATTCTTTTAATTTCAAATTTATTATTATTTATTTTCATTATTTCCTAATTATTATATTGTCTATTTTTATTATTATATTATATACATTCTATAATTTATTTTTAACATTTATTTCTACTTTTCTGACCACTCAAACTGGTCTGGTAAACCTCACGTCGGCACCAAAATACTTATACTGTACATTACAAGAACGTGTCAATTGTATAATTTTAAGCTTTCCTCTGCCATACGAATCATCCGAAAGTGATTTTTGACTCAAAATTCTTTTTTTGTGTTCGTTTATGAGGAAACAGTTTCTTTCTTCGGATTCAAAGTTTTTCACATTTTAAAATTAGAAAAGAAGCGAATTAATTTGCAAAAGTTCACAAAAGAGATGAAAAGAGAGCCCAATGGAGTTGGCCTTTCCAAAAACGGAACCTGAGTAAATAATTAGTGGCGATTTCGTTCCAGGGACACAAAAGGTACTGCCGCTGGCGGGACTGCGTCTGCGCAAAGTGCACCTTAATTGCTGAACGTCAACGCGTCATGGCAGCTCAAGTGGCATTGCGGCGGCAGCAGGCTCAGGAAGAGAACGAGGCCCGCGAGCTGGGCCTCCTCTACTCCACCTCCACCCCCTCCGGCCCCCCCGTCGCCCCCCAAACCCTGCCCACCACCCCCACCCCGCCCGACCTCGGCCTCACCCTCCTGCACAGGCCCCTCCCCGACGAGGGCCGCCTCCCCGCCGCCGACGCCGACGCCGACAGGGAGAGGGACAGCCGGGACAGCAGGGACAGCCCCTCGGACCCCGGGAGCCCCGGTGAGTGTCTCATTTGATTGCCCTTGCGCCACCCGAGGGAAGTCAGTGGACTGCGGAGGGCAAAGGAAGAAGGGTTTTCCGGGTGGCGCGAGGGGGTGAGGTTTCTGCGTTTTATATCCTCGGCAAAGCGGAAAACGTTTGTTTCAATTGCGGTTCTTCACTTCGGTGTACAGTATAATAATAAAAGGAATGAAAGGAGAAACAATTTGTCGTTGTTCACTCCGACGGCGCACAATGGAAAATATATCAAATAAGTCTCTGCGGCGGACACTTTCCCTATCTGTTTAAATAATAATTTCTAATTTATATTGTCTCATTTGTTCCATTATTTGTTGGCGTTCGCCGACGGAGGCGAATTTCGGCTAAATTCCCTTCCGCGGAAGGGATGGAATTCTGGATTGGTTGCGTGTTTAATTGCTTTGTATAAGCAACCCTCTTGGAGGGTTGATGGGCACTTGTGTTACTTTCTTTTCTTCCTCGGCCGATGATCGGGATAATTGAGTGACCCGTGGGGTTATCTAAAGAAAGAGTTTCATCGTCATTAGCGGATCCTTCCGTGAAAGGAACCGGAAGAAGACAAATGTTTATTTAATTCAACCGGATATTAAACATTGAAATCCCGGGAAATATCCTATTTTTATTATTAATACTTTTAATTGCCCGGAATTCGGACTTGAGTGGCCTTTTCAATTCGTGGGCTACTGTTTAGTCCGACTCGAGTGCTTTTCTCTCTTTCAGTCGACTTTTCCGCTTTTCACCGCTTTCCCGACTCTTACAACAATAAATTACTCCCTTTTCCCTCTTTCGACCCGATCTTTTCCCGCTTTGCTGCCTTCCTTCGTTCGTTTTTTCGCGTTTTTGAGTTCGACTCCAAATAGCTTTGGAATCGCTACGTTAAATGATACTTCAACAGCTACTTTGTAGTTTGATCTATATAAAATCCCAAACTACTCCGTCCGGGAATTCTCCGGAAGTCTTCGCACTGAAATGAATAAATGTTTGAGTGCGAAAGACGATGAGTTGGGAGCGGAAGGAACGGTGTTCGAATCCCAACGGAAGAAAAAGGTTTTCCCTTCTTTTTAGACTTTATGGCTGTGGTTAGTGTTTAGATTTTAGAATACTAAGCCCGCATCTGTCGGCATTGAGTGTCAGAGCGAACTCTGTCAGAGTTGAGTCAAAGGCACTGATTATGTCTTTTTGGGTAAAAATGAAGAAAGAAAGAATGGAAGAAATGAGAAAAGAGAAAAAAAGAAAAGAAGAAAGAGAGAGAGAAGGAAAAGGTGGAAAAAAGGAGAGAATTTAGAGGAAATGTCGGCTCACCTAAATTGTAACCATACAATTACTATGTTAACACCAAAAACAGCAGAAAAGTTGAAAACTACACAAATAAACAATTGACAAAGAGCGGAAGTTATTTTAGACTCAATCTAACACAAAAATGTTCTCAAAATTTATTGTGCGTATGTTCGCATCTCGAAATGCAAATGCAGTTCCATCGCTCAGTTTCATTGCGAGCGAAAGTTAATTACGCAAAAGAATGAGGAGGAACTTCATTAAAAATTTAATAAACAGTATGAAACGCAAATTAAAAGGATATTATAGTGTAATTGATGAGGGCGATAAAAGGCGTCGCAACGGACGGGCGTCGCCTTCCGCCCTCCACTTTTTACTGTTTCTCTCTGCCCCCACCCCCACCACCGCCCGGGGGCACCCTCTCCTCCGCCTTCACCCCATGCAAACCCACAGGTTAACCCCTGACTGCCTTTGTTCGCAGGAGGCATCGCTCCTTTGACTCATGCCGGGGTTGCTTCTCGATTCAACCCCAAAGGGTTCACATCCCGTCATTTCATGAGAATTGCAATTGAATTAACACAAAACCTCTTTGTCCGGTAAACAACAGACAGTTTGTCGGTTTTTGTGTTCACTAATTATTTTTTGTCCTTTTCCATTCGACTTTTGGCCGAGATAAGGCGGGAAATGAAGTATAACTTTCTTCATATTATTATATCATATCATTTCATCATTTATTATTTACTAAGGGGTTTCTCCCCCTGAGCGCTCCAACCCTCTCGCTGGTACTTGGGAATATATGTCTATATCTGTACCTCAATATAAGATAAAATAATACATTTCATGAAAAAACTGAATGCATCGAACACATCCCATTTTATTTAAATAAATTTATTCTCTTATTTATACTTTTATTTATACTACTATACTTTATACTCTTCTCAATCTGGCACCCAACGCCGACAAAGTGGAATTTTTTATTTTTTATTCCAAACTCTAAATATCTAAAACTAACTTTAGATATCAAATCTTGGACAAATTCTCTAAAAATCTGAAAAACCACAAACGCTAAATCCACACTAATTAAATGAAAATTATTTGAAAATAGCGAAGAATGTTTAATACACAAAGTATACAATGTATTTAGTGTTTGAGGAAATACAATATCCACCTCTTAATACTTTGCCCACTGTCACCCCTTTGGGAACAGCAGAAAGTTATCTAAACCTAAACAAGTTTTCTATTAGAAATGAGACATAACGCAGATAATTCTTTGTCGAAAACAGTTCAGTGGTTCTTTAGATTTTAGCAAACAAAAAACAGTGCGCACACTCACACATAATTTCTTGAACAGATATATTATATAATATAGTATGATATGAGTATTGGCAGAAAAGGAAGGAGAAGGAAGAACAGAAAAGAAGAAGAGTAAAAAGTTGAAACCTACGTGGTCCCTAGACGGCCCAAACGAAAAAAAAAAAAAAAAAATTAGTATGATATAAAATTGAACGAGTTTCGATGGAAATAGAAGAAAAGAGTGGAAACTCTTCTTCAATAAAACTTCCTTCTTTTGCAGCCATTTCCTCCCCCGGAAACGTTTCATCCCCAAACATAATAAGGGGTTATAAGGGTGTTTGCATATTATGACCGTCTTCGTTTCATTTTCACTCCCACCACTTGTTATGCGTTAACATCCGACTCAAATTATACTATTTTATATTGGCTATATTATAAACGTATGGTTTATACTATGATATATGGGGAGCTTTGCAGAGAGTCATTATAAATCGATTAAAAGCCGTAAAGGGTGAAAAGTGTTTGATTCCCGGTAATATGGTGTAGGAACAATTACTTGGTCGGGCGAAGGGTGAGTCACCCCTGGAATTGGAAATTGAATTGAGATCTCGAGAGGGCGCGGGGGTTGGCGGGGGTTGGCCTCAATGAAAAGGGCAAATTGGTTTCATCTCAACAACGGAGATTGAGAGCGAAGAGTTGATTTCTAAGGATATCAGTCACAGCCCGGGGCTCTTCTATTTTTTCTTTTTCCTTTTCATCAATTAAATTTTTTTCCTTTCACTTATTCCAGACATCAATTTCCATTTTTACCCAAACTTTCCCGCTGATGTCAGATTCCAGTCGCGTTTTGGAACCTTTCCTACAAAAAAAGATTTTTTTTATTGTATATAAATTATTTATTTCTAATTAAATAATATTTAATGCCTTCACGCGAAATAAGGGTTCATATTTAATATTATACTGCACCACAATATATGTTTAATTCTCTGCATACAATGTATTGTTTAAAATATAATTATATTTTTGCCTTTCGGCAAATTTAAAATCTTTTCAAACACATAAATACAAACAAATTTGAATGATGGGAAGGGATGTTCTCCTTCTTCTGTCTCTTCTTCTCTTTAACTGCTTCTTTTTTGTTTTTCTTGTCTTGTCTTTCTTCTTCTTTGTATTGTCTGAGTTTCTTTACTTAATTGCATACATGTAATCGTCATAAGAGGCTTTAATCATTTCTCCCCTCAGAATTTCGTCTGTTCTTCAGTAATAGCAACAAAAACCATATTCGCATAGGTAAATAGTCCGTGAAGGGGCGTGAAAGAAAGAAATCGGTGAATCACCCCTTGCAGGGCGGGGGATGAAATGAAATAAAGAATAGTCGCGGAGGAACTGGCGAAAACATGCAATAACAGAAGTTATTCAATTTCAAAAGGGAAAAGATGTTCTCCACTCGAGAGTTGAAATCAAAAACAATGATTACATTTTTTGTCCGTGAGGAAAGTATCAAATGTCACAAATGTCGCCACTTTGCTCTCTTATTTGAAGAGACCCACTCCTCATTTTTCAGAGAAATTAATCAATTCCTCAAAGCGACATTACAATACCGATTCCATTGTGATTATTCCTTTGCCACGTCGCCGATTATGTCAGTCGATGAATCTATTTTTACAATTAATTAAATATTAAAATACAACAGACAAAGAAAACTATTTCGGTTTGTTCGGCCAAAATTATTAAAAGCATTTTAAGTTTAATTTAAAATGAAAAGCTGAAAAAACGGTGTGGAATTCCGTTTTATTTTCCGACAGCGGAAAATGGGGAAAAATATCTTTTTTCTTTATCTAATTTCTTAGAAATGAATGTAACCTCGAATGTCTAATTTGCGGGTCCATAAATGAAATGACACGAGTCAATTGCGTTAAGGGAGATAAGGGAGATAAGGGAGATAATTCCGCTTTCCCCCGGAAACTGTATACAGTCCGAGCGGAGTGTTCGCCCAGAAATTCCTCGGATTCTTTACACGGCGAGTTAATTCGTGAGAAAATTCCTGTGCCTTCCTTTCCTCGCTTATAACACAATAAACGGGAATCCGCTACTTTTTTTTATTGATAACTTCCGGAAAAATTCTTTCTTCGCTGGCAAAATATTTCATTTATTCTTTACTGCCCGGGAAGAAATGGCCACCGGGGCGGGCTTTTGTCTCTCTTCTTCATCCCCTTTGGCTTAGGGGTGCCAAAGACAAAAGAGTCACAACAAAAAATTTTTGCTACAAAATTTGGAAACCACAAAAGAAAACTGAAAAATAAATTTCAATAATTTTGACACAATCATTTATTTCTTTTATTAATTTTAAATAATAATACCGATGAAATGACAGATTTCTAATTTAGATAACACTTATACCGTATTTATAAATAATTAATTACAATAATTTCATTTGAAAGATATAATTTAATATAAATAGATAACTCTGATGCATAAATAATCTACAAAAAGAGAAATGTGAATCATAAAATCGTCTAAATAAAAATATATAATTTCTTATAAACAAAAAAATAAATTATAAATAAACGTTTTAAAAGGTAAAATAATTAATCAATTAATTAAATACTTTGATAATGATTCAAATTTATCCATATTATTACCATTAATAAATCCCATTAACGCGAATTAGGTAAAGAAACAAAAGATTTTTGTTAATTTCTACTCTTCTTTTTTAAAAATTAGTCAGATTATTTGTAATTTTTTAGTATAAAAATATTATATAATTAATTATTATAACTTATAAACCCGAAGACGTTTTCCTTTGCCCACTTTTGCATCATTTTGTCTTCTTCGCGCCAATTTCTGACCGGAAATGGCATCGTCTGTAACGCGATGACGCGACTGAAAAGGAGAGCGGAAAAATTAAAGATGATCGGTTAACCTATATTAACGGGGTGAATTTGCTAACGAAAGCTTCGGGGGTTGAACACTTTTAATGACGAGGGGAAGAAAAACACTTGGAGAGCTTTCTTTTATTTATTTTTAACTCAGTAAACGTTTCTCCCCCGTTCGCCTTTTTCTTTCTATATTATATGTTATAATGACCTCTTCGAGTTTTCTCTCCTTTTCTCTCCTTTTCTCTCCCTTCCTTCTCCTCATCGTTATTTTTAATCCTTAACCTCCTTTAACCCTTCTTCGACAACTCATGGGGCGCCCAAAAGGGATACAAATTACACTTCTCTTGCAGATTCCAAGAGGGCGAGGATTTCCGTCGACGACGAGGAGGAAGACGAGGAAGAAGAGAGAGAGAGCAGCGACAAGCGAAGCAGGTCCTCATCCCCCTCCCCCACACACACCCTCACCCCCGCCACCCCCATGCCCCTCCCCCTCACCACCTCCAGCTCCACCCCCTCTCCCGACACCGCCAGACCCACCGCCGAACAGGAAGACCCGGACGAGGGTAAGCCTCCCCCCGAGCACCCCCCGCCCCTCCCCCCGCCCCAGGACACCTTCGCCCACTTTGCCGCTCTTCTTTCAGCCGGAGACTCGGAGAGGTCCTCCCCTCTCCCCGAGAACCTGTCCCTGCCCAAGAAGTGCTCATCGCGGCCCGTCTGCTCCGCCCCGCCCTACGCCCCATATCAGCTGCACACCTTCCAACAGCACCACTATCAGCACCAGCAGAGATCTCCCGTAGACATTCTAATCAGGGCCTTCCCCAACAGGAGAAGGAGCGACGTGGAGGGCGTCCTCCAGCGGTGCAAAGGTGGGTGGCCGCCCCGAAGGGTGATCGGTCGATCGCTGAGCACTCCCTGCATTCCCTCTTTCAGGAGACGTGCTCCAGGCCTTGGAAATGATGGTGTGCAGCGAGCAGCGGAACAGCCACCTCGAGGACGCGGGCATGGTGCCGAAGTCTGCCTTCTCCCCCCTGGGGCCCGGCCCCCTGGGGCAGTTCCACCACAGGTACGCCCCCCACTCGCACAGGCGGTTCCTGTCCGCCCCGTACGCGGGGACGGGCTACCTGCCCACGGTGATCCGGCCGCCGACGGAGTACGGGCTGCCCCTGGTGGCGCACCCCCACGAGCTGTACTCCCCCTCGGGGAACGGCTGCGGGGAGAAGGCGATGGGGTCCTCGCCCGGCTCGGGGACCGGCAGCGAGAAGACCTCCTACTCGGAGTGAGGGACGACAGTACTTTTTTTAATTTGTACTCTATGAGTAGATGACGAAGTGTTAGCTTTCAACTTATTGTATTATATTAGAAAGTTTTACAGTATATTTTACGGGCAAATGTCTTAAAAGTATTAAAGAAAATTATATTTAAAAATGCTTTTTTATTCTTTTATTTTTCCATCATTTTCCCGTCTTCTTCTTTTTATTTCGGCTATTTCGTCTCTATCCTTTCACCTCTTCCATCTCCACCCCTTGTGTGTACATCCCCTTGCAGCAGAAGCGGTTCCGAGGCGTTTGCGGTGCGGAAGACGGAGATGAGGGGAGAGTCTTTGGACTCTTATGAATATTTAAAGAGTTCTGTTATTGATTTCCGATTGTCTTAGGCTTAAGAAATGGAAGGTAAACAGAGAGAAAAATAATTTATTACTAATCAAACTATTACATTACACTTTAATGGAAGGCACATCAGAAGTCGAGTGGAATTAATTAAATGTTTCTTAACTGTTTAAGAATAGAATCGAAGAGAACAATGGCTGAATTTACAAACACCTAATTGAATGATTACGCAAGGTATTAACTGTGAAGCACCTTTTCAGCTTTCACGAGCGCTGCCTGTTTCTGTTTTATCCCGAGGGAACAATGCCCGGCGAGGCCCTTCACTCGAGGGCCAACGTGTGTTTCTTTCATTGTATCCGCCATTATGCGCTCATAATGCGTTTCCTTTTAATCGGTTCTAATGCGGTTTTCGGAATTACTCAACTAACAAATATTCCACTTCACATTTTCCGAATTATCGACTCGAAAAAAAGAAATTTTTCTTTTTATGGGAAATCATTAGACCGCGATCATTTTTTCTTTTTGCTTCCCATCGATTAATCGATTTTTTCT